>CP025653.1:11311804-11353052 GCA_003576665.1 Ipomoea trifida
AATTTAATTGGGCTAGTTCTCTCTTTGATTTCGAAATATATATATTACTTGTATATATATTTGATGCCTAATTTAATTATCCTAGCCAAGAGCCCAATTAATTGAATTTATTTCTTGTAAGGGATTTTATTCAATTTGGACCCTTACAATAGTTGTTATTAAATATTCCTACAAGCCATAAGTGGTTTAAACGCTTTCCGAGCCTTTCGTTATATGTTTGTAGTTAGTTGAACCCTTAGGTGAACCGTAGGCGACCCTCGTTAGTTAGAAAGCTTTAGGATGCGTTTCGTTAAGAAGGTTGAAGGCCCGATCGCGTTACAAGTGTTGGGAAGTTCGTGAAGTCAAAACGAAGGAACAAAGGCAAGGAAAAAGGAAAAAGGACCTAAGGATCTAACCAATGTGCACAAGGGGACTCAAACCCGCGTCTAACGCCTAAGTACAAGGAACTATGCCATCCAGCTACGTTGGTTCGTGGTGTTCTGATCGCAGACCTCTGTCTTTAATCAAGGGCCCAGCAACGGCAACCGGGCGGTGAAAAACAACGGAACAGGGTCTACCGTGGTAGTGCTCCGTGTGTACATACGGAGGAAGCCAACGGAGCAGAGTGTGCCGTCAAGGTGTTCCGCGAGGCGCAGGGTGAGCAACGTAACGGAGTCCAGACCTCCGTTGGCGCGGTCCGCAAGCTAGGAGGGTACATGCGTCTTTTGTGTTTTTAGCGGATTAAAAACCCTAAAGGAGCCCGCTTTTCTTCTCCGCTCCTTTCTTCTTTTCCCGCAGCAGCAAGCGAACGGCAGAGCAACGAAGACCGCGAGATTTGCCCGTCACCAGCACCCCGATCCGCAATCCCCTTCCGTCGATAGCGCACAACTCACGCTCAGCCGTCGCCCAGGTCCGCAGGTTTCGTCGTCATCTTTTCTTCCACGGCAGATTGGCAACCCCGAGTTCAATACTCAACATCAACCAAAAATGTCGAGAAGGAATCAAGCCGAGGTCGGAGAAGGCTCAAGCAACATTCGCTACAACATAATTGATGGTAAAGCTCTTGACCCGTCACACTTTTCGCCTGAAATTGTGAATATGCTAAATTTCCAAGGTCGTTTGAATACGTTCTTGAGGATTGAGAATGTTGTGTATCCCAACCTGGTCAATCAGTTCTACCAGAACATGAAAGTTAAGACCACCAATCAAGTGCCTGTGCTCACTTCGATAGTGAAAGGCGTTAGGATCTCTTTCGACCCGCCTAAGTTGGGCAGGTTGCTGAATTTAGCGCTGGGAGGTGTTGATGAGTATGAGCGGAATGCGTGGGTTGAGACACAAGAGGTGGGCTTCCGTGATTATCTGAGGTACATGACAGGGCAGAATGAGAATATTGCTTTGGATACTCGCCCCGACAAGCACAACCTGACAGGGGAGCAGAGAATCCTGACTTTATTGGTTGGGGAGAGTTTGTTGCCTAACCAGAACAACAGTCGACAGGTCACATTCCGCATAAGAGGTTGCGAGGTTTAGTTGAGCCCCAGCAGGCTGAGGGTGGTGATGAGGGAGAGGATGAATCTGAGGAGGAGGCCGAAGAAGAAGAAGAACCAATGGGGGAGGCCGACCGAGAGCACAGAAGGAAGGAGCAGCATGATCCGTTGGCTCCTACGCCACCAGTTGGCCCGGTACTCAGGCAGTTGCAGGAGATGCAGCACGTGATGGAGGCAAGGTTCGATTCTCTGGATCTGAGGATGGAGCGCGGTTTTCAGCGTTTGGGTTACATTGAGAATAAGCTTGGGATTGAAGTGCCACCGGAGTATCTACCGTCGTACCAGCAGCAGTACCCTTACCCTTACCCATACCCTTATCCGTATCCACCCCACGGTCCAGGCAGTTCGTCTCAGGGAGGCCATCCAGGTTAGTTGTTAGTTTTCTCGTTAGTGTTAAACACCGTAGTAGAACCCCGTAGTGTAGTTGAGTAGTTTAGCTTATGTTGTTCTTGCATGTTAGTTGGGCTGGGTAAGTTAGGAGTTTAGGATATGTTTAGTTAAGCTGCAGGTTCGCATGGTTGTTGAGTTTAGGAGTTAGATGAGCAATCGTTCTTTTTGAACCTTCCGTTGAAACTCCGTTTCCTTTGAACCGTTTCGTTTTCAAGTTCCCGCTAGCTTCGAGCTTCGGGGACGAAGCTCCTTTTAAGGGGGGTAGAGTGTAACACCCCGTAAATTCATTTCAAGCCTTTCGATCGCTAATTAATTCCTTGGGCGGTTTATTAATTTAATTGGGCTAGTCTCTCTCTTGATTTCGAAAATATATATATACTTGTATATATATTTGATGCCTAATTTAATTATCCTAGCCAAGAGCCCAATTAATTGAATTTATTTCTTGTAAGGGATTTTATTCAATTTAGACCCTTACAATAGTTGTTATTAAATATTCCTACAAGCCCACATTCTTGATCATACATTATATATAAACATATATTGATCTTAAGACATTCTTATGGGCTAATTCTTGTATTTAATTTGTAAGGGTGAATTTAATGAGCCCAATTTACTAGTCTTGATTATATTTATTCCTACATCCATTATTTTATAAGATTACTTAAGCCCACATCATTTCATGTCTTACACCCTAAATATTGTATGTATTCTTGGTATATAATATGAAGATCAAATTTCCCTAAGACTTTGACTCATTCTTCCTCCTACACTCTCCATGCGCCATTTTCCTCCCCTAATTCTCTAAAATTCATCTTCATCTTCCCTACAAGATTTCAAGTAAAGGTTGCTCTTTTAGGCTTTGTTGGGAGTGGGTAAGTGCATCTAACCTAGAATCCATCTTGTATTTTGTGTTCTTAGTAGTCTTTATGCTTTTTCTTATAAAGTTCTTTTGGGGTTTCTTGGGAAAAGATGATCAAGGTGGAGGTGAGGCTTAGAGGACTATCTTGAGGCTTGATTGGTTGGAGAAAAGCTCTTTGAGGTAACCATCCATGTCCATCAAAACTATTTTATTCCCCTATTCTATATGTATTGATCTTGGTGTTGGAAATCCTGAAAATTATTGTTGTATAGCCTATTTCTTGAATGTTTCTTGTTGGATTTCATCTTGATCTTTGTCTTGTGTTGTATGATCAATGATGTTATGGATTTCCTTATTTTTGGACTCTAAATTGGATGAAATGTGAGTGTATTTGGTCTGATCTTGTATTCTAGAAGTGGACTTGTTGTTCTGGGTTGAACTGTCTCTGGAAGGGTTTCGGGTTGGCCTTGCGGATGACTTGAGCGGCACAATGTAACCCGTGAAGGTACTCCGCAAGGTGGCGACGGTTGGCTTGGGCGGAGGAGGGTGATCCGCCGAGGGAGGCCGTCTCCTTCTTGCGGAGGAGACTGGCGGAAGAGTGAGCTCCGTGAGAGTGTTCCGCATGTCTCCTGGGAATTGATTTCCAGTGAGCAGTTTCTCTGTTGTTGTGTCTGTTGTTGGTCTTTGGTTTCAGATTATTGTTGGATTGTTTTGTTGGGTATTTCACCATGTTATTGGAGTATTTATTCATGTCATTTGTTGAGTATTTGATGCCTTAGTTTGGAGTATTGATTCATGTCTTTGGTTCCCTCTTGTTGGTGTTCTTGATCTATTGATCCTTTGATTCATAATCTGGGAGTTGGTTGGTGTTCATATTTGAGATGAACCCATGTCTTGGTTGGTTGTGTTGGTGTTGGAGTATGGTTGTGATGGTGGGTTATTGGTTACTATTGACTTCTGACTTCGGACTTCGTCCATGTGCGGACTTCGGTCCATGTGCGGACTTCGGTCCATGTGCGGACTTCGGTCCATGTGGTTGGGTTGATTACCCCTGTGATTGGGCTCATCACCCCTGTTTGACTCGTGACTATCTGACTTCTGACTTCTGACTATGTGGATTGACTTGGTTGGTGGTTGACTTGGTTTTGGTTGGGAGGTTGGTGTTGGGATTCCTTCTTGGTTGGTTTTACGAGTCCTTTGTGTTACTCGGTTGATATCTTGTCATTCTCATTGAGTTGGTTGATTCCTTTCGGATTGTGTTCAGTTGGTATCTCGTTTATGATTCGTTAGTGCATTATGCTTTCGTTATTGGATGTTGGCTTTGTTCGATTGAGTCTTGGTTTATGATTCGTTCAGCTTATTGTTGTTGAGTATCGGTTTGAACTATTGAACAGTTCGTTGGTGTTTATATTCTATATGGGTGTGTAAACCTATTTACAAGCTTATGTATATCTATATCTCCTTGCGGGTGTGAATGGTGGTTGCTTAGCATTCTTTTGCTAATGGTTCTTTGTGTGTTTTCCAGGTATGGAGTAGTTACTCGCGAGCGCGTTAGAGCTTTCTCTATATGAGGATGATAGTCCTAGTTTGTGATTGTTTAGACTTGGTTTTATTGGGCCTGTGTGCCATTGAGACATTATGTTCCTTTTGTTAGAGATTTGAGTACTTATGATTATGGATTTTATGTTTGAGGATTGTTATTAATTCAGTTCTATGATATGACAGCTTAGTTTATTCTTGTGTTTAGCCTGTGCATCTAGGCTGTGATTATACCTAGATGTGGCATGACGCCCTTAGGTTTTAATTCGCTTCCGCTATATTTGGTTTGTTGGTTGAGATTGGCAGCTTTTATGTTAAGCTTTTAGCTATCTCAGCCTGTGTGAGGTTGGGGTGTCACAGGAGAATCTTTCTACTGATGCGAGGTCCACCGCCCAGCAATTTCTCGGAGATAAAGTTGATTTTTGGTGTCAGATTGATGTTCGATTGGTGATAAGATCTCCCCTCTCTTCTTCGATTCGCACCCATTTTATAATCTTCAGCCCCAACTGCAGCTCTGAATCTTCACTGATCAATCGGATCTTTCACGGACCAAGTTCGTTGAAGACGAAGCTCCTTTGATTTATCGTCGCTCCCCGCATTCCTCATCCGCCTCTGTTTACGGGATGGCTAACGTACTAAACTAACCTAAAATTAAAATAATAATAATAATAATAATAATAATAATAATAATAATATATCTTATTAAATTAGGTTAAGAAATTATTAGGCTAACAAAAATTATTAACAAAAATTGATTTAATAACCAAAAATAATCCAAAGTTAAACAAAATGAATACAACTACGTATAACAACAATAAATACATAAATAAATAAATAAGTGATAAAAAGACTAACTATTGCAAATTAACTACAAAAATATTATTTAAAAAGACGATAAAAATAACACATATCAGAGAACTAGGGTGTTAGTTGAGAAAATCACTCTTAACCCTAGGTTTTGATGTTAGGAATCTGTGGTTAGAGTTAATTCTTTTCTTGTATAAATAGCTCTACTCTTCCTATACATATGATCAGAATATATACAAATACAAGTTGATTTTTCTAGGTAGTTCATTGTTTACCATGGTATCGGAGCGAGATTGAGTAAGTGGGTAATGAGCTTTGATCGGAGTGAGGAGGCGACGTTGCCGAAGGATCGGGGCCTCTGACAGCATACGCCGACGTGTGTGCACTATTCTGACGGTTACTCCGATCAAGGTTTGTTCTGGTAGGCTCGTCCCTGAAAGCTCTATTGGTCTAGAGTGGGGGTGTCTCAAGGTGAAGAGTGAGAAGTTTTGGTTCTTCGAAGAGTGAGGGTCTGTTTAGTAGTTCACAAGACCTAGTGATTTCATGTCTCCGAGCAATGACATAGGAGGTAGTTTGTAGCAACCCAGCACGCAGCAATGAAGCCAACAGCAACGACGTCCAGTCACCGACAGTACGAAATAATGGCAAGTTGGCAATGATTGGTGAGGCTATGGTTGCAGATGGTGGTGTTTTACTGCATGGATATGCAATAGGTTTATGCTGGAAAATAATGGTTAATGGTCAAAAGATTACATTCCCTAGAGAAGGATGGAGTTGATAAGGGGAATGGGGAATAATTGGGTAGTAGGTTTTTGTGTTGTTTAGTTTATTTTATTTTGTGAGTTTGTTTTAATTTAATTTGGTCTTAAGTTTAGTTTAGGTTTTGTTTGGGCGATAATTATTGTGGGTCATGGGATTTGTATCATATTTGGAGTAATGCTAGGTGATAGTCTAAATACGATTGATTTATTTAGTGTATAAAATGTCTATGAAAATTGAATGAGAATCAAGAGAGAATCAGAGAGCTTAGCTTAGAGCCTTTTTTATTTCATCTTGCAGAGAAAGACCCTAGAGAAGGGAAGAATTGCCTCTTACAAGTGTTCTAGAGACCAGGAAAGAAGAATGGCCCCTTGAGTGGTGTTTAGAGAGAGAGAGAGCTAAGAGAGCGACCCCCCCCCCACCCACCTTGAGAGTCTAATATCCTTTATATAGACCTAAAATATTGACTTAAACTATATGACCTTTGACCCAAACTGTTTGACCCCGACCCAACTATAAAACGAGAACATGGTCGTATAGGACGGTCAAATCCGGGGTATATTCCCTATCAAGTAACCCCCCCCCCCCCAAGTCTATGCCCTGACGCTGAGTCAATGAGGAAGGGTTCGGGCTGGAAAAACTAACCATACAATCAGTGACTTACTCTGGTTGTCTCGTTACAAACCTTAGACTAAGAAAAACCTAGTGGGTAAAAATCTAAGCTAAGGAAAAAAGAGCACAACCCTAAGCGGAGTCTTTTGGTCTATTAAGGTCGTCTAGATTCTACCAATCTAAGGATCGGATTTGCAATACGACTTAGAGGTCGAATTAATTGCGATCTAGAGATCCAATTTTGTTGGACTTGCTCACAATCTAAAGATCAAATTCTCCGCAATCTGACGATCTGATTTTACCAATCAAGAGATTGGATTTGTGCATACCTGGGGTATATTCCCTATCAGGATTTACACTAGTTGCCTCGTTAAAAACCTTAAACTAAGAGAAACCCAATGGGAAAAACTCAGCTACGGAAAAAGAGCACTACTACAAGTGTAATCTTTTGGACTACCGAGGGATAAAAATAGTTGTGGTCTGAAGATGCAAATTTTCCAATCCAGGGATTGGACTTATTCGCGATCTAGGGATCGGGCATTTAACACGATTAAGAGGTTTAATTTTATCGATCTAGGGATCGAGCTTCACCAATCGGGAGATTGGATATTATTCACTTGATCTTTATTGATCATAAGTGGGAACACTTCTTCCAATGCCCTTTACTCGGGCTAACTGGTTGTAGCTAGTTTGAGCTCGGTCAAACCTTGACCCATATTACTATGGCTTCACAATCGATCTTGGGCGATCGTGTGTGGTTAGTCTTGATTACCACATTAATCCTTATGACTGGTTTTGAAAACCGAAAATTATATGAACGGGACGATTTTCCCTTTTTACGCTCGGTTTACAAACCGAGAGCCCCAAGTAGAGGGACTCTAGGAGACCCAAAAGTCTAATGAAACCGGGAAGGTCATTATGCTCGAGAAGTGCATTACGGTCGGGAACTGTAAGCTGAGGGAGTTGCCCTACAAACCTATCAGTGTTGCCCCCCACTCCCTATGCTGGGAGATTCGTCAGCACAAGGGAGTAGGTACGATGGCCTCCCGAGTTCATCTTCAATTTTAACTGTGGTTGAGAAGTGACTCGATCGAGTTCATAGTGATGATGTATCGGACCATACTTATAGTATCAGTGGTCGATTTGCCTACCTTATAGGACTAGGGGTTTAAGAGGTCTAAATTTTTGTCGGTAGAGAGCTTGGATATTGACACGAATGAAGAGATTTAATGCTATCGATCAAGCGATTCAAAGATCAAACATAAGGCCCATGGTTGGGCTTCTGATCCGGAGATCGGATAAGATCTAGAGGTTACATACAAGGCCCATGCTCGGGCTCCTGTTTCGGGGATCGACGTTGATCCTAGAGATCATATGTAAGGCCCATAGTCGGACACCTCGATCAAGAGATCGGCGTTGATCTGGAGATCACATGTAAGGCCCATGGTCGGGCACCTCGATCAAGAGATCAGCAACGGTCTGGAGACCAAATATTAGGCCCATGGTCGGGCACCTCGATTAAGAGATCGGCAACGGTCCAGAGACCAAGTATTAGCCCCATGGTTGGGCACCTCGATTAAGAGATCGGCGCTGATCTTGTCGATCAGGAAATGAGGCACATGGTCGAGTACCTTGATATGATCTCATTTGTGCTTATTTTTATATGTATTTTGGATCAACTTTGGAGCTTTAATGTATTAAATTGCCTTTTTCAATTCATATTTCCTTGCTTTGTAGTGTAGACTTGATTTATTCTTGATTTTGGTGCTTTTAAGGCGTTTGTTAGTATTTTAAAGCCATTTTAGACCAAACGCAAAGCAATGGGACGATTGAAGGCATGATTGGAGTCAAAACTAGTAAAGAAAGCTGAATTTAGAGCTGAACGTGTCCGGAGTCCCGCCCGTCGGGACGAAACACTTCAAGACGCGAGGATTTGAGCCAACAGCAGGCTCGACGCGTCGAGAAGGTGCCGTATCATTTATTCGGAATTTCGTCGAAGGCTCGACGCATCGAGCCCCCTGTCTCGACGCGTCGAGAATCTTGTGTTGTCTAGAAAACTGCTGCGCGGAATTGCCTATTTTGCCCCTATTTTGTGCTCCCACTATAAAAAGCTCATTTTCCAAGAACCCTAAAGCTAAGCTGCATTTTTGGGAGGCAAAAAGGAGTGAGTGAAAGGTGTTGTCTCTTCAATGGAGTGAAGGAGGGATCCACCACTTTGGAGAAGAAGATAGTCATCTCAAGGAGCTATCAAGGCTTTGGGAGGAAGAAGGAAAGCTATATTCGGGAGAATTTCCTTTCCCTTTCTTTATTTCCTTAGTCTTTGTAAACTCTTCATTACTTGTGCTTTGAATTCTATCCTAGCCATGAGTGGCTAAGGTAAAGTTGGGATTTTTGGGTAATAGGTGTTTATGAATCCTATTTGCCTTGTTCTTAATGTTTAAATGATATGTTTATATTTGGGTTTAATACTTTTGTTGCAAATTGTGATTTCTATTGAGATGCTTGTGATTAAAGGCCTAAATTGCTTGTATCTTGCTATGATTGTGTCTTAATGGGAGTTGGGGCATAGATTAGAGCACTCACATTTGCACTTAACTTATGCACCTTGGGAGAGGGCATATTTGTTAAGGGATTCCTTTTAGATTGCTTGTTATTGTTTAGTTCTTCATTGTGGGTTTGAATTATGGGAGTAATTCCTTCCCCTTTGTGTGTGCAATCATCCACTTTTGTTAGAACCCAAATTACATATCTCACCTTAGTATGGCATTAGGAGACTAAACACCTAAACCCGGAAATCCCATTTCTCCTCCTATTTGTTTTCATCAACTACGTTTTTTTTATTATTCCCGTTTATTACTATTTACAACCGTTCAAACATCTCTTTCGTTAGGATTAGCTTCACATGAATATATTAGTAACTAGTGTTCAATGCGCCCCGCTTCCCTGTGGATCGATACCCCGGAATACTCCGGGTATTTGAGTTGTTAAATATGCTACAATAATACCTCGATCAAGAGATCGACGCTGATCTTGTCGATCAGGAAATTAGGCCCATGGTCGGGCACCTCAATCAAGAGATCAACGTTGATCTTGTCGATAAGAAAATTAGGCCCATGGTCGGGCACCTTAATCAAGAGATCGGCGCTGATCTTGTCGATCAGGAAATTAGGCCAATGGTCGGGCACCTCGATCAAGAAATCGGCGTTGATCTTGTCGATCAGGAAATTAGGCTTTTGTCTTCTAATCTTCGGACTGTAGAGGTCTGGAGGTTTTCGTCTTCCGATCTTCTAACTATAGAAGTCTGGATGCTTTTGTCTTCTGACCGTAATCGACTCTTAGGTTGGGTTCTAGTCCAACGTGCCTATTTTGTAGGGCTTGATGCCAAGATATTTTTCCAGTCGAATGCCTACTTAGTAGGACTTTATGCCGAGATGCGGTCCCGGAATTGTAGTGTCGGTGGTGGAAATACCAACCTAACCGGGCTTAATACAAATTTAGTATGACTTTTCTACATACAAAGCTAGGAATAGTGTAATTTACAAATCAAAATTACAATCATAATTCATAACTTTACATATTCAAAAATTTGTGACAATGTGCCCAAGTTGATGGAGCGGTTGGTCGACGCGCAAACTTCGTGATGTTAGTTGTATGCAGAGTTAGCCATAGTGCCTTTAGCCAATATTCCAATAGGATCATTAGTACCAGATTTCAGACATGTAATTTAATTACATGTTCTAAAATTTTCGTGATTGGTTAGCAAGATGTTGTTGACCCATGTGTTTTCCTTGTGTAGGGATTATTGGTTGGGTGAGACCGTTAGATGTTGAGGACCAAAAGGAAAACAAAACAGTTATACACATGGTACACCACCAGAGGGAGAGATCCCGGGCTAGAATATACCGTACGATCTTCCCCCTTCAAACCAAAAGAAGTTCATTTTTATTATGCTTAGGACAGACCATGCAGGCGCACCTGGTCCAGCACCTTGTCCGGGCTTACAGTGCCGATGGTGGCAGGGCCAACCTGATCGGGCTTGATACATTGATTACAACAATTACTAATGCTAAGCTAGGAACAGTACAACTTGTAATCTAAAATTACACTGGTAATGTAGTTTTACAAATTTTAAACTTCAGAGTACTTGTTCAGGCAGATGACACAGTTGGTTGGAACGCTGGTCTCGCAATCTCTACCCGAAGACGGAGCGGGAGGTAGAGGGAGTAGTCAAGAGCCAAGTAAAGAGGAAGAAGTGTCAGGTATTTTGTTGTTGCTGGAAGAAGAATCAGTCGATACGCACATGGGTTAAGAGGTAAAAATGGCAGTAGTGTGGGTATGGCTATGGCAATAACATCTTGTTCACCTCTCCACCTTGAAATTAATATACATGGGAATTGATTCCCATTAAAAATGGCAATCATGCTTAGCTTCACTACCACCACCACCTCTTATATATAAATATATTAAGTACATAAAAGTGGCAGCCACACCAAGTCCCAATACAAACAGCATGTGAATTCCTCCCCAATTCCAAAGCCACTAAATTTACACAAGAATGGCCAATATTGACAAATCAAATCCCAAACCTTGTATGATTGTACTCGACAAGGATGGACATGCAAAATAAGCAAGCTCAAATATATGATTGATTAAATAAAGGGGAAAGTGAACGACTAGCAAAGCATATGCTATGCACACATATATATGATTTTCAAGGTGGGAACCTTAAACATATATATGTTTTATACATATATATACAGCACCCGCAAATTGCAAATATAACCAGTGGTCATAATACTATTATATGCATATAGACACCCACACAAATGATGAGGCAAAGAGAATGAAGGTGAGTTGCACATACTATATATATATATATATATATATATATATATATATATATATATATATATATATATATATACGGATGATATGCACTCAAGAATGGCATGTTTGGTTGTTAGCGGATCTACCAATTTTTGGCGGATTTGACCATCTTTAGCGGTTTGATCGAGTCAAACCTCTAAAGATAGTGTTTGGTAATCAGCCGTTTAGAGCAGCTGTTTGGCTCCAAACCGCTGAAACCCCAAACGCTGCTAATTGCAGCGTTTGGGGTTTGGTATTTTGGGGAAAGGCAACCTTTCCCCAAAACGCCCCTGAAGAACAAAATTTTAAAAAAAAATCTTTTGCTTATTCAATCTAGAAGGCTCAAGGCTCTTTTTTTAATAAAGAAGTCTTGAGGCTTCCTTTTTATATTGAATTTTTTTAAAAAAATTTCTTTTTGTTATTAGTTTTTTGGAAAAATAGGTATTGAAATTTAATGAGAGGCATTCTCTCCTTCTTGGGTTTATTATTATTATTATTATTATATGTATACCTTTTGGTGATTTTACATGTTAACCGCTAATCTAAACATCTAATTTTATGAAACATCTTTTTACAATCCACTAAAATAATCCGCTAGTCAAACACGCTAACACAATCCGCTATTTACCAAATAAGGCCGAAGTAGGAAAAGCAAGTAAGATGAGTTGGTGGTCTACAAAGTGCTCTATGTATGTACCCACGCACAAAGTAGAGAGGAAAATGCATAGGAATCTGTGCTAGAAAACTCCACATCAGAAAGATTTTTTATTTATTCTTTTTTTGCCCACCCACGCCCACCATTTACCTGGCTTGCTTTTCTCTTTACTCCATCGTCCACATCCACCACAAACTTCATACAACACACACATTTTCTAGCATTATGACCAATAGTAAACATGGGGTTCACCATGCAAATTCAATGAAAACCCATGAGTACAAACTACAAGAAATTGGCAAGCTTCTGCTACTGATGAAGTAAAGTAGCATGACTAATGAAGAAAATAACATGAACGAGAGTGAAGCAATTAAACCCATATTTACCTCTTCCTTCTCCTAACTTCTGTCCCCTGGCAATTTTTTTAAGTGGTAATCCTTATTCATAAGGTCGCGGGACTTGAACAAAGTTACAATATAATTAGCTCTCAATAAAATATTGAAAATGCTAGAAATCTCTTACCAATAACTCATATACGCATGGTTGTGTGGTCAATATCCGTGGTTCAGATCTGGGCAGTATTGGCGGAGGACTGCAGAAGTTTTGATGGAATACACCCTTCTAGGGCTGCGATTAGCTCAATGAGGACGTGGTGATGTTTTGAAGTACAAATCTGCGCCTCACAGCTGTGGTAGCTATGCTGATGATTGCATGCATAAATCAAACCAAGTGTTGGAGAACAAAACCGGTGTTGCCAGCTAGTAGGGGTAGATATTTGTGAAGGGGGCACATGCGTCTTTTATTCCCTTTTAGTTGTAACCATTTTTACCAACTTCACACTGTATATATTGTTATCCATTTTCATCCTCTTCAGTTGTAAGCTTTCATTTTACATTCATCAATACAAAAGATTACTTTCTCCCTAAACTATGTCTTCACATTCCAACATGGTATCAGAGCGCCGGTGAGGGAGCCATGCCATCGCAGCTTCCAGCACCGGCGAGTCGACGCCTGGAGATAGCTCACCATTCTGTTCGTCTCCATCAACCGATCCACAGAGGATCCTTACTCAACCGGTAGTACTTCAATCCCCTGTCGGGCTCCGAACTTGATATCTTGTCGATGTCGACAGTAAGCTCGCCGATGAATCCGGTGAAGTCATTTGCAATTTGAGCACAATGCTCTTCAAATCAAGTCAATCAAGCTCATGGAGCATATCTGTGAGGAATTCAAGCAGAGTGCTTGCTGTAGCCTTCGTTTCCTGGAAAAGATCCATGAAAAATACGAGCGCAGAGCTCGTCAATCGTTCATCAATGGCCATCATCATCGTTCTTGGAGCAGATCCATGGAAAGCACGAGCGCAGAGCTCGTTAGTCTTCGATCGATGGCATCACAATAGTTCATGGAGCAGAGTGTTCATCACTCTTTTTTTTTTGCAGTTTTTTAATTGGAGTAGAGTGCTCGTTAATGTTGTGTTTGCCGTGAAGAAGCATCTACGATCGAAGCTTCCCCGCAGATCCATGGATCCGTGGAGCAGAGTCGCCGTAGCTGTATCATTGCCGCAACGGCGAACGAGGAAGAAGAAATAGCAAGCGCCGAGTTAGCCGAAGACGGCTAGGGATGACAACAACGGTGGATCGTCCAATTTATTACCCTTGCAATCGTTGTCCCCGACTTCGAAATCCTCAGTTTCAGATTCCAGCGATTCTCTACTCCGGCTGTCAGGGACGAAGGACAGAGTGGTGGTTTACTTCATGAGCCTCCATGGAATCCGTCGAACGTTCGAGGATTGCTACAGCGCAAGGATGATCCTCAAGGGATTCCGAGTGGACGTCAACCAATGGGCCGTTTTCGTGGACAATGCGTACAAGATGGAACCCTAAAATGTATTAGGGTAGAAAAGCATGCCTCTACCGTAGATTTTCATCAAAGGAAAACACATCAGTGGTGCCTTGGTGGCAACCGGCACTGAGAAGGTGCTCAGGCTGGTTTCTCATGTCCTCAACCTCGATATGAAAGGAGTTATGCATGCTCTTAGAGCTACTTATCAGATTTATGATCTTTTAATTGAAGAAAATTGTAAAGCAGGAGATCATGCCATTCTTTATGGTAACGCAGGAGCTGTCAAGTTACTTTTAGAATGTGGTGCTCCTGGAAGTGATTACATTTCAAATGAGGTTGATACTACAACTTCAAAGGCCGAAACTGCTTCAATTGTTATGATGGCTTTAAAGTCATATAGAGATGCTTTGGATACTAATGACGAGTCTAAAATTGCAGAATTGAAAGCTTTTCTAAGGTATATAGAGGATGAGAAAGTCAATCTTGAGAGAAAACTGCTGATATTAACCGAAGAGCTCTCATATGAAAAGGATTTGAGTTCTTAGAATTAGTGCTGATTTTGAAAATTTTTGGAAGAGAACTGAGAGGGAACGACTTTCTTTGGTTACAAATGCGCAATGGGAAGTTGAGAATGATTTGAAGAAGGTTGGAGCCGAGATTGTCTAAAGAGCATTGAGTTACCCTTTGAAGTTGATTGCAAAAGGTGTTGGAGTTAATGGAAGTGTTGTTAGTGAGAAGGTGTTTTCAAGTGACAACTCAAAATATGAATACAATGCTGCGAAAGGCAACTATGAAGACTTGATGGCTGTTGGAATTATTGATCCAACCAAGGTCGTCAGGTGTTGTGAAGGGCATGCTGCATCTGTGGCCAAGACATTTTTTATATCAAATTTAAGCTATGAAGGTCTTCACAACATTCTTAACTTTGCATAGAGCTGGGAAGGCTTTTAATCCTGCCATCTAGTGTATGGTTTCTGGAGAAAAACAATTATATCAACTAGCTACAGTGGTGTTCTGCTTATTGTATGCTTAGTGTAGTGACATGTTGGGTCTCAGCCTTATACTTCCTTGTTTTTTTTTCTCCACTTTAGTTCGGTAAATGTCAAGGCATTCTTGTTCGGCTAAAGAAGCATATTATCTCTCTCTCTCTTTCACTCTAAGCTGGGCATACAAAACTTGCATGCTCCAGCTTACGGGGGCGTTGGAGGATGGAAAATAACTAGGGGTAATAGTGTACATTTACACTAATCTGTTTGTTCCCTTTATATATATTGTACTAGCTCTTCATAGTCTCTGCAATTCTTATTTCATTCTGTAATCTTCATCTCAAGATAATAAACTCAGTTTCAATCTTCACATGTTACCTCCATTGCTCCCTGTTTCATATTCCAACACCAGGGCCTCATGGTTTATAAAACCTATTCTGATGTCTTTTTTCAGTTTTTTTGGTTTGGATTTCCAGCTGAAAAGAAGAGAGAGAGAGCAGAGAGATAGAGGAGACGAAAAATAGTGGAGTTGAGCCTGATTTTTTTTAACCTCTGCCTTTTTTCTGTTCTTTTCACCCACTATGTAAAGATTGGGAACAACAATCGCCGGAGAAGCCTCCTGACCAGCTTGGAAGAACGAAATATTATACAAAGAGTAGAATTGAAAAATTACAAGAACACAGCTTCTTGTCGCAGTCCCCGCAGACGGCGCCATTTTGATAGTCTAAATACAATTGATTTATTTAGTGTATAGAACGTCGATGAAAATTGAATGAGAATCAAGAGAGCATTAGAGAAAGACCCTAGAGAAGGGAAGAATTGCCTCATAGTAGTGTTCTAGAGAGCAGGAAAGAAGAATGGCCCCTTGAGTGGTGTTTAGAGAGAGAAAGAGAGAGCTAAGAGAGGGACCCCCACCTTGAGAGTCTAATAGCCTTTATATAGGCCTAAAATATTGACTTAAATTATATGACCTTTGACCCAAACTGTTTGACCCCAACCCGACTATAAAACGAGAACATGATCGTATAGGACGGTCAAATTCGGGGTATATTTCCTATCACTAGGGTATGAGTTGAGTCAGTGCACCTTGTTCAATGTGAGCACACAAGGGTGTTGTAGTGATGGGAAACACAGGTTCCATGAGTGGTGCGGACCTGGCATATGCCGCGGCTGTATGGGAGGCCAACGGCTGATTTACTTTATCTGTTTTAGAAATATTGTCCATTTTGACTGGACACACAAATTTAGGAGATTATATTTAATGCATTAATTCATGCATTAAAAAAAAAAACAACGACAACATTTTTTTTTGACATTTTAGACCAAATTTATCCCTGAAATTGAAGAATTGACAAAGTGACATAATTTTTTTTATTTTAAAAATAATTTTAAAAGCCAGCTTGGCTTGAAAGCTTTTACTTGTTGAAAGCTTTTAAGCCGAGCTGACAGCCTTTTGTAATTTTATATTTTTATTTATTTATTATGTTATTATCTTATAATGTAATGGGAAAGTGAGATAAATTTTGAAAGTAAAAAAATATTGCAGAGATGTAAAAAAAATAATAATAATAAAGAAATTATAAATTTGATAATGTAAACAAATTTTAAAAGTGAAAGAGTATTGTAGGAATACTAATAATTTATCTGCAAAATTGCAAGGTACATTTAACCCCCAAAAGAAAAAAAAAAAAGTTTTGCCTTAAAGAGCTAGTAGAGTGGACCATGGATGGGAGTAATTTCAAGAGTAATTGAATGTAGAAGTTTCACGTGTATACATTGAAATATTCAAAGTAAACACCCCTTTGGGCGTGGTCTTTGGGACAACATCAATCATCAATGTCAGATTGACACCGAAATAAATGTCCACCTATTCTATTCACAATTTTATAAATACAAGAAAATTCTTTTAACTTTTAGGTGAGGTTTGGTTCGCCTTATATAAGATAACAAAGATTATATTTGCTTGGAAATATAAAATTTTTATGTTTAGTTCAAGTTATGTAAATTTCTCAGGGAATGTAACATAATATCCGTATGAAGTTTTTAGTTATGAGAAGGAATGTCAAATGTGAGATACATCTCAATTTCTTAGGTAATCTCACATTCCCTTATCTTATTACTAATACTGGGCTTTTGGCAATTTTAATCAATTTATCTTATTTCCGTTATCTTGTGTACATACTTCAGTTTTAAACAAAATACAGTTATCTAACATTTCCAATTATCTAACATTCCCAGCAATCTAACCTTCCTTAAGGTAATCTAACATTCCGTGAACCAAACGCCCCCTTAAGCTATCCTTATCTCGGTATGTCTCTCACTTTTTTTAACGAGCTGCACTTCTATTTCATCAAATTTATAAAATTTTCACTATTTGTTCTACATTCCTACTAATCTCTTTCACTTTTAAAAATGGATCATACTTTTATATTATTATTATTATTATTATTATTATTATAACAAAATAATAATAAAAGAAAAGAAAAGAAAAAAAGGTAAGCTGCCAGCAGCTTTTGCTGCCAAACAAATTTGCTAATTCTGCAAATTTGCTAGCCACATGACATTATAAAAAATAAAAAAAAAAACATTCCATGTCATCTTCCACCTCATTTAGCAAAGGAGATATTGGCTACGTTGAGGTTAACCTAAGGGGACACAGATTAACTGAACCAAACGCTACCTAATATAAATATAAAATTATACCCCTTCTTCGGATTAACTTGGCCATGCTGTTCTCAAATGTAACAGTATTTCTACCATTTTTTAAATATATTAATTTGATATATCATACCTTTTTTTTTTCCTTGACTCTATATGATTTAATTGATTTTGTTAAGAGCTAATCGATACCATTTAATACAAAAATATTAATATAAGCAATATTTTAAAACCTTATTTCTCTCACTAAATTATTATATAATATTCATTCATTATTTATTTTCATTGCTCACTCATAAATTGACTTATGTAATGTACTGTATATATTAATAAGTGATTTTTGTAGGAATATAACATTATTCTATCTATAAAAGCTTATAAAAAATTATTTTATTTTATTTTTATATGAATTGGTCGACTCACTACGGAAAATAAAATAATTTCAAACACTAATAAAATATTTTTTTTAAAAAAAATCTAATACCTTAATAATATGTTAAAAAATTATTTTAAAGAAAAAAAGGCAAATGTAGTGTGAATCGTAATATTATTTAACATAATACATGAAACACTAAATGAACAATTAAATTTCTTGAGCAGCATTGTCGCATTGACGCTGACCTGTGCGCCAATCATGTTAGGGAGATGACGGATAAAAGAACAATGATTGGCTAAATTTGTTTAAATTCCTTTTTTTTTTTTTTAGTATTACTGAATTTGAAATTTTTATTTGCGAACAAATTGAAAATCAACATCAAATCTTACAAAATATAAATATAAATATAATATGTTAAAAGAATACAAATTCTCTAGTGAAACCGTCTCCGCAAATTATATCATAAATTAGAATTTATTTTATATTATGTACTTACAAATAAATTGAATGTACGGAGTAATTTATTAACTACAGACAGATAATATATTAACTACAGATAATATAATATATTGGTGAGATTAAATTCGATCTACTACTGTTTTTAAAATCTGACATACTGCATACAATGAATACTCCCCTTTACATCTAGTACGTGGTAAATATTTCCCAAATATATCTGTGTTTTATTAATATGCAGTCTACTTTATTATCACATCATTGCGTATCTCTACGAGCTATTAAATAAAGCTATGTATACATGTTGATTATAAATATCCATGTATTGTATAATTTCCTAGAGCTCATAATGTGTAGATTATTTGATACGCTGACTGCATGAAGATCATTTCACGGCATTAGGGGGAGATATGTGTGCCCAAATTATTTTGAAAATTTGAATGCCGAGAAAATTTCATAAAATGAAAAGATCTTCAAAAATCCACATACTAGATTGGCATATCTATCAATGATGTCTAAAAGAAACATTCGTCAAAGGACGAAATACCCAGTGGTGCACCAAATAATTAATACTGGGATGCGAAACAACCAGATTTGAATATTGATGGGAAATGTTTATCATCTGGTTGATTTTGAAATTGCCATGAATAATTATAGATATGGGAGAAAATTATGAAAATGTTGTCGACAATTCAATTGCTTGTATAAATTGCTCTATCTAGATCCAAAGTTAGGCACAAGAATTGGCCTAATCATTTGATAAATAAAAAGAGCAATTAAGGAAGGCAAATAGCTCAGCTCACTATTCTCTAAATTATGTATACACACCATTGAATGGGTGTTGGTACGAAAGAGAATAATGATGTGATAAAAGGCGAGGCTTGGAGCTCATGGGTTTACACAGATACCCATAATTAATATACTCTCTCATATTCTCATTATAAATGGATGGCAATAAGTTTCGCTTATTAATATCATTGGCAGTGAATAATATACAGTTAATTAATATCATGACCGCATAAGATGGGTCATTGGATAATATATGATGAATGTCATAACCGCATAAAAATGGGTCATTGGACAATATGTTTGAAAATCCATTATGGATTTTAAGGTCTATATATGACCTGAAACAGACTGAGTATTTTTCCCTTCTGAGGAAGGAATATGAATATATTATGTGTCATTACGTACTCTTTAAAAAGTTGCGAATGGAGTTATTATCCTCGTGAAGAAGAAATAATATGTGCCATTGTGTGTTCAATAAAGAGTTACTAATGAACATCTCAGTCAATATTGATGGTATAAACATCAATGAAATATACAAAGAGCTTAATGATGTTAGCTCATGCCTAAAGACGGGGATTTTGAAATGAAAAGCTTGGAAAAGCTAAGTATCTCGATTTAATGATCGAGTATTTCCTTAATGGAATTCTAAACACCAATTAGCCAATAAATAATTTTGATGGGCTGTTTAGACAAGCCATTATGAAATGGGCTACTTGGATACTAGTTATTATTATTGAATTCCCGAGATGTCAAGTACCAATGCTGGTTGTATTATAATTTACCCCCATTGTCTTATAAAGGAGAGAATAAGGATTGTGTTGCACCAATTATTGATAAATGGGTATATTATGAAAATTTCTAACTAGACATGATGATTTCGGTGTTATACTCATGTGAGCTCTAAAAAGAGTCACACAATTATTATGAAATATATTTACCCCATTGAAATGTTGAACATGATTGTTCACCAAATCCTTATACTTTTTGAAAGTTTAATATAAGGGATTTGAAGAATGTTGTCTTCAGGGGGATCATAATGAATCATGAATATTATGCCCTGAAGTTTATGTTGGGGTTATGGTTGTACTCTTTTTCCCTTAAGCTAAAGTTTTTTCCCACTGGGTTTTCTTAGCGTAAGGTTTTTAATGAGGCAACCAATGCAACACATAATTAGACATATCATGTACTCTTTTTCCCTTGGCTAGGTTTTTCCCACAGGGTTTTTCTAGAAAGGTTTTTAACGAGGCATGGATATGATAAGATAATGGCCAAGGGGGAGTGTTATGAATATAATAATAATGTGTGGTCATTATCTCAATTATTGTATTTCTGGACATATGAAGACTCAAGTGTCCTTTGGAGTATTGAAGGGTTAACGTTGTCCTTTGGAGCATCGAAGGGTCAAGCTTACTTTGGACATATAAAGGCTCAAGTGTTCTTTAGAGTATCGAAGGGTCAAGCTTACTTCCTATATATATGCTCATATATTTCATTCTAATATGTACTTCAATTCTTTAGCTCTTCCTAGAGAAGAACATGTAATCCTTTGATGAGCTTAATGAAAGTTCCTCCCTTCCTCCATTCTCCTGCAATATTTCTTCTTGTTGCTCTCCCTATGTTATTTAAATCATGTATGTTGTTGCTTACAATTCCTTAAGTTTCATAACACATTCATTATTTATTTTCATTGCTCACTCATAAATTGACTTATGTAATGTACTGTATATATTAATAAGTGATTTTTGTAGGAATATAGCATTATTCTATCTATAAAAGCTTATAAAAAAATTATTTTATTTTATTTTTATATGAATTGGTCGACTCACTACGGAAAATAAAATAATTTCAAACACTAATAAAATATTTAAAAAAAATAATCTAATACCTTAATAATATGTTAAAAAATTACTTTAAAGAAAAAAAAAAGGCAAATGTAGTGTTTTCAAAAAATAACAAAGGCAAATGTAGTGTGAATCGTAATATTATTTAACATAATACATGAAACACTAAATGAACAATTAAATTTCTTGAGCAGCATTGTCGCGTTGAGGCTGACCTGTGCGCCAATCATGTTAGGGAGATGACGGATAAAAGAACAATGATTGGCTAAATTTGTTTAAATTCCTTTTTTTTTTTTTTTTTTTAGTATTACTGAATTTGAAATTTTTATTTACGAACAAATTGAAAATCAACATCAAATCTTACAAAATATAAATATAAATATAATATGTTAAAAGAATGCAAATTCTCTAGTGAGACCGTCTCCGCAAATTATATCATAAATTAGAATTTATTTTATATTATGTACTTATAAATAAATTGAATGTACAGAGTAATTTATTAACTACAGACACATAATATGTTAACTGCATATATAGTAGATACATAATTTATTAACGGAAGGTACATAATATTTTAAGTACATGTACATATTTTGAATGTCGTTTTGAATCAGGGTCCACAACGCAAGGTTGACCTTAGTCTATGGTATAATAATTAGACTGTCTCACATGTTTCAATCCGTGAAACGGGTTGGATCAATATAATTTGAGTCTTATGGTATATGGACTTATTAGTTATTAGTAATATTATTTCCAATTAATATTGATATATTTACCGTTATGTTATGTTACTACTTTATTCGTTTCAAAATGTATATTACATTTATACTATAAAGTACTACATATAATGCTTAAAATATTGATTATATATGCAATTATGTTATGTTATTGCTTTATTTCATACAAATTGTGTATTAAATTTTGTTATAAAGTATTACACTTATAATTTAAAGTATTAATGATATCTGCAATTATGTATTCAATTTAGAATTTCAACGAATTTTGTAAACTTTTTTTTTTTTTTTTTAAAAAAAAAGTTGATATAAGTTTATGAATGTTTTTATATATACTTTTATAAAGTCTTACAAAGTTTTAAAAAGTTTTGAACAACTTTACGAAAATCAACAAAAGTTTATTAAAATATATTATTTTAAAAGTTTTAAAAGTCTACAAAAGGTAGTCATGATTGAATACACCCTTTCAATTACATTCTAAAATACAATTGGCCTATACAACTCAAAAAAGAAAAAAAAAAATATATATATATATAATTGATTCATTGAGTAGTTCAAAGTCATGTAATTAACCTAAATTTGACATGTTCTTCAGGTTACTATTGATGTGGCGGTGATCACATTAAAAAAATTATTATTTTAAATTTATTTTAATAATTCTAAATAAAATAATTATTATTTTTTTTTAAAATCACCCTCCCCCATCTTCGTCTCTGGTAGGAGATGAAGAAAATCTCTTTGGCTTTAGGTTAGAGGCGAAGGTCATTAACCAACATGGTTGGTGTGGTGGTTCAGCACGACAGCACCTCATCCCTTAAGCATGAGATTGGGGTTTTATCGTTGAGAAAAAGAGACGATTGTCATTTTTTAATCTATTCAAGGATTCATTAATTTTTTTTAATTAGATGAATGTTTTTAATTCATTTTTTTATTGTTGAGAAAAAGAGAAAAGAGACGTTGAACCACCACCACACCAACCATGTTGGTTATTGAGAAAAAGAGACGAAGGTCATTAGATGAATGTCACTTTTTAATTCAATAAATTTTTTTAATCTATTAGACTATTAGTACTTCGCATGTAGTTCAATGACTTATTTGAATATTAGTTATATGTTAAAATAATCAACATGAAAATTAAATTTCTATATCATAAAGTTTTCTCCAAAATAATTAATAGTTTGATAGTTATGTTAATAAATGCGTGATCTTCAACCATTGAGTGATATTGTGGTATAGAAAATTGAATTTGGCTTATAAAGATGAAATCTCTCGCTCAAAGAGTCACGCACTCTAAAGTAAAAATTGATCATATAACGTAAAAGATACGAGTTTTTTTTTTTAAGTATACATTAAATAGTTGAACTTATATTATACTCCCTTCTATCTCATTTTACCTATCTTACTTCTTTTTTTAGTTTGTCTTAAAATATTGTCCTATTTCCAAAATTGAACATAACTATTAATTTATATTTTTTAATTTATCCTTTTGATTTTTTTTTTCAAATTTCTAAACAATTAATGAGGTAAGTAACAAACACCTACTTTTGAGGAACAAAATTTGAAAGTTAGTAACTTTTGTTTTATTGCTTTAGAAATTATGCAAAAAGCAAATGTAACAAATAATTAGGGATGAAAGGAGTACTTATTTTATTCTAATTAGTAAGATAATTAGGATCACAAAACAAATTTCACTGTTGTAAGTATACTTGCATTTATTTATTTATTTATTTTTTTGTATCATTCTCTTCGTCTCTCTTTCAAATTTCAAGTCTTTACCCCATAAACAACGCTAGAGACCAAGAAAATATTTAAAAAAAAAAAAAAAAAAAAAAAAAAAAAAAAAAAAACCCAACGTTTACGTCAAAACCATATTCTCTCTCCGCAACTTCTCCCTCCCTTCGGCAGTCCAAAGTCAAGTCCAAGTCAACTGTGAATGTCTGAATGCTCCACCGTTAAATTCCCTCTTCCTCCTTCTCACAACACAAATCACTCCTTCTCTTCTTCCTCCACTAGCTGAAATGCAAGCCCATCAGGTCTTCAGGCTTCTCTTACTTCTCTTTACTCTCCACTCTGCTGTTTCTGAAATCTTCTTTGAAGAACGCTTCGAAGGTGATTTTCGATTTTCTCTTTTTTTTGGATGATTTATTTTACTTTTTCCTTTACTGGGTAGCTAAAGTTTTGATTTTTTTTTTTAAATCTGTATTATGTGGGAAATGAAAGATGGGTGGAGAGACAGATGGGTGATATCGGATTGGAAGAGGAGCGAAGGCAAAGCTGGGAGTTTTAAGCACTCTGCCGGCAAGTGGCATGGTGATCCTGATGACAGAGGTAAAATTACTTTTTTTTTTTTTTACTATTTTCTTTTTCGAAAGTAAAATATTTGTTTGAAGTTTAATTCAATTTTAGTACTTCGTATAACCTTAGCTATTCCATGTACTTAAATACCAAGTAATGATTTGTATTCCCTTATCTTTTCTGGTCATCAGTTACTAATATTTAATGGAATTTGGTAATATTTATGTGTTTTCTAATATTTAGAGTGCGTTTGGAAACCTGTAAAATGGGTTTCTAGTGTTTGGCGAGAGAGAAAATACTAAAGTCAAACAAAGCTAGTTTTTTGGAAAATGACTTCCCTATTTTTGGGAAGTCATTTTCCAGGCTAGAGAAAAAACTCCTGGGCGGCGAGATGGGAGGGCGACAGCCTTCCACCGAAGAAGGCGACCAACCGGTGGCCTTCCATCTCTGGTAGAAGGCAACCGGCGACGGTTTGGTTGCCAATTTTGTAATCAGAGTTGACCGGATAAAGTTTAGGATATTTGATCCGTTTCTTTTTCACTTATTTTCCGAAAAATGAACCAAACAGACCCTGACAGTTTTCTGGAATACAACCAAACATATATTTGGTCTAAGGGTAGTTAAGAAAGTAATATGAGGGCAAAATTGTCATATCTAAGTGATAAATTGTTCCCAATGTTCATGGAAAACAAAATACCAATGTGTGCCTCTTTTTCCTGGTATTTGAATATTTGAGGGACTAAGGGATCATGAATGACCACACTGGAAGAAAAAATGTTGAAGTGCCAAAGACAGTAATTTAGGATAACTTGCCTTGGATACCCTATTGTTTGAACCCATTCCATACTGTATTGCTGAAACCCTATCTATACTATGTTGTTGAATCAGTGGTATTGTAGCATTTATCAGTTAAAATTTTACAGGTATCCAAACATACCCTGATGCCAAGCACTATGCCATATCTGCAAAGATACCGGAGTTAAACAACAAGAATAGGACTCTTGTGATTCAGTACTCTATCCGATTTGAGCAAGAGATTGAATGTGGTGGTGGATATATTAAGCTTCTCTCTGGTTATGTCAACCAGAAGAAGTTTGGAGGTGACACACCATACAGGTTTGTGATCTGCGATCCAAATTACACTTTTCAACAAATGATTCTTTTATACCTTGTATTAGATTTCATAGCCCTTTAATAGGATAGGAAGAGTTGTTCTTCCATTTTTGCTCCTACGTCTTAACTATTTTGTCAGCCATTGCAGACATATTTTTATTCTTGTATGTATAAATCTATAAAAGGATTTCAAGGTATTTGCCATCATTGGAGTGTGAGAACCAAATTGCCTTCCCTAATAATCCAACATCTTTCCCCAGGAATTGCAATTTGTCTTTATACTACTTATTCCCTTTTAATTCCCATATATACCAAACACTGTAATTGGAATTCCCAGTAATTCTATTCCTGTCTACCAAACAATAGAATTTGAATTCCTACTTTATTCCCACATTATTCCTTTCCCATTGAATTACAATTCCCCCCCCCCCCCCCCCTAATTCCATTCTTCCAACCAAACGACCTGTTAGAGTTGTTATAGGGTTGAAAACTTTGCAACTATACTAATGCACTAAGATGTATTTTTATAAGCAGTAACAAAGACAAGCAAGAGATAGGCTATCATATACTGAAGTTATGTGAACATCCTTTTCATGTTTGTGGTCATTTTTGTTTCTGTTTCAGTCAAAAAGAAAAATGGAATAAAGGAAGTAAACACAGTAGCTATTAGAAGATTCACTATATCCTGTTTTAGATTCTTGAATTTGGGACCTCCCCTTCCTTTGTATCACTCTCAAATTGCTTGCTAAAAGTTTTGCATATCTGTGCAGTGTTATGTTTGGACCAGATATCTGTGGCACACAGACAAAGAAGCTCCATGCTATAGTTTCCTATCAGGGACAAAATTATCCCATAAAAAAGGAGTTAGAGTGTGAAACAGACAAGTTAACTCATTTCTACACATTCATTATAAGGCCGGATGCAACATATAGTATCCTTATTGATAACCGTGAGAGAGAGTCCGGAAGCCTTTACAGTGACTGGGATATCCTTCCTCCTCGTAAGATCAAAGCCGTTAATGCTAAAAGGGTAATATACTTGTGACTTTGATGCATTATCCAAGTTTATCATTTAGAAGTTAGAACGTATACTTTTATGTATGCAACTTCTTTATTTTTATTTATTTTGATAAGTAAACATATTTCATTAAAAGCCTCAAGTTCATCACTTAGGATCTACACTTTTTATGCACATTACATACAAATGCTGCTTAAATTGAGTAGATGGATGAAAAAAAAAAATAGTTGATAATTGTAACAGATAATTCTTCATAAATTATTATCTGGGTTACCGTAGGGGCTTCAACTTCCATAGATAAGATGTGTTCTTGATCAATATCCTAAAAAATAATAAATTTTGAGTTTTCCTTCTTTCTCTTCTCCAGCCTGCAGATTGGGACGATAGAGAGTATATTGAAGACCCTAATGATGTAAAACCAGAGGTAAGAAAAAAGAATATCAACTGAAGTGGTGAGTATCTTTAGAATTACGTCCACTTTTAATAACCAAAGTTATGCTGCAGGGATATGACAAAATTCCAGCTGAGATTCCTGATCCAAAGGCTAAAAAGGTCTCACAGTTTCTCTCCTCCTCTATTTTTAGAGAATAAATTATCTAGACTGCTGTTCATATAGTAAAGATTTTTCTCTAGTGCTTTTTCTCTTTCCCACACAAGAATTTTTTATCCAAGAATCCTTACTTTTATGTATTGTTGCTCAAAGACTCCCCTATGCTTACCCTTAATTTGTTGGAAATGGAAGTCAATTTTGTTATGCTTGATCATACAAAAAAAGTTAATTACTTTAGTGATTGAACCACTTAGTCTGTCTACAAAATGGATGGCTTTGGTTAATAACCAGACTAAATAATAAGAATTGTCCTTAAACATGGCTTAACCTTGTTTTTCTTTATTAGCCTGCCGATTGGGATGATGAAGAGGATGGAATATGGAAACCAGCAAAAGTACCAAATCCAGCATTTAAAGGACCATGGAAGCGCAAGGTGCTCTACCCCCCCCCCCCCCCCCCCCCCAATCTTCCACCTCAATTGCTTGATTCCCCACTTTTTAGACCAGAAGTTGTGAACTTCAAGCTCAAGATCTCATATTCAAACCTTTTTCTAACCCTAAGCTCTGGTTGATTTTACAGAAAATCAAGAACCCAAACTACAAGGGGAAATGGAAAATTCCATGGATTGATAACCCAGGTAGGTCTTCACTATGCAATTTCTAAGTTCTGTTCTTTCTTAAATTAAATTATCAAGTTACTTAAAGGCCACCCAAATTAAGATTTTCAGATGGATTTCTTTTTCTTCTTCACAATGTCTTTCCATGCTCAAACACATCAGATTCACCAACATTAATTTGTTTGATATGCTTGAATGTTTCCTCCATTAGGAACAGATCAACATAGAATAAAAGACATATTGGTGTTTGTTAAATTTAAATTTACACATTGTTCTCTGCAGAGTTTGAAGATGACCCTGACATCTATGTGTTGAAGCCAATTAAATATGTTGGCATTGAAGTTTGGCAGGTAAGAGATGTGCCTCTTTTCCACGACTTTGGATTACAAACTTACGAATAATTCTCTGTCACCCTTTATTTTAACTTTTTGCTCACTTACTCCGTCAATTCTTCTGTTCCCTTGTTATCCATTGAGCCTGGTATTTATTTTATTCTGTACTTAGTTAACCTGTAAATTATGTTTGCTCTATAGGTAAAAGCTGGCTCAGTGTTTGACAACATTTTGATTTGTGATGACCCGCAATATGCAAAACAAGTTGTGGAGGAGATATGGGCACATAGGGAGGTGAGTTTATGCTGAATTTCATTTTTCCTAGATGCACCTCCAATGGTAAGAACCTGATTTATGCTGCTTTTAAATGGTGGAATTCCAGGCTGAAAAGGAGGCATTTGAAGAGGCAGAGAAAGTGAGAAGAGCTCAGGAAGAGGAGGTTGTCAATTGTCAAGAGCTATATGAATAGCTTTTTGGTCATTTCTTTCAGTTGTTTGAACTACAATTTTTCTAAGCAGTATATATGAACGATGTAATTTGCAGGAAGCTAGACGAGCAAGAGAGGAAGGTGAGAAGAGGAGAAAAGACCGGGATCACCGTTACAGGCGCCGACGAAGGGTATCTTTTCTTCTTTCATATGTCTTTGAGTCTTTGCGCTTAATCACTGTAGATAATATTCTTCTACCTAACAAAACAGCAGTTATTTCATTTAAGAATAGCCTTTTTTGTTCTTCTCTCTCCCGTGAAACGCTGCTTCCAATATTTTCTTTACTAATAAGGGTTAACTGGTTCTCTAGAATGGTTGTTAAGCATTGATAGCTGTAGAAATATTGTTGTGGTTAGTAATACAATTAATTTGAAACTCGTTACTTCTGTTGATAGATGCTGCTAATGATTTTGCACACTTAAGAAGTATTGAAGAAATTTTACTTTAGCTTGGATGACATCCTATTTAATGATTCATTGTTTAGTCTAAAACTGCATATTAGCATTCTTAGTTCTAATGCCAGAAAGATGGAAATTTGAGAACTGATTCTTGGTCTTTATCTTGCAGTATGATCGACATGATTACGACGACCATGTAAGTTTACGATCCTATCTTTTTTACATATATATGTTCACAATGAAGTTCTAGATCTTCCTTATTAAACACCTTTTGCATGCTTACTAGAAAATGAAAGCAAAACTAATAGTTCAACTTCCAAATGAAGGACTTTCCTTCAATGTAATCTCTCTAAAAACGTATTTTTTCTTTTGAAAAGTTTGCTGAAAGAACTTTGGGCATGGATAACAGCTCAAGGCAAATTATTGTGTGGACCATGGTCTACGTAGTGCTGTGTGAACTATAACAAAAAGTACATTTGTAATATGCAAAATGTACATTATTTGTGTACTGAATGTACATTATACAATATAATGTACATTCAATGCACAAATAATGTACATCCCATGAATATAATGTATATTTTTAATATATTAGAAGTAAATTATTTTTATACTGAATGTACATTATTTGATAGTATGGTCCACACAATAATGATTGACAACTCAACTACACCTTATACCAAAAGTTGGGCTCTACTAGGGGATAACTCTAACCAAGATGGCTAAGGATACAAACTTGTAACCACAAGGTCACGAGTTTGAATCCCAACCCTCTTTGGTTTGAGGCTTTGAGCTAGTCAGCTATGGCTAACCTAGGCTAGTTTACCTCCTTGTGGTCCTTTGCCGACTAGGGTCACAAGGCGGGGTTTACCTGTGCACATCCTCTGGTAGTGACCGCGAGTTCCCTCATCACCCCAAAATTAGTTGGGCTCTACTCTATGGATTCTATTTCACCATTCAGCTCACTTTGATTTCATCTTGGGCATAACCCCCTTAAATATGTTAAGATGTTAAGATGTACAATTTACAAGTCTTCTTCTAACTCTCCTCCCATGGTTATTATGCATCTTCCGTAGTCCTAATGATTAAAGCATTCTCCATCTTGCAGGATGAGCTTTGAGATCTGCTTCGGTTTCTCTGGCTTTAAGGCCCAAAGTGTGTTGAGACACGAGCTCATGGTATTCTTCCGCAGTGGATATCTGCGGCGCTGCTGCTTCATTCCCTCTCTTTTTTCATATTTAGAATGGCTGTGTTATTCTTGTTGTAACATTAAAATGTCTTTGTAGTGACTGGAACCAAATTCCAAAAATGATTTTGATTTTTGAACTACTTATACAAGCCTCTTGTTGCTTAGATAATTCGCATACTTGATTATCTAATGCTTGAGCAGTATACACTAATGAAGTGTTCTGTTTAGATTATATAACCTCTTTGTAATAAGGTCATTGAAATGTTATACACTTACATTGTGGGCTTAATTTATAAGTTTCAGTCACACTGCATGGGTCTTATATACTTCTTAAAAGAGAGGCAAAAGGCTCAAGTTTTACAGTTGTGAGTATAGTGGTTATGCCATGCTTAGTTCTTCAACTGGCCTGGAGATACCTAAAATCAAGGATCGAACCTTGACATTTGGTTAAGGATGGATGAGCCCCTCCCACTCAACCACACTCCCCCAGGTTTATAGACAATCACAATGTTTATTATAATAAAATAATAAAGTAGTTATTAATAAAAATTTATAAAACAAAACGAGCAGAACATTAAATCTTAATTATTGAGAACAATAAATCAAAACACTTTAAAACGTGATAAAAATATTCATAATAAAATATGAAACATAATTAATTGGATAAAATAGTTCAAATAGAAAACACATTATAAAATCAATTTCAAGTTTTTCTAGATTAATTTGAATATGATGGCGCACAATACAACTTCTAAACTACATTAACTAGATAATTTATAAAAAAGTAAACTATCTTTTAAATATTTTTCAAAACTAAATCGCAATTTTTTTTTTTTGGTGAACAAATCACAAAATATATTACATATACATAACTCAATATAAAGTTAACAAAATAACACATGTTCTAAATATAAGTAGTAAATCACACGAATAGAAATAGGTTTAAAATTTGATATGAATCACAAATCAATCTATATTATAAATCTCACTATAATTATAGAAAGGTAAAAAAAAAATCTTAAAGTTACAAATTAAATTTTAAAAATACAATTAAAAATAAAAATAAATTTCATAAGTTACAATTTTAATACTATATAATAATATCCCTAAATTCATCTTTTAAAGAGTAGAGATGGAAATTTTTAATGTAAAAGTATATATAAATTTTTAATAAAAGTTTTTGATCGAAAAAACTTTGTCCACCTTCCATGCTAGTAACCTTGTATTCCAGCAGCAGTACACAACCAAAAACTATACCCAGCATGTTGAGCTGATCTCCGCCCTCTTAGTAGCTGAGAAGCATAACCAGTTGTTAATATAAAACCATAATGCACGCCTTGTTGGCTCTGCACCAGTGCCTGAAGCACACCATGTTGCCCAGTACGTCAAACAACACTAGGGGAGCCGAGGTAGAGGACGGGGAAGAGGTCGCAAAAGGGGTCAAAGTTGTGTTGGAAGAAATGAAGGTAAAAACAATCATAACTCCCGGAACCAACAAAGGCAGCCGAATAATCAGGCTCGGCAAGGACGACCAAGTTCATCCAACAATCCTTCAATCCAGCAACAAGTCTATTATAAATGTGGATGCAAAGGTCACTGGTCTCGTACATGTCACATGCCGAAGCACTTGGTCGAGACATATCAACGGATGATAAAGAGAGACAAAGAGCAACCCGAAGATGAGTCCCACCATGTTGCGTTGCCAGAAGCAAACGCACTTGTTAATGCCGACGATGATAATCTCTTTAAATATGAGTTTGAAGATTTTAGAGACCACGAATGAGTTGTTTTTATATATTCTATTGTTCTAGACAATCTCTTTATAATGCATGGGTGCATTTTTTGAATAAATCCTCTATATGCTCGTGACTTCTTATGAAGGGGGGATGTTTCTGCACTATGCTTGGTCGATAGTGCAACCACACACATTGTTTTGACAGATCACATATTTTTTCAAACATTCAAAGAAAACAAAGGCAACCTCTCAACCATAGCAAATGATAACATTTGTATTGTGGGCTTTGGTAGAGCTTTACTTATTCTTCCTAACGGAACGAAATGAACGATCGAAACAGCCCTCCTATACCCTCAATCAAAAAGAACTTTGCTTAGTTTCAAGGATAATGGTCCAACTGTTTTCACGTAGAAATTATAACTAAAACAATACTGAATTCCTTGTCTTGACCAAAATGGTCAAAGCACTTCCTTCTTTTTCTTCAGGCCTGTATTATTCCTATATCAGACCCCAAATCTCCTACGTTGCACTCGCAGTAAAATTTAAAGATACACATTCTTTCAGTCTATGGCATGACCGCTTAGGTCACCCTAGGCAAACTATGATAGGCTGGATACTATCGAATTCGACTGGACATAACCTTCTTAGGACGAACATTCTTTCTACAAAAGATTACACTTGCATTCCCTATGTAAAGGGAAAACTTATTATTCGGCCCTCACGCCCTAAGATTGGTTTTGAATCACATGTTTTCCTACAAAGGATACATGGCGATATTTGTAGACCAATTCATCTTTCCTCCTAACCATTTCGATATTTCATGGTCCTCATTGATGCTTCCACCCGATGGACACATGTGTGCCTCTTGTCCACTCAAAATATAGCATTCGCAAAATTCATAAGCCAAATCATTATGTTGAATGCCCAATTCTCCAATTATTCTATTAAGAACGTCAGAATTGATAATGCCGGTGAATTCACCTCGTCAGCTTTTGACGAATATTGTATGGCCATGGGGATTAATGATATCTTTGATTCGTAACACGTTTTTCACCCCATTCTTTAACCTTTTTTATAACAAAATGCTTGTAGTTGAGTTGAACCTATGACTTGTTTGTGTGAATTGATGTTCTTTAGATGAAATGGTTGCAATGAGTCATTTGGAAGTTTTTTGGAGCATAAAGAAACGATGTTAGAGGTCGGGGGGAGTGCACTCAAGAAGATCTGGAGAAGAAGGCTGAAATGCCAGCCATACGGTCGTATGGCTGGCCGTATTGCCCCGATCAGTGAAGGAAGAAAATGCCCTACCATACGGGCTCTCATACGGCCGTATACCCGACACTCTGCACAGTATTTAAGCATTTTTTCTGCATTTTGTACCCAAGTCCGAACCCTAGAGAGTTTAGAACTATTTTCCTTCATTTCCTTAGCAATTATTAGCTTAGTATAACTTAGATTTACATTTGGGAAACACACTTGGAGCTTGTATTGAAGATTTGGAAGGGATTCCAACAACATTTTCTTCCTTATTGATAGTAAAATTCTCTTTTCCTCTTCTCCAACTTGTCTTTACATTTATTGCATATTTATGTTTTCTTTGTTGAATCTTGCTATGGTTACCATAGATATGAGTGAGTAGTCTTATCTATGGGTTAGATTAGGTGTTTATTGCTTCTATTGATGCTTGTTATGTGATTATTGCATAAAAGGGGATGAACACCCATTTAGGGTTCTTAAGTTTGAATTAGGTTTATTTCTATCTTTCAATAGTTAGTGGCCAATGATTATTGTTTGTCTTTGGAAAGTCTTTCATTTCACTGGAAGTTGGATGGAAGATTTAAGCCAACCCAATCTCAAACCCATTTTCTCTTCTATGGAAATAGGGGTAGATTTGGCGCTAAATAGCTTTTGTTCTTCAAGAACTTATGTTGGTTCACCATGGAAATGGGACAACCTTTGTTCTAATCCTTGGGAACTTGGATTCCTTTGTGCTAGCCTTAAGAACCTAGGGCCATTGTTCATCTCCCAATCCTAGTGTTAATGCATCAATAGAGTAATTCACCTAATTTAACTCATCTTCCCAAATAGAATTTTCACCTAATTTAATCTTGTTTTTCCCTTATATCCAAAATTCCAAACATATTTATTAGTTGTTACACCTTAATCCTTAAAATGGTTTGCTTGGATCCTTACGGGCTTCAAAACCTTGGTGACTAGAGTCTAGGTGATTACTCCGTACGTGCCATAAAATCCAATCCCCGTGGTTCGACTTTACACACATTTTCACACTCCGCTCACACTACATCAATTAAGGTGGAACATCTTGTACCATATGTCCACACTCAGAATGGTTTAGCTGAATCCCTTATCAAATGAATTAAGCTAATAGCCAGACCAATACTACAACAGTCCAGTTTACCAGTCACTTGTTGGGGACACGCAGTATTGCATGCTGCAGATATGATACAACTCCGTTCAACTGCATATCACGATTATTTTGATAAGGGATTCAACTAAAACATTCTGAGTGTGGACATATGGTACAAGATTTTCCACCTTAATCCCCGTGGCCATAAAGGATTATTCCCCTCTATAAATTGTACGTGGTAATGAGCTAGACATTTCTCATTTGCGTGTCTTTGACTGTGCGGTTTACGTACCTATACCACCTTCACATCGTACTTCAATGGGCCCGCAGTGCCGATTAGGTATTTATGTTGGGTATGAATCCCCTTCTATCATTAAATACCTCGAGCCCATGACAACAGGTCAGTTTATTGCACGATTTGCTGATTGCATTTTTTATGAAGATCATTTCCTGGTATTAGGGGGAGAGAAAAACCCAACTTTGAAAAAATGCCAGGAAATTTCAAGGGATGAAATAGATCTTCAATATCTTGACCCACATATTAATCAAACTGAACTTGAAGTTAAGAGAATAATAAATATGCAAAAACTAGCAAATAATCTATCGGATGCGTTTACTGACTATAAAGGAGTAACTAGGTCTTATATTCATGCAGAAAATGTTCCATCAAGAATAATTGTCCCCAAAGGACCAAATACTAACACCGACATTACACATCGCCAAAAGCGTGGAAGACCAGTTGGTGCAAAAGATTTAAATCCGCGAAAAACTAAATAAAAATATTAAACAATCACAGTTACTCCAAAATCATCTTGAAGACGGAAAACCCAGTGTAAATGCACGTGCTACAAATAAATCTAACACTGGAATACGGAACACCTTCACCAAGATACAATAGCAAATGAGAAAGACTTGGTTTATATAAATATAGAAACTGCCATAAACTTTATAGAAACAGGAGAAAATTACAATAGAAATGTAACAGTCGTCGACGATCAATTCGCCTCTACAATTGCTGTTCACATTTCTTTCAATAATCTGGATCTAGAACCAAAAACTATAGCAGATTGTCGGAAGCGCTCTGATTGGTTAAAATGGAAAGAAACAATTGTAGCTGAGCTCAACTCGCTAAATAAAAGAAAAGTGTTTAGTCTTCCTGTACTTACCCCTAAAGGTGTGATCCCAGTAGGATCCAAATAGATATTTGTACAAAAGAGGAATGAACAAAATGAGGTGGTCAGATATAAAACGAGACTTGTAGCTCGAGGGTTCTTATAAAGACCCAGAATAGATTTTGAACAAATTAGGGATAGCAATGTGCCACATCCCCGTCTCAGATGGAGACGGGGACAGAGAAAAATTTCGGGGATCAGGGACGGGGATGGGGAATTTTTTCAATTTCCCACCGGGGACGAGGATATCCCTCCCCGAATAATTATTATAATTAAGAATTATATATATATATATATATATAAATTAAAATCATAGTTTTTAAAATTAAAATTACACTAATTTAATATGTTGACTAAGAATTGACCGGGGACGGGGATCCCCCGTCTCCGCCTAATTTCCCGCGGGGACGGGGTTGGGTTTCGGGGACGAAGACGGGGAGTATACTCCCCGCCCCCGCCTCGCCCCGTTGCCATCCCTAAAACACATTCACTCTCCTGTCTTAGATGACACATCGTTCCATTATCTAATACCATTGGCAGTAAAAATGAATCTACAATTGCAGCTAATGGATGTTATGATCGCGTATTTATATGGGTCATTAGACACTGACATATATATGAAAGTACCCGAGGGCATTCAAAATCTTTTATGTAAAGGAAAAACAAATCAAAATATGTTCAATGTAAAATTACAAAAGTCACTATATGGCTTAAAACAATCAGGAAGAATGTGATTTTGTAGATTTAGTGAGTTCCTCTTAAAACATGGATATGAGAATAAAGATATCAGTCCTTACATCTTCACTAAGAAATCTTTTGATGGATTCTGTATTATATCTATCTATGTAGATGATATAAACATTATTGGAACATGCAAGGATGTCAAGATGGCATGCTTGTGTTTAAAGGAGGAATTTGAAATAAAAGACTTGGGAGAAACCAAGTTATGTCTCGACCTGCAGATTGAGAACCTCCCTGAAGGAATTTTCATACTTCAATCCAAATACACAAACAAGTTATTAGAGAAATTCTACAAGGATACGTCTCATCCACTTAGTACTCCAATGGTAGTCCGATCACTTGAAGTTGATAAGGACTCATATAGACCTAAAGAGGATAATGAGAATATTCTAGGACCAGAAGTCCTTTAAGTGTCATAGGAGCACTTTTATATCTTGCCAACTGCACTAGACCGGATATTGCATTTTCAGTAAATATGCTAGCTTGATTTAGTGCTAGCTTTAATAAATGCTTTACCAAAATGCTTGTGCTTTATTATATAGTAAGATATGGATTTCACTACAGGACATGCAGTATTTATTGACTATTTTCCACCAAAATTTAGATTAAAAAAATGTAATCATTACTTTTTAGCATACTTGTTTTTATCGTAACTTGTAAGAAGTAAACAACACATTGGTTAGTGATACTAATTAATTATTTGTCAATGTAAGTTAAAAAGCAACTAATAGGTTTGGAAAATGGAATACACAATGCAATTAATATCAAGATTGGCATTAAATATGCAAATTCTAAAATCAGGATACTTCTTTAAGTAATCAATTTTAAAGAGCCATTTTAAAAGGAAAAAAAAATAATTGGGCGGAAAAAATATAGCAAAATGACAGACTAAAACACCTGCTTTATTATAATAAGAGATGTTTAATAAAATAATATTTATAACTCAATTACTAAAAGCAATGTCAAATCCCACCAATGTTATTATTAGCTCTGATAACAGAGTTCTGATACCTTTTGTAATTTTAGTAGCTTGGAATAATTGAGATAAAGACACAAAAATATTTCATATGCTCTGCATCAATTTGAACTAATTGATCCACAAGTTTATAAACCATGATAAGTACCTAATACAATATTAAAAAAACACACAACGATTTAAATATCAAATATGCATTAAAAGTAAATAAGAAACGAAAATATGATTGCCAAAGACTAGCAAACTACCTCCAAATCTTTTTCATGAGATACCTTTTGTCATCACAAAAGAGAAATGAAAATCGTTCTCTGTTCTCACATCAGCTTTCTTACCTCCCAGAATCCCTTCCACAACTGCTATAGGTATCTACTCTTAGTCTCCAACCTCCTAAAATAAAACTCTCCGAGCTTAGCATGGAGTGGCGTCGTAACAGAGATCTCAGCATCATCGTTGCGGCTGCGTCACGTTGTCTTAGCTCAGCTCTATTGGTTCTATTCTTCGTCGTCTTCACTCAAGCGGACTTGTGGAACAAACTGGTAAATAACAAGCAGAAAAAGCTGGCAATTATATGTGCAGCCATTGCCAAAGGAGATTTCAAACCTTAATACAATTAACGAAGCATAGGGATGCCAAATTTTTCAAAAAGATATACAAATACATGTAGTATACTATAGGGGTGTGCAATTTACCGAAATTTTTCAGTTAACCGACCGAACCAAAAAAATTTGGTTAACCATTATCCGAACCGAAAAATTCGGTTAACGATTAATTCAGTTTGAAAGGTCGGTTAACCGAATTTATATATATATAGATAAATAATTAAATATAAATACTAAATACTAATTGGATTGAAGATTTGAAGTTATGGATGTTTGAATATATGAAGTTATGGATGATTTGTATTTTATTTTAATTGTATTTATTATTTTAGGTGTTATTTTATATTTTAGGTTTAAAAAGTTCGGTTAATCGGTTAACCGAAAAATTTTTTGGTTCGGTTAATTCGGTAACACAAACTTTGGTTCGGTTAACGGTTAAAGGTTTTAAAATTTTGGTTAATTCGGTTTGGTTAATCAAATGCACACCCCTAGTATACTAGTATAGTTTGAAAGCATTGCCTCATTATAGCAAGTTTCTCACTTGCTTAGATGATGTGAAAAAATTAACTTTTTTTTTTAATGCTAAGGTAAATAGCAAACTTGCTATTTTAGCAAGTTTGCTAATGATAGCTTTTGGCAAAAAATAAATAAATAAATAAAAAGAAAAAAAATTGTTATTGGTACTGAATTTGCAAGAAGTAGTTGATTTTTTCCCTTAATCTTAGCATTGGTCGTAGTCTCCAGGTCTCGCATCCTGAAAACATCCTCCGCAATCCTCCAATCCATCTGTTCCTTAGTCGGCGTAGGATCAATGCGATCCAAGTCTTCGTCTATAATTATATTTTCCTCTCGTGAAGCTGCCTTTGAGCTATTTCCGGGGCGATCAGCCCCCAGATTCACAACCATCATGTTCTCCTCTTTATTTTGAGCAAATTTTAATTTTTCCGGCTGCTGAGCCGCTACCGAACCGTCCGTAGACGGTGGCTGGGGCAGAGCCACCAGCTCCCCAGCTCTCTAGTCTAAACACCAATCATATGATCGAGAAAATTAAATTAAAGGTCAAAGTCTTTATAAACAATCGACTAATTTTATTAAAATGAAATAAACAAGCGTATGAGTGTAGAAAGAAGCGAGAGAGAACTTTTCTAGAGATAGAAGTGGGCGGATGGTTTAGGACCACTCATTCCTGTTGTACAAATGTGTTTGTCAACTTGTTTGTCTACAAATGTTTTCAAAGAATCAAGACCTTTTATAAATTTTGGGCGAAGTTTATCCAGCTCCCTGGAAAAGACAACGAAATTAAAACAATGGCTATGTTTGGCAAACCTAGCTGAAAAGTAGCTGAAAGCTGAAAAGTAGCTGAAAACTGAAAAGCTATAAGCTCGAAGCTGAAATCTTAAGAGCTGTTATGCTTAAAAGTGTTTGGTAAAATTAGTTTTTCGATAAGTTGATAAATGTAAAAAGACTAAAAAGGACATCTTCATACAATTTAAATAATTTTAAATTTAAATAGGTTTGTTTATATATTAATATAAAATAATGAAATCAGTATATTTAAATAAAATATAAAGTAAGAACATATATTTGAAAATATATAAAGTAAAAAAAATATTTATAATTTTTAAGATTAGTTCATACAAAAATTAATGTTCAAACATAAATATCAAACTGAAATTACAACCAAACATAATAAAAATAAAATGTCAAAAGGGTTTTAATTGAGAGGGGTAAAGGATGTCATTTATTTAAAATAATAAGGTTAAAGATGGAAAAAAGTTAAAAAACTACTAGCTTATTTTGAAAAGCTACCCCAAGTAGCGTTTCAAAATAAGCTCTTATTTTAAGCTACTAGCTTATTTTGAGAACATTACCAAACAGAGCTTATAGCTTATTAGTAGCTGAAAATAAGCTATAAGCTCCTAAATAAGCTCTACCAAACAGAGTCAATATAGGCTATGTTTGGCAGAGCTTATTTAGGAGCTTATAGCTTATTTTAAGCTACTAATAAGCTATAAGCTCTGTTTGGTAATGTTCTCAAAATAAGCTAGTAACTTAAAATAAGAGCTTATTTTGAAACGCTACTTGGGGTAGCTTTTCAAAAATAAGCTAGTAGCTTTTTAACTTTTTTTCCATCTTTATCCTTATTATTTTAAATAAATGACATCTTTTACCCCTCCTCTCAATTAAAATCCTTTTGACATTTTCTTTTCATTATGTTTCGTAGTAATTTCAGTTTGACATTTATGTTTGAACATTAATTTTTGTATGAACTAATCTTATAAATTATAAACAATATTTTTACTTTATATATTTTCAAATATATGTTCTTACTTTATATTTTATTTAAATATATTGATTTCATTATTTTATATTTTAATATATAAACAAACCTATTTAAATTTAAAATTATTTAAATTGTATGAAGATGTCCTTTTTAGTCTTTTTACATTCATCAGCTTATCAAAAAGCTAATTTTACCAAACACTTTTAAGCATAACAGCTAACTTAACAGCTCTTAAGATTTCAGCTTCAAGCTTATAGCTTTTTAGTTTTCAGCTACTTTTCAGCTTTCAGCTACCTTTTCAGCTAGGTTTGCCAAACATAGCCATAGACTCTGTTTGGCAGAGCTTATTTAGGAGCTTATAGCTTATTTTAAGCTACTAATAAGCTATAAGCTATGTTTGGTAATGTTCTCAAAATAAGCTAGTAGCTTAAAATAAGAGCTTATTTTGAAACGCTACTTGGGGTAGCTTTTCAAAATAAGCTATTAGCTTTTCAAAATAAGCTAGTAGCTTTTTAACTTTTTTCCATCTTTATCCTTATTATTTTAAATAAATGACATCCTTTACCCTTTTCAATTAAAACCTTTTTGACATTTTCTTTTCATTATGTTTGTTTGTAATTTCAGTTTGATATTTATGTTTGAACATTAATTTTTGCATGAACTAATCTTATAAATTATAAATATTTTTTTTACGTTATATATTTTCAAATATATGTTGTTACTTTATATTTTATTTAAATATATTGATTTCATTATTCTATATTTTAATATATAAACAAACCTATTTAAATTTAAAATTATTTAAATTGTATGAAAATGCTCTTTTTAGTCTTTTTACATTTATCAACTTATCAAAAAGTTAATTTTACCAAACACTTTTAAGCATAACAGCTAGCTTAACAGCACTTCAGATTTCAGCTTCGAGCTTATAGCTTTTCAATTTTCAGCTACTATTCAGCTTTTAGCTACCTTTTCAGCTAGGTTTGCCAAACATAGCCATAATATATTTCTGTTAGGAATATAGTGTAATTGTTTTGATGAACCAAATATGTATTTTAGACCCCCCAATTTTATTTTGAGTCTAGCAACATTTTATGTCCAAAGTCAAAGCCTAGTCAAAATTAGCAACGACGGTTTGAAATTTACAATAGAGTATAAAATTATTTTATACTTGTAAGTCGTTTGCTTCCACTAAATAAAAATAGAAGAAGTGGAAAAATGATCGAGCACCGGAATTATCTTCGACGCTAAGGTCACGAGTTCAAGCCTCAAATTAATTCTTTTGGAAGAATTAATTTATCAAGGAAGAGGATGACTAGCACAAGTCAAAATTGAAGAAGTCAAATTGAATGAGTTCTCTCACAAATCAATTTTAAGGAAGAGGTTGACAGTTCAATCAGGATGACATCGATCAGGATGACCACAATCAGGCTGAGTTCAATCAGGATGACATCCGATCAGGATGACCTCAATCAATTGAAGTCAAGATAAATCTCGAATCAATTTGGTCAAGATGACATTGAAATCGAGAGGCTGACATTGAAGAGGTGGAGGTTGACATTGTGAAATTGAAGAGGATGACATTCAATTGAGAAGAGGAAGACTTCAAATCAATTAATCGAGAAGAGGCTGACTTTCAAGAAATAGAAAGAAAATCAGGATGAGGAAGATCTCAATT
>CP025653.1:11354025-11452892 GCA_003576665.1 Ipomoea trifida
TCCCACGTATGCATGTGCACCATATTTTATATACTCATTATCTGACATATTCTAAGTGTTTCTAACGCTTTGCATGCAGGATATCTCATCGTTTTTACGTTGATTATCTTATAGCACTTTACCGTATCATTATTTCCGCTGTGCAATTCAAGTTGAATTTATTCACTTGAATTATCTCTATTAAAGTGTTATAATATTTTGAATTGTTTGAAAAGTCTATTCACCCCCCCCCCCTCTAGACTTTTCCCACCCTATCGGGACCAACAAGTGGTATCAGAGCGGTTGTCTATTTGAGTCAAAATTTTGACTGCTAGACAGATCTCAAAACTTCAAGATGAAGAGAGACTTGGCTCCTAACCTATTATTTTCATTAGAAAAATTTGATGATTGGAAAATCCGCATGCAGGTTCATTTATCCGCTCTACACGATGAAATGTGGGAAGTCATTACTGACGGTCCGATCAAAATTCTCAAAATCAATACCGCTGTAGCACAAACGAGTACAACACCACAGTACATTCCTAAACCCAAAGAGGAATGGGGTCCGGAAGATCGTATGCGAAATAACTTGGACAACATTGCCAAGGATATTTTGTTCAAAGCCATTGATGACGCAACCTTCCCAAAGGTTCGAAAATGCAAAACGGCGAAAGATGTTTGGGAAGTTCTTGTCAAGATAGGCGAAGGAGATGAACAAGAGAAGGATAATAAGCTTACAATAGCATTAAAGAAATTCGAAGATTTCAAAATGCTAAGTGGTGAAACGATTGCCGACATGGAAGCAAGGTTCATCAAAATCTCAGGTGAAATTGTCGATCTAGGCAAAAAGATTGATCAAAAGGAAATATCGCTCAAAATCCTACGTGGACTACCTTCTAGTTGGGATATGAAGGTTACGGCTATGAGAGATCACAGAGATCTAAAAACGTTGTCTACCGACAAACTTTTTAGTGATCTAAAAGCCTATGAGTTCGAAATGAAAGCCAGGATGGAAGAAGAACGCGAAGAAAGAAATACCGCACTTGTCGTCGAACAACCATCCACATCAAGGTCAGTAGAAAATAGTGAATTATTATCTGACGAAAATTTTGCGTTGTTTGTTAGGAAATTTAAAAAGTTTATGAAGAAGGGCAACTCCAAGAAATTTCCTCAAGCAAGTACGTCCAGAAGAACAAGAAAAGAAATTCCAGAAGGAAATGCGAATTTATGCTACAACTGTAGAAAGCCTGGACACTTTATGGCAGAATGTCCTTATCCAAAAGTGAGCAAAAATCAATTTGATAACGGTCAGGAAGAGATCAAGTCAAGGGAAAGGAAATTCAAAAAGGACAAAAGGAAAGCACTAATCAGTGACCCACTTGAAAGTAGTGAGTCTGATGAGTCATCAAGTGATGAGAGTGACACCTCAAAAGATGACAATGCCTTATTCTGCATGGAACTTTCAAGTGAATCATCCAACCAAGACTTTTGCTTGATGGCACACGAAACAGAGGAAAATGAGGTAACATCTGAATCTACAAGTACTTCATTTTCTAGTGAGTCTATCTCTCACTTAATGAGAGATTGTCAAACCTTTATGGACACTTATTCTCAAATCGAAGAGCGCAATAATTCTTTGACTCTTGAAAAAGAGGAAATAAAAGAAAAATTGCAACATGCTCTACTTGAAGTGAGAAACTTGAACGCCGAAATTATTCGACTTCAAGAAGAGTGTAAATCAAGAGAAGTTCGAGAACATAACTTGCGAGAGGTTATTGCATCATTTACTCATTCGTCTAAAATAATGGACAAAATGGTAAATATGCAAAAATCGCCACATGATAAAACCGGTCTCGGTTATGATCCGTCATGTTTTCAAACCTCTCAGATGTTGACCGATTCTACTACTACTTTAAATAATAAAGTGCAAGTAGTAAAATTTGTTAAGAGTCAAGATAGCACAATGAGACAAGGAATTGGGTATCACACAAAAGCCAAAAATAGCACTGTACGGCCGAATGCTCAAAGAAATTATTTTTCGCCAAATCAGTCTATTAAAAGGCATAGATTTAATTATTCAAAGAGATACACCAATGAGTTAAGTGCAAAAAGGCCACGTTGGAAAATGGGAAAATTTCCAAATAGTGGAGTTAGGAGATTTTCTCCTACAGAGTCATATTGCGTTGAAAATATTAAAACTTGGACTAGACCAAGAGTTAATAAGTTCAAACAATATATTTCCCAAGTGCCATACAGTAGATTAAATTTTCAAAAACCGGCACCGAAAAAGTTTTCAAAAATTAGTTATGATTATAAAGTTAATAATGGTTACAAATCACCTATTCTTGGTTCAGTAAGGACAAGGTGGATTTGAATACCAAAAATGACTAACACCCAAGGACCCAAGTTAAACTGGGTACCTAAAAATGTTTGAATTGCTTACAGGAAGTTTGGTACTTCGATAGCGGATGTTCCCGACACATGACGGGGAACAAATCTAGTCTTGTAAATTTCAAAACTATCGAAGGTCCAAAAGTAGTGTTCGGAGGGAACGATCGATACGGCTCAACCAAAGGAACCGGAACAATTGAACGAAATGGTTTAAAAATTGAAGATGTATCCTATGTGGAAGGTCTCAAATTCAACTTGCTTAGTACAAGTCAATTTTGTGACAAAGGATATCAAGTGGAATTCTTCAAGGAAAAATGTCAAGTGAAGAACGTATCAACCGGCGAAGTCGTACTCAAAGGAACAAGAAAGAAAAATATGTATGTTGTAGATTGGAACACAACAAAAGAAACAGAATGCTTAATGGCAAGCAATTCGAGCATCACAAGTTGGGAATGACACAAGAAATTGAGTCATTTGAATTTCAAGACAATCAACAAGCTAGCAACGAAAAATCTAGTCAAAGGTCTACCCAACATTACGTACAAGAAAGATCAAGTGATGAACGTAGGAATTCTCGATAATTCGATTCACAACAGATTACAGAGTCCCTATAGTATAGTTTACATAGAAGTCTCCTACTCTACAGGAGTCTAGTATTGACTAAGTATAAACCACTAATACAAACTATATAATATAAAATGTGACAATACTAATACGCCCCCTCAAGCACAAGGTTGGTAGGCAGCAACATTGAGCTTGGAGCGTAGAGTCTGAAACCGTTTAGTTGGTAGTGGCTTGGTGAAGATGTCCGCGAGCTGATCCTGAGTAGAGACAAAATTGACAAGCAAATCACCAGAAGCAACCTTGTCGCGGACGAAATGATAGTCAACCTCAACGTGTTTGGTTCTGGCATGAAAAACCGGATTGGCAGCCAGATAGGTGGCTCCGAGATTGTCACACCATAAAGTCGACGGTTGACCGGAGTGAAGACGAAGTTCAGATAGTAGAGACACCAACCAGGTGACTTCAGCCGCAACATCGGCTAGACCTTTATATTCAGCCTCAGTTGATGAACGAGCAACGGTGCGTTGTTTCCTCGAGACCCATGAAATAAGATTTCCACCAAAGAATACAGCATATCCACTAGTAGATTTCCTGTCAACCGGACACCCAGCCCAATCCGAGTCAGAATACGCATGGATAGATGCGTGAGTGGATTTAGTTATCCGAAGACCGAGATCTAAAGTCCCCTTGACGTAACGGCAAACACGCTTGAGTAGACTCCAGTGTTCTGCAGCCGGAGAATGCATAAACTGACAGAGCCGATTAACTGAAAAAGACAGGTCGAGTCTGGTAATAGTAAGATACTGTAGAGCACCCACAATTCGGCGGTACTGAGTTGGATTATCAAAGACCTCTGGCGACGAAACGGCCTGTGTGACTGAGGCCGGAGTGGCGAGAGCTTTGCAGTCAGTCATCCCAGCTCGAGACAATATGTCTTTCATATAACGTTTTTGAGAGAGTAAGAAACCACCTTCACACGGCAGAGTTTCAATGCCCAAAAAGAAGCTCGGCGTTCCCAGATCCCTAATCTTGAACATATTAGCCAGAGTCTGAAGTAGGTTGGTGATAAGGGCAGAGTCGTTTCCCATCATAATTATGTCATCCACATAGACGAGTAAAAACACACGTGAGTCGCCAGATGTGTAGTGAAACAAAGACACATCAGTTTTAGACGAGGAGAAACCAGTCTGAATCAGGAAGTCATGAAGCCGTTTAAACCAAGCCCGCGGTGCCTGTTTCAGCCCATATAGCGAACGCTGAAGATGACAGACATGACCCGGGTGCAACGGATCTTCGTACCCCGGTGGCTGCTTCATGTACACTGTTTCGGGCAGATGACCATTTAGAAAGGCATTGTGCACATCTAGCTGCCGTAGAGTCCAAGAATGCGTAACAGCTAGTGAGAACAGTAGTCGGACAGTAGTGGGTTTGACGACCGGGCTAAAAGTGTCGAAGAAATCCTCGCCGGCAACCTGGTTGAAACCCTTGGCAACTAATCGAGCCTTGTAGCGGTCAATAGTCCCATCTGCTTTACACTTCGTGCGATAGACCCACTTACAGCCAACTATGTTCATATTTGGGTCTGCAGGTACCAGTTTCCAAGTGTTATTGTGTAGTAGAGCATTAAATTCTTGATCCATGGCATCCCTCCAGTGAGAATGACCAACGGCCTGAGAGTAGCAGGTGGGGTCGGAGGTTGCATGTAGAGCAAATAACTGTTCACCGGTTCCCTTAGTCTTTCGACGTGTACGCATTGCATGACCACCGTCATTAGCTTGCGAGGTGGTTTGTACGTTAGTAGATGAGGTCGGTGGATTAAACTCGGATTGCGTAGCAGAAGACTCGGGCTGAACCTGAATAGGGTCCGAGTGTGAAGCATTTTGTGTATTAGCAACACATAGAGGTGGTGTGGATGATGGAACCACGATTGGCCCAGCGGCCCATGGTGTGTCAGGTGTGTCCTGTGATGAGATAGACTGCGCTGAGTCCTGTATAGCAAAAGGGAAAATATGCTCAGCAAATCGCACATGGCGACAGATAAAAATCTTCCCAGTGTTTAAGTCAAGGCAACGGTATCCCCTATAGTCAACTGGGTAACCTAAGAAGACGCAAGGAGCAGACCTATATTCGATTTTATGTCGATTATAGGGCCGAAGATGGGGATAACAGCGACAACCGAAGACACGGAAAAAACTGTATGGAGGTTGAGAGTTATATACGCAATAATAAGGACTCTGGAACTTAATAGCAGCGGATGGTAGACAATTTATGAGATAGGTTGCGGTTTCAAAAGCGAAGTCCCAGTATTTAATGGGAGTTGAACTTGCAGCTAGCAAAGCCAACCCCGTTTCAACTATATGGCGATTGCGCCGTTCTACCCTCCCGTTTTGTTCATGGGTGTAGGCACAAGAAAGCCTGTGAGTAATCCCGAGGGATTGAAAGAGTGTGTGAAGATGGCGATACTCACCACCTAAATCGGACTGGATGGCCTTGATAGAACGGGAAAACCGCCGTTCTACCATAGCCCGAAAGAAATTAAAGGTTTTATATATATCAGATTTCACCCGTAAGGGATAAAACCAAGTGAAACGTGAAAAGTCGTCCACGAATAATACAAAGTAACGATAACCTGAACTAGAAATGATAGGCGACGGACCCCAGATGTCCGTATAAACCAAATCTAATACATTTAAACTGCTAGCTGTAACCCTATCTAATGGAAAACGGGATGATTTCCCGAGATGACAAGCAGAACAATCTAACAAAGAATTTGATTTATTAGTGGTTACAGGACAATTTTTCAAGACACGCTGGAGCACTTGATTATGAGGGTGACCAAGACGCTGATGCCAGACAGCGGATGACGCACGGGCCGTGAGAAACGCAGAATGACCCTGAGGGAGTAATAACTGATACAGCCCGCCAACTGTTGACCCTTTAAGAAGAGTTGCCTGGGTTGTGCAATCCTTCACAAGAAACAGATTTTTATGAAACTCAAAGTATACGTTATTATCATTTGTAAAACGATATACAGATAATAACGGGATAGACAACTGAGGAACATGCAAAATATTAGGCATATTTAGAGTATGAGAATTGGACTGGATAACCGTGCTACCAACACTGGAAACATTTAAACCTGTACCATTGCCGACTTTGAGCACGTCGTTGCCATTATACTGTTCACTGTGATCCATCATCTGTGCATCGGGTGTGGCATGCGTCGACGCGCCGGTATCTGGATACCAAGCTTCGGCTGTCGACGGTGACAACGCCTCTCCCGGAAAGGCGGCATGGGCTTGCGGCTGCGGACGATCATCGTACCGGCGATAGCAATTAACCGCGCTATGACCGTTGGCTCGGCATATCTGACACCGAGGCATGCCATTCCCGCGACCTCGACCACTCCCGCGACCTCGACTGTTCCTGCCACGGCCTGTGTTCGAGCTACGCCCGCCATTCCCGGATCGGCCACGATTGGCGTAAAAAGCCGACGGGGACCCCTGCACCGGCAGCGACTCAGCAGCAGCAAAATCCTCCGACTGGATGAACTGCTGCGCCCGAAGATGGTCAGCAAGCTGGGCAAGAGAGACCGGCGTTCCGGCGGTGGTAAGCGAGCTCGCCATGGCGCGAAACTCTGGCCGCAGACCCCGCAACACGTAGAGGATCTGCTCATCGGCAGATAGCGGACGTCCGGCGAGTGAAAGGGCCTCCACGAGCACCTGGGCTTGGCCAATGTATTCAGCGGAGGAGAGGTTCGCCTAACGAAGCGTTTGAAATTCGCCCAGCAGACTTAAACACCGTGATCGCGACGTGGATGCAAGAACGGTGGTTATGGATTCCCACACTTCCCTGGACGTTTCCTTACCGACGGCGAGATACATCACCTCGGTTGTGAGAGAGGAGACGATCAGCGAGAGGATGGCCTGATCTTGCTGAACCCAGGGGAGATACGCCGGGTTTGGAACTGACGCCGGCGGCGTGGCTGTGGTGGTGGCTTCGACGGCAATGAACTGCGGCGGACATGGCAGAGACCCATCGACATAGCCGATTAGGCCTTGGCTTCGGAGGAACGGTAGTATTTGAGTCCTCCAATACAAGTAGTTACGGGATGTCAATTTGATGGAGAGTATATGGTGGCTGGCCGGGAGTGAAGGTGGCGGCAACGGTTGAGCGGCGACGGATGGGGTGATCGCACCATCATTCGAGCGGCTCATGTTTACGTTGCGAAAAGAACGGGAAGGTTTAGTTTAGAGAGATCGTAACCTGGCGTGATACCAGATGAACGTAGGAATTCTCGATAATTCGATTCACAACAGATTACAGAGTCCCTATAGTATAGTTTACATAGAAGTCTCCTACTCTACAGGAGTCTAGTATTGACTAAGTATAAACCACTAATACAAACTATATAATATAAAATGAAGTTTGTGACGCATGTCAAAAGGGAAAGCAAATAAAGACTTCATTCAAATCCAAAAGTCATGAATCAAGTTCAAGACCTCTTAGTCTACTGCACATGGATCTATTTGGTCCAGTAGACCCAGTAAGTATGAGTGGTAAGAAATATACACTTGTTATTGTTGATGATTTTTCTAGGTACACATGGACAATATTTCTCAACAAGAAGAATGAAGTGGAGAAGAAGCTACCAGAATTACTCATGCAACTCCAAAACGAAAAAGAAGCCAAAATAGTCAAAATCCGTACTGACAGAGGAACAGAGTTCGTGAATGGCGTGATACAAGCCTATTGCAATTCCCAAGGAATTTTGCATCAATTATCAGCCGCAAGAACGCCGCAACAAAACGGTGTAGCCGAAAGAAGAAATAGAACGCTTAAAGAAGCCGCACGAGTCATGATTTCGGCCGCCGACCTACCGAAAAGATTTTGGGCAGAAGCTATCAACACTGCTTGCTATACTCAAAATAGGAGTATAATTCACAAGCTGCACGACAAAACACCATATGAATTATGGAAAGGGAGAAAGCCTAACCTTAGTTATTTTCATTCATTTGGTTGCAAATGTTTTGTTCTTGTTAATGGAAAAACACATCTAAAAACTTTTGATGAGCGTGCAGATGAAGCAATATTTTTGGGATATTCATCAACCAGCAGAGCATTCAGAGTATTGAATAAATCTACGATGGTGGTTGAAGAATCAATTCATGTTATATTCGATGAATCAACAAAAATTGAGTAAGCAGATGTTTCGAAAAATGTGCAAAATAACTATAGTGATACTAATGATGCATCTGAGAATGAGATTTTGCAGGGCATAAATGAGTTGGAATTAAATAATTCCAAATCTGGAGGAACACACGTGACTAGCGCACAAAATGAGACTGGAATCAACATACATGAGGACGAGGCCAACCTTAATCAAGAGGATGAGATTAGTCCAATTCAAGGGATTGGAGTTAACCTCAATCAGGACGAGGTTGACCAAGGAAGTCAAAATCAGTCAAACGCAAGTCATCCTCCACCCGCAACCAACGTGCAAAGTGATTTCTAACCAAACCGAAAGTGGCTTAGAAATCATCCACAAGATTTCATCATTGGAAATGCACAAGAAGGAGTGAGAACAAGATCTTCAACGAGAGACACTCTATTTGCATGTTTTCTATCTCAAATTGAACCGAAAGAGATAGACGAAGCGCTAAATGATTCAAGTTGGATTGAAGCCATGCAAGAAGAGATGAATCAATTTGAAAGGAATGATGTATGGGAACTTGTTCCAAGACCAAAAGATCACAATGTTATTGGAACTAAGTGGGTCTTTAGGAACAAAGCCAATGAAGACGGAATCATTGTTAGGAATAAAGCGAGGCTAGTTGCAAAGGGCTATTCACAAGAAGAAGGAATTGATTTTGATGAAACATTCGCCCCAGTTGCACGACTTGAAGCAATTCGAATTTTTCTAGCCTATGCCGCATACAAGAATTTCACGGTTTATCAAATGGACGTGAAAAGCGCATTCCTTAATGGCTTACTTGAAGAGGAAGTTTACGTTGAACAACCACCCGGTTTCGAGGTAAAAGGTGATGTTGATAAGGTCTATAAACTAAAGAAGGCGTTGTATGGTTTAAAACAAGCACCCCGAGCTTGGTACGATACACTGTCAACGTTCTTAATTAGTTGTGGTTTTACCAAAGGCCTTGTTGACAAAACCTTATTTAGAATTCAAGAAAATAATCATATTTTATTGGTACAAATTTATGTTGATGATATTATCTTTGGAAGTACTGATAAAGCTTTATGTGAGAAATTTTCTAAGCTCATGCAGAACAAATTTGAGATGAGCATGATGGGTGAATTGAACTACTTCCTTGGATTACAAGTCAAGCAGATGAAGGAAGGAATCTTTATCAATCAGGCAAAATACACAAAGGATCTAATCAAGAAATTTGGATTAGAAGGAAAAGGCACAGTCAAAATTCCAATGAGCACCGCACTCAGACTAGACAAAGATGAAGATGGAAAAGACGTTGATCAAACAAAATATCGAGGAATGATTGGATCTCTACTATACCTCACTGCGAGTAGACCTGATATATCATACTCAGTGGGTGTATGTGCCAGATTCCAATCACAGCCAAAAGACAGTCATTTCCAAGCAACCAAGAAAATTATTCGATATCTTAAAGGAACTATCAATGTTGGATTATGGTATCCAAAAGAAGGTAATTTTGAACTAACCGGTTTTTCAGACGCAGATTTTGCAGGTTGCAAAATTGATAGAAAAAGTACCTCAGGAACATGCCAGTTCTTAGGGGGAAGGTTAGTCTCTTGGTTCAGTAAGAAACAAAACTCCATTGCTACTAGTACAGCCGAAGCAGAATATATCGCAGCAGGGAGTTGTTGTGCTCAAATTTTATGGATGAAGCAGCAATTAAAAGATTACGGGATCATTTACGATGACGTTAGTATTTTCTGTGATAATACTAGTGCAATTGCAATTACCCAAAATCCAGTGCTTCACTCACGTACCAAACACATTGATGTGAGACATCATTTTATACGAGATCACATCGAGAAGAAGAATCTGAAAATCGAATACATACCCACGGAAAATCAACTTGCTGACATTCTCACAAAGCCTTTATGCGAATCAAGATTCAACACTTTAAGGCATGAGATGGGTATGATCGAAATGAGCTAAGTATCTATATCCCCTATCCTTAAGCTCATTTTATTTTAATTATGTACTATTTATTTGTTACGTGTTTTATTGTTTTACATATGTAGTTATATGCTTTTAAATTAATTGTATGTTTTATTTGTTACGTATGTGCGTATGAACGCTTGTATGTTACATTTTGTTAATTGCATATGCTTTGCGTTAATTACCTTAACTGTTTTTAATTGCATATGTTAATTGTTTTCTTCATATAGAAGTTAGTTTTACCTGATAGCATATGTGTCCATCTCACATGTTTTTATAGTCATCCTAGTTAGCCTAGCTTATGTGATTCATTTTAGCTACATGTACACTTGGCACACATGCACCATCATTCTTAAATGTGAAAAGATTGCTTACATCTTGCATTTAATGTTTTACAATCATCATGTTTTTCTTTCCTATGCATTTTACTTGTACTGCTATGCATATTTACTGTACATCAAGAATGTTTGCTCATACGTGTGATAGTGTTTTTATAAAATTTTTTTTTCATATTATATGATTTTACATATATATATTTTTGCATGTATCTGTTTTTGCATGAATCCAATTCATCAGGATATTTTGAGCAATTCCAAACCTACCCTTAAAATTCAAATCAAAAAGACCAAAGAACCCCCATCTCAAATCGGCGCATCCTTTTACTAAAAGGGCAAAAATGTCTTTTAGTAATTAAATCCCACCCAAACCCAAAAGACACCCTTTCGTCTCCCTCCTCAAATCAAATTCTAAAACCCCAACTCGGAAAACACCATAGCCGAACAACCTCAAGCTCTCATCTCTCAAATCCAAAGCTACCCATTCGAAATCAATATCAAATATGGCATCTTCTAGTTCAAGTCAACCCAAAAACATCAAAGAAAAGCTCAACACCGGACAACTCTTGAACCCATCCGATTTTGACGAAATCACCATCAACAAAGGGATTGCTCGGAATGTCATGCATGGGTTGGAAACTAGCGGTCTATTGAAGGTATGCACTTTTATGTACGAAGGGATTTTTGTGGATAAAGTTCTTGAGTTCTTTTCGCATGCCCAAAATAAATTAGGATTTGTTGAATCTGTTGTTGGAGGTGTTGTTGTGAAAGTTGATCCTAGTGATTTTAGAAGTATGTTTGAATTCTCTGAGAATGATATGAATGTCAAAAGCTTTGTGTTTGATGCTATTGATTTCTGGAGAACTGTTCGAAAGAACAAGGGTGATGATGAACCCAAACTGTCTGGGCAGCGTGAAATGCTAATCTGGGAGTATGGTAAATTACTTGAGATTATTGTTAAGTGTGCTCTTGGTGGTCTAGGAGGTTTTGACCGATTGACCATTCAATATTCACACTATATCTATGCTGTTTTGAAAACTACTCACAGTTTGGATTGGAGCATTGTTATGTTTGAAAGATTGGCAGATATGGTGAAAAATAAGACCAAGGGAAAATCACTTGGTTACGGTTTAATTGTTGGAGAAATTCTGAGAAGAAAAGGGATTGAAATGGGACAGCCGAAACCTATTCAAGCCAATAAATTTCTTTTTAGAGTTAATGCCAAGAAACCAAGCCCGGAGGATCGAATTGATGATGATGAACCCGAAGATTTAATCCCTCCAGCTCCAAAGAGAAGAAGGACACCGAGAGTTATTGTTCGAAGTTATGCATCCGGCAGCACACACACGGCTGCAAATTCTGAAAATTTAGAAGAAAATTTAATGGATGTTGAACTTGGTGGCAGTGAGCATGACTTGGAAGAAAATTTGGAAAATTTGGTGGATGTGGCAGTTGAGGAAAGTGGAGACTTGAATGAGCCTCAACAGGTGAAAATTGAAGTTGAAAATGTTGGATCAAATCAACAGGATGAGGCTGAGATGGACGCTGAAATTAATTTGACAAATGTTGAGGTTGAGATTGACCAAGGCCGAGACAACTTTGAGGCAGAATTGGACAGAATTGAAGAAGTTGATAATGTTGACAGAATGGAGGTTGATGTTGTGCAGGACGACATTGTGATTGAAACTGAACAGGTTGACCATCAAATTGAGGGGGAAAATCTACAAAACGTTGAAATTAATGTTGACTCCGCTCAAATTGATGTTAGCCGAGATGAGGTTGAGATTGATCAACATGTTGAGGTTGATCAAAGGCAAGGCAATGAGGATGAGATTGAGGATGTCAATGTCAATGATGATGATGATGATGACGTAGCAATTTTAGGAGATGACCGAATGGATATTGGACAGTCAAGTGAGCATATTTCTACACCAAATCCATTGCCAATTGACATTGAGGCAAGAATGAGACAAAATAAGGAGATTTCGAATTTAGAAAAGGGAAATTCGAATGAGGAATTGGTCAAAGCTTTAAAGGAATTCAAGGAGGTAGTGAACAAAACTGATTTCACAATGTTCACTAATTTTAGGAATTTATTTGATCAAATCACAAGCATGGAGCGCAAGGTTGAAAAGGTGAATCCATATTTGAAAGGTGAGCTAAATGGATTTATGGCCAAGATGTTGCTATCTCTTGAGAATGAAAGGAAAGCGGTTGGAGAAATTATCAACGCACAACGGGAGGAAACCGCTAAAATTGACAAGAGAAATAGTGGAAAATTTAGACATTTGATGGCACAAATTGAAGAATTGAAGAGCACATTGAAAGCAACAAAGTTGGCTCATGAAAAGGAAGTTGATCATTTGCATGAAGGAATAAAAATCCTACACGACTCAATGACCAAATTGACCGCAATTATGGAGAAAATGCAAAGCCAACAAGCGTGTGATTCTTCGTTGATGAAGGAGGTCCGAGCTCAACAAAAGGGTGACATGGTTATGTTCACCAAGATTTTTGAAGCTACCAAAAAGGGGGAAAGTAGAAGACCCTCACATTTTGACACAACTTATGGTGGCAGTTCGGGTACTCAGGGGGAAGAAGAACTTGTACCCTCTTTTCGTTTTTGTCTTGATTCTACAGGTACACCTATTTGCATTGAAGAAGACAAGGTCGTTGGAATGCTCAAGTATCTTGTACCTGAAGGAACAAAATTCACGGAGGGACGAAACTTAAAAGAGTGTGCATCTTGGTACACTAGAGGAGTATTTCCCACCGGAGATCCACGTGAAGTTATCAAGTGTTACCTAAATGGCACGGTCAAGGAGAAATTCTACCATACGAATTGCGAAGGTAACTTTGAGAATCTTAGAGCAAGAATTAAGAATATGCTTTGTTTGTAAATTTATTGCTCTACTATTTCGTACATTTTGCTATATATGTACGTGACTATGGCTATATCTATTATGATGACATATGTTGCTTATTATGTTTTATGTTGTTAATTGCTTAATTATTTTAGACACACATTATTAATTGTAAAATGCAATTTGAGGGAAAAAGAAAAATTAAAAGATAGATTACAAAGACAAAATCGAATCCCAAATTGCAACCTTTCGTACGTGTCTAAAAATAAAAGGCAAGTAGGTCCGAATTATTGTACACTCGTCAAATTGGCTAGTCAAATACAAGAATATACATGCACCAGCGAGAAGAAATTCAAAGAGGTAAATCAAATACTCTATACTTGGAGCTGATTTAACTTACGAAAAAGTCAAGGATTTTTTCGGTGAAATTATTTATAGCTCAAGCAAGAGTCACGGAGTGAAATATTGTTTGATTTGTCAAAATCAAAAGTGAACAAGTCAAATGTTCACACTACCAGAAGGTGCAAGAACAAAATTGGAGGCTATAATTACAAGGCCCATACTTGTCAGATTGATAGAAGACTTTTCTGAAGAGATAAGCAAGCAAAATTCAAATTCATCTGACAGAGCCTACCAAACAATCAATGATACAGATCAAGCTAGAAGAGCTATCAAACCAAGTGAACGTTCAAGTTTGAATTTTCACAACGGGCATATAACTTTTTCAAGTTATTAAAAGGAGACAGACTTGAAGAACTAAGTAGAGCTTGCGAATCAATTGATGAGATAAAAATACGAGTATTGCAAAACACAAGATAGCAAGTTCTTGAGCTACAAACGTGAAAATCGTCTGAGAAGAGAGAGAAAATACTTTCTTTGTGAAACCCATTTCTACTGTGTGAGAAAATTGAGTGTAGCTTTGTGCGAGACACTCGGGAGTGTAGCTTTGTGCGAGACACTCGGAAGGACTAAGTGTAGCTTTGTGCGAGACACTTGGTTATAAGAGCGTAGCTGGGTGCGAGACGCTCGGGAACGTAGCTTTGTGCGAGACGTTCGGGTTGGAGTGTAGCTTTGTGCAAAACACTCGGAGAAGTGCTTGTGTAGCACTTGGAGTTTCACTATTGTATCTGGGTGATTGAAAATAGTGGAAACCTTCCTTGGAGTTAAAGGAAGAAGTGGAGTAGGAGAATTACACCATCTCCGAACCACTATAAATCTCTCTGTCTCTTTACTTTACTTGCAGTAGCTTTACTTTTTGCAAACTGATCTGAGCTAACCCATTTACTATTTATTGCATATTCATCTTATCATCTGGGTTTATGTGAAAGCTCTTTTGCATGCAAGATATATCCTTATCCTGACACACCTTTTATCTTGCTATCTTAGTTTCACAACCCACTTCATACGTGTAATACAAATTACACATCTGGGTTTGCATCATCCCACGTATGCATGTGCACCATATTTTATATACTCATTATCTGACATATTCTAAGTGTTTCTAACGCTTTGCATGCAGGATATCTCATCGTTTTTACGTTGATTATCTTATAGCACTTTACCGTATCGTTATTTCCGCTGTGCAATTCAAGTTGAATTTATTCACTTGAATTATCTCTGTTAAAGTGTTATAATATTTTGAATTGTTTGAAAAGTCTATTCATCCCCCCCCCCCCTCTAGACTTTTCCCACCCTATCGGGACCAACAAGTGGTATCAGAGCGATTGTCTATTTGAGTCAAAATTTTGACTGCTAGACAGATCTCAAAACTTCAAGATGAAGAGAGACTTGGCTCCTAACCTTTTAGTCCTTGACTTTCAATTCAACCACAAATGGTCCTCTGACTTTCATTTTTTACCACAAATAGTCATTCGTTAAAATTTCTGTTAAATAGGTGTTAAATCTAGGGATATTATCGTCAAATTGATATATATAATCGTCATAAAATAAAAATGTTTAGAATTTATCACCAACAAGCATAATTGAACAATTAATGAATATAAATACTCCTAAATAGAAAGACAATACACCTTATTCTCGTAATTATGCATACAAAATGAAGATTTAATAGTATAACTAAATGTTTTTAATTTGACCAATGGATTAAAATGGAAGAAATTTGTTTCAAAACCCTTGCTTCCATCATTTTCATGGTTGTTCAAACATGGTCGATTAATAGTTTTCACTCTTCATTAATCAGTCAAACATTTTGTTCCACCGTTGAATTAATATAATTATTCAAGTATTAAATTACGAACATTAATCAAATATTTTTATTTAATTTGTTCATTTATGTGGTTTGTCACGTCCATTTTGTTTTTATATTTATTAACTTAATGTTTATTAATATTTGAAATTAATTATGTTATATATAATTCTCAAAAAGAAGTAATTATAATAATATTAATCAATTTGATGATATTAACCCTAGATTTAACACCTATTTAACAGAATTTTAACAGATGACTATTTGTGGTCAAAAATGAAAGTCGGAGAACCAATTGTGGTCGAATTAAAAGTTGATGACTAAAGGAAATATTAGCCCAATAGTCAGAGGACCATTTCTGGTATTGACTCCTTTTTGTATGGAGAGTGTGGTTGCAAGCTTTCAGGAATTGAAAGCTTGCAACCCACCTCATTAATTTTTTTTAAATAATTTATAAAATTACACATCAATTGCAATTCCAATACATTCAGGATAAATTCAGCCTTATACATATGGTGTTGACAAATTATTCTGTAGACTTGGGTTCATTTTGCAAGGTCGATCCGTATTCAAAATACACAATTTACATACTAAATGTTCACAATATACATATTAAATTTAGATTTGGGATCACTTTGCAAGGTGGATTCGTGTTCAAAATACACAATTTACATACTAAATGTTCACAATTCAAATTGTAAACATTCAATATGTAAATGGTATAACTATTCAGACATTATACGGTGGATCACGCCCAGGCATGGCTCTGATACCAAATTGAAGCATGTGCTCCATCCAACTAAAAGCCTAAGCTAATAGTTGAATTGCACATTTATGTTTATATTATATTTATGCTCAACAGTAAGCCTTAATGGAGCCCCGTAAAGGATACTACAGTTCATCTCAAAAGATATTGCGTAACATTTGTTTTTATAGTATAAAATGAAACTATAATTATATCAAAAATGAAACTGTAGTTGTGTTGAAAGGAAACTGCAGTGTATATGAAATGAAACTGAATAACAGTTTCACATATTTGAGTGTATATTGTCCAATGAAACTGTAGTTATATCGAAATGATACTGTAGTTGTGTTGAAAGGGAAACGCAATGTATTATAAAAGAAATTATAGTTGTGTTGAAAGGAAACTGAATAACAGTTTCACATATTTGAGTGTATAATATCGAATGAAACTGTAGTTATATCGAAAAGGAAGTGTAGTTGTGATGAAAGAGAATTACAGTTGTGTTAAAAAGAAACTGCAGTATATATCAAATGAAAGTTAACGGCGCGCGAAACAAAACCGCTTGTTTTCATTAATCAAAACGACGTTTTGATGTATGAACTACAATCCATTGTGAATCGCTTTGCGATAACTATTGGTCCGTGTTTGGTTGAAATGAATATATAACATCTTGAAAAACGCAAAATTTCCAAACTTGGTAAAAGAATATATGAATGCCTAATTATCACTCATTTATTATTTTCTCAAGTATTAAACTTTATCCAAATTTGACACTTGTGAAAGTTTGGTATTGACTTTTTTATTTTTATTTTTTTTATTTATTTAAGCCGTGAAAATGTTTAGTTTATAAATGACTAGTATTTTCGCCCGTGCGTTGCACGGAATTAATTTGTTATAATATTTTAAGAATATTTGGATCGATATACAATTATATAAATTATAACATCGAATATTATATAGCGCAATTGATGAAATTAGTTGGATTGATTATGTTTTCTGATGTTTTCTTTGCTTGAATTAGAGCAAATAATTTTCTGATTACTCGTGCGATTCACGGATAAATTTTTGTATTATTTATTTAGATAATAAAATTAAAGATAAAATTATTTTTAAAAAAAATATAATATTGAACATGTACATTTATTTGATTATAAGATTAGTGCAAAAGTATCACTCAATTACTTTAATAATATATGACTTGTTTGTTTACCATTATCTTAAAAAGATCTATATTTAATATAACTTAAGTAATTATATTATTACAAAATTAAATATGGAAATATGAGAAATATTTTAATTTTAAGTATTACGGAGTATAAAAATAAACTCAACGTCCAATATTTAGCTTAATTACGATAATAATTATTAGGCAATTATTATTAGTCAATTACACTAAATTAATTATTTTTCGTTAATAGAAATATCAATTCGTATATATAAACAAAAATTATTATTATTATATATTAAATATGTTCGACCTTCTGCAGTGTTCATGTCACACGTGTACAAATTAATTTGATCAACGACATCTAAAGTTGGTGAGAGGATTGCTCAACCTTCTAGTTAATAAATATTAATTATTATGGAGTACTATTTATTAATATAATTAATAATTAATATAATTAATTAATTAATATTTAATTTATATAATTATAATAATATAATTGCCGGTTATATTCCCAATGAAATATTAATATATTCATTTTATTTTTTCTAATATTTTAATTTCCTTTTGAATATATTCATTTCCTTTTTCCTTTATAATTAGAATTATTTATTGTCATTTATTTTTCCTTCATAATTTTTTCCTAATATTTCATTTGTTGGCTACTAATTTTTTGTAGGGAAAGCTATGCTATATTTCCAGTGAAATATTAATATATTCATTTCGTTTTTCCTAATATTTCATTTCCTTTTAAATATATTCATTTCAATTTTCCTTCGTAAAAAGAATTAATATTGATCTCCATTCCTTTTTCCTTCATAATTTTTTCCTAATATTTCATTTGTTGGTTACTAATTTTTTCATATGGAAAGTTGTGTCATATTTCCAGTGAAATATTAATATATTTCTTTCGTTTTTCCTAATATTTCATTTCCTTTTATATATATTCATTTCCATTTTCCTTCATAAAAAATTTATTATTCATTCCCATTTTTTTTTCCTTCATAATTTTTTCCTAATATTTCATTTGGTGGTTACTAATTTGTTTATAGAGAAAACTGTGTTATATTTCCAGTGAAATATTAATATGTTCATTTCGTTTTTCCTAATATTTTATTTCCTTTTGAATATATTTATTTCCTTTTTCTTTCATAAAAAGAATTAATATTATTTTACATTCCTTTTTCCTTTATAATTTTTTCCTAGTCATTCATTTTGTGGTTACTATTTTTTACGTAGTGAAAAGTTGTGTTATATTTCCAGTGAAATATTAATATATTCATTTCAATTTTCATAATATTCCATTTTATTTTTAGTATATTCATTTCTTTTTTCCTTCATCAAAAGAATTAATATTGCTTTCCATCCATTCCTTTTTTCCTGATAATAATTGCCAATTAATTGGCCTGATTCATTGCCAATTAGTAAGAAAATATTAATAACAGATTCCCGTGTAATATTTATTTTCTTTTCATTCATAAAATTTTATTATTAATTTCCATATGATTAAAAAGTAATATAATTATAAAAATATAATTGTTGAATATATTTTCAGTGAAATATTAATAAATTCATTTTGTTTTCATTTTAAATAATTAATATAATTATAATTATAATATAATTTTCGATTATATTTCCATTGAAATATGAATATATTCATTTCCTTTTTCCTTCATATATTCATTTCCATTTCTTTTTTCCTTCATAATTTTTTGCTAATATTTCATTTGGTGGTTACTAATTTTTGAATAGGGAAAGCTATGTTATATTTATAGTGATTTTTTATTATTAATCTCCATTTTCATTTGGCCTGATTCCTGTGCCAATTAGTAACATAATATTAATAACATATTTCCGTGTGTAATATTTATTTCTTTTTTCATTCATAAAAAGATTTTAATATTCATTTCCATATAATTAATAAGTAATATAATTATAAAAATATAATTGCCAATTATATTTCCAATGAAATATTAATATATTCATTTTCTTTTTCCTTCATAAATATTAATATAATTATAATAATTTAATTGTCAAAATAAATTCATTTCCTTTCTTGTTCAATTTTCAATCAAATATTAATATTAATTTACTTTTTCAAATGGCCTAAATTTCGTGCCGTTTAATTTCCAATTAATTATTTTTTTAATATTATTTTTTTTTTGAACTATAATTTCACCTCCGAACATGGTATGAATAAATGAATAAAACAACTACATTTTCAAAGTAATGTAAAACCATGACATGTTAAGATTTAAAAAAATTACACAAATTTAAAATTTGAAATCTTTAATGCCCAAAAACATAAAATGCCTATGATTTCAACAGGAAAATATTTTATTAATGGCTTCTCAACTTTCACATCCATCTCTTAACAGATCCATTATCCTTTGCATCACATTGCTTATTAGGCTCCAAATATCTGCATTTATAATTAAAGAATCAAGAGAGCCGGAAATATAAGATATCAGATATAAAAGAATAGTTAAAAATCAATTAAAAAAGAATAGTTAATACTTAGAATAAAAGTTGTAGTTATTTGACAAATTAGCTTACCTTTCGAATTGTTTAAAAAAAAAAAAGCTTACCTTTCGACAATTGAAGCTACCAACAATTAACCATAGCGCTTGTGATTGCAAAAATATAAGAACCTGCAATGAATGTAACCAAAAAAATCAAAAAAAAAAAAAAAGAAAAAAGAAAAAGAAGAAAAGATAAGAACAGTAAAAAAAAAAAAACAACAAATATGTCACACTTTTATGGAGAAGGGTGGTTCTTCCTATGTACATTGATGTACTAATAACTAATTACCAATCTATACTATATATAATATATTATGATTACCATAATTACTAATATTATGATAGAATAATATTAATTAATTATAATTAGAATAATAATTACTATATTACTAAAATGCCCCTAGGTTTGGGCGGGAAACTTTGGAGGAGGATAATATTTTTATATATAGTATAGATTACTCAGTACATTACTGGGGGGTTTAAGGTGAAATAGATCTTTAAATAAATAAAATAACCATAAAGGAAAAAGTAATCGGGTGTGAAAGCGTGTGCCAAACCCCACCCACACTCTGTCTTCAAAGCTGTTAACGAAACAATGCAAATGATCTGCAGAGTTGCTCCATCAGCCATGGCCTCTCTCCCTTGTTCTAGGGTACGCTCTCTCTCTTTCTTTCTCTCTCTATCTCTCTTTCCTTTTCTCTCTCTCTATGTATATACATGTATGTATTTGTACTGTATATCGAATATGTTAGACGCCACAATTTTCTGTAATGGTATTTTTGATCTTCGCGGAGAAGATCTTTAGGTTTAATTTTTTATTTAATTGATAGGAAATGTCAAAACAGATTCTTTTTAATTTCTCATAAAATTTGCAGATTCTTCTAGATACCATATTTTGCTTGACGATGTTAATAAAATTGGGAATGAATGCAAAATTAGGTCGCCTCTATGCTCCATATCAATGAGCTCATTTTTTAAAGGTTTAAAGATACAGTAATAGATTATATTTTTCTTCACTAGAAAAATGTTTTTGCATATTTTGTTAATTTAATATTGACAAGGAACTGCAGTTAAATTCTTTTGTGATTTTGTAATACTTGTGTTTATTGGCAGTACTTCTTTTATTGGCTTTAATCAGCTTACCAATTTGGCCATTTCTTGTGTTGTTGATTTTATTTAATTGGTTGCTGTAGCCAGGGACAAGTATCTGTATGTGGCCTGACATGAGACAACTTTCTGCTAGGAAGAATCTATTGTACGCAGTTATGAGGCTCTTCTCAATGCCATTCAAAACATTACGTGGTGCTGGTCGGACACTTAGAGTTTCCCATTTCTGTAGCATAACAAATGTGTCTTCTACTCTGCAAATTGAATTGGTGAGTGAACACTAAAAACGTTCTTTTTGTATAAGCACATGTGCAATCCAACAAAGTTTCTTCTTATGAATGTTAGATGATTTTGTCTATGTTTGGCTAATTGGTTGAGTTTTGTGATTATCAATTTACATGAATGTTGGAGATATGTATTGATTCTGAAGCTGTATGGAATGCATGAATCTATATTTCTGTATAATGCCTTGAAGAAATGGAACATGGTGATGTCTATGCTAGTTACAAAAGCAAGTCCCTTTTCTGGATTGCCTAGTTCTACTATCTTTTTGTGTTATTGAAATGCAGTAATGAAATTGTTTTGTCTAACTTTTTCGTTAGCAGAGTTATCACAAGAAGGATATCATTCTTTTTAGCTTTTCCTTTTGCTTGATTATTTGTCAGGTACCTTGTTTAAAGGATAACTATGCATATTTACTGCATGATGTGGATACTGGTACTGTTGGAGTAGTGGATCCTTCTGAAGCTGTGCCTATTATAGATGCTTTGAGTAGAAGCAACCGAAATTTGACATACATACTGAATACACATCATCATTATGATCATACTGGTGGAAACATAGAGTTAAAAGCAAGGTACGGGGCAAAGGTATGGCAATTTTTCTCAATAAAATTTTGTGAAGATTGTATATTCTAGATGCTTAAAAGGACATGTGTTTTCAATTTTCCATTATAAAAAATGCCACCGGGCTTGCAATTCCTGTACTGTTCCTTTTTTTTTTTTTTTGAAAGTCTGGTTCATGATGAAATGAATATATTCTGCAATCTTGAAGTTAGAGTAGATCCTTGCATATTGCATAGAGCATAGAAAGTGCTACTTTTCAGATTTTTTTAATTTTTTTTAAATTGAAGAATAAAATTTATGCTAAGCATACAGACATATGAAGTGTGTGTGTGTACCTTTGTACTCCAAACTAGCTTGGCTAGAGTTTGGTTCTAATATCTTCACCTAATTAATTGCTAGGGGTTGAAATGATGGCAATGTACAAGGGAGACATGGGCTTGGTTTGTTATCCTTTGCTACTGCATTAATCTTTCATAATCCCTTGAAGGCCAAGTCTCAATTCCTGAATACGTCCAATAAAGATATAAATAAAATTGTGATAATTTCAATTCCTTAATCCTGAGTTCCTGACTGCATTAGTCTTTCATAATTCCTTGAAGGCTAAGTCCAGATTTCTGAATACTTAGTCCTATAAAGAAATGCAGAAAACTGTGACAAAATTTCAGTTCCTTAATCCTAACTGGCTGACTCCATGTGATAAGTTTTAAACATTGTTTTGCATTAGAATATTAAAAAATTGTTTACAATTTATAGTGAGTGGCTGGAGGATTTCTGAATATTGAGTTTTATTGTGCTACATGTTCTTCTAGGTAATTGGGTCCAGACCTGATAAAGAAAGAATTCCTGGCATTGATATAGCTCTTCGTGATGGGGACAAATGGATGTTTGCAGGCCATGAAGTTCTTGTCTTTGAAACTCCAGGCCACACACAAGGTTCTGTTATTATCTAATATCTGATTTTCTTGGAGAATTCCTTGATATGGTTAGCAGTCATGTACCGTTTGAAGCTAATTTTTAGTAATAGACTCTGCTCAAGTTAACTGAATTAAGCCTTATTATTAATCGATATGGGGTTAACTAGGGATTCTATTTCTCATTTTGAATACTGTCAAGCTAATTCTTTCATGAGCCCATGAGGTTGTTAATCTTAATAATGTTGATGTACTACTTCTATTTTGTTTTTTTTTTTGTCTTGTATTAGTGCCTAACACTCTTTCCACCTGAAACTTCTTAGATCTACAATTAACATGACATGACCATTTTAATTGATTCTGTAAAATTTTCCTTAATGGCTTAATCATCTTCCCCCACTTGTTTTTTAATTGATTCGTTATATGGTGTTGTCACATCTATGTTAATGTTTTCATCTCAACTAGAACCATTTTATGGATTTTTTTTTTCTTTTCAGCATCCAACACTCATGTTGTATTGTTATACTTAACACTGGCAACCTAATTATTGCTGCATAAAATTTAAGTTTCACTACCATCTTTACTGGAACATTATGATTGCAAGTGTTAGTCTCACTCCTCAAATTCATCTGCCAGCTGTAATTTGTGATTTAAATCATCCTCTACCTTCTCTTTTGAGCATTAGAACTAAGGAGTATATTTGTGCGGTTATGTTCCATTCAATTTGAAATTCAGTAATGGAATTGCAATAGCATGGACTTACCTTGAGTTTCATTTGTACTAAATGTCTGAACCTCCGATCATCTAAAGTAACTCTGAACTTCTACTTTTGTTTCACAATTCACATCATCTCATTCATATTAATGGGAACTATTACATTAGCAAAAGCATGCACCGTGTAACAGCCTCTTGAAAGTCCAATCAATTCATTTATTAAAATGGTATGAAAAAAGAATGCACTTTTTTTTTCCTCTATCTATTTGCAACATACTTTCATAATAACTGTTTCTATATTCTGTCATATTTCAATGTCAAACAATGTAGAGACATTTCTTTTCTTAATCTATTTTTTCCTTTCTCATTGTTGGATCTCAGTCTATATCCAGTATATCCAGTATGGTATTACTTAAGATTAATGGAACATGTCCTGTGTTTTGCAACCCCCCCCCCCCCCCCCCCCGCCGCCCTTTCATGTCTCTATATCAGTGCTACATAACTAATGAGAAACATACAATAGGAAAATGTTATTGTAATTAGTTGTCTCAAACCACTTGCTCAGGAAGTCAGGGTTCTTTGACATGTCCATTATTTTTGCATAGATATGCCATTCTTTGAATTTATAATAAGTTGAAATAAATTAAGCCCTAATTTCATATTTCTTGGCTCATGGCAATTAAAAATGTCACTTTCTATCATTAGTCACTTGAAAATCTTTTAATTCTTTTTTTTTTTTTCCTGAAAATCTTTGTTATTAATAAGATTTTGTTATGGGGCAGGCCACATTAGTTTCTATTTCCCAGGATCCAGGTCAATTTTCACGGGAGACACTTTGTTTAGCTTATCATGTGGCAAGCTATTTGAAGGAACTCCTGATCAGGTAATAACTTAAGATCACTAGTTTCTCTTTTAACAAGTTCTGGCGTGTTTATAATCTTATTTTAGGTGAGTTAACATCAATATATAAGCATGTGAGTCTAAATCTTTACTACTTTCCAAGTGTTTCTTTTATTTATAAGATTATAAGAAACAGTGTGGTTTTGCTTGGTTGCATTTGGGATTTCCAACAGCCTACTGTACAACTCAGAATAAATAACTGTTCATTTATATTAGATTGTATAGATAATTTGATATGCTAGATGGAATTTGAATCCCAAAAATGTGATGCAGTAGTTACATCTTGTTGTTCTTTCTTTTACAGATGCTCGCTTCCCTGAGGAAGATTATGTTGTTACCCAATGATACAAATATCTATTGTGGCCATGAGTATACTTTGGTAAACTAAGTTATTTCTTGATTCTTCTGTATCTCTATTATCAAATGTAGCTTTTGTTTGGCCTTACTTTAGGACGTGTTGACAGAGTAATTCGAAGTTTGCACTTTCAATAGAACCTGGAAATCAGGAGTTGCAATCTTATGCTGCCCAGATCACCAATCTTCGCAAGAAGGGCTTACCCACAGTAACTACTACTATATATATATATTTTTTTCATTTCACATGGTTCTTTAGTGCTTCTGTTTCAAAATTTGCTTGAATAATGCTCCCTTTTTCCCATTTTACCTACCATGTTTACTATTTATTGGTCAAACCAATTCGTTTTGTTTGCTTATTTTCTTTAGTATTTTCTTATTAATTTTATATTTATTTATTTATTTATTTATTTTTGTGTTTAATAGTATTTTTAATGTAGTTTCTAAATGCGGAGTACATAAATTTTATATACTAATACTAAACCTAATATTTTGAAAATTAAATTGTAAATAATCTCAGTCAAGTCTCATTAACCGAACTAGACACATAAAATGAGATGGAGTGAGTACCTCAAAAATTGCCCATTGTTGGCCTTGTTAATGGAGTTGAGTATGCTGGTGTTGTAGTTTGGTTTTACCTTTGACATCTAAAGTATGGTGGTATTAAATTAGTTTTAAGTAAGCTACACTTTTCTACACTAGCAAGCACTTGAACCTCTGCTAAGTAGACTAGTAGAGCGCTGTATTGCAGTTTATATGACTCATTTTTTGGTTAGACCATGAGGTGTCCTAAGTAGGCCCTAATTATAGGACACACCTTTAAGCCCGTACCATACTCAGACTAATCCTCGTTCGTACTGGGCCGGCCCATTTAAGGGGCAAACTGCTGCCCGTATTGGTTTTTCCATATGAGGGGGTTTTGAACTCCCAACCTCTCTTGGCAGGGTTAGATATTGCTTCTTTCTATTTGAAGAAATGCACCAATAACAGATTAACAGATATGCTACACCCTAGATTTTAAAAGGTTGAAGTAGTAGTCTAGCAGATAAATGTGTTCATATGTTGCTGGGAAAAGATAGAAAATAGAAGTATATTTGCAGTTCCACTGAGAAACAAGAATTACAAGTACGTGCCATATTGACAATTCCCTGCCATTAGTTCTACCTCTAGTCCTTCATGACAAGTATCTATCGACCCATAGACTTGTGATCAGATGTAAAAGTGAATGGTCAAATAAGTGTGTAATTTTGATAGATTGATTGTGTATCAAGGCAGATGTCTGTTTATTATTCAGACTATAATGGATCTTACTTTTATCGTTTTTATCTCTTTATTAGATTATAATGGATAGATATCTAATTTAGAGTATGAAACTTACTGTCTATAAAGTAACTTTTGTCAGTTTTGGAAGGTAAGGGAAACTAATTGAACATATTAGTTGACAGCTTTAATAACATGTAACTACTATATCCTTTGTCGTGCGCTTAATGTATGTTAGCTTTCATTTTGCTTACCGAGATTGGGATCCTGGGAATTTCAATTGTTGGTTTACTGATTCAATTATATGCCTACTCATTGCATTTACGCGCACTTTCTGTCAGTAAGTATATTCCTCTTCAGTTAAAATCATTTCTGAGAATTTCACTATGTTGTACTCTTAGATACCAACAACCCTTGAGAAGGAGAAGCTATGCAATCCATTCCTACGGACTTTCAGTATGGAGATCAGGAAATCGTTAAACATTCCAGACTCTGCGGATGATGCTGAAGCCTTGAAGGTTATCCGCCAAGCTAAGGATAACTTTTAGTATATGCTTTGGATTCTTCAGCAACTGTCAAAGGCTCAAAGCTAGCTCAACTGCCTGCCAGAGTAATGTGAGCATGTTTGACGTTTCGTGTCCCTTGCAAAGCAAAAGACTGTTGGATGTATTGTAGCTTTATGTGTATAGCAAAATTTCTTCCAATTTCTCCTGCAATAAAAACAAACAAGATTTATTGTTCGTCTAGAATAGACACTGGTTAAATTTCTCATGTATGTTATTAACTGAACAGATAATAGTAGAATTTAGTTGAAAGATACTGACGATTTCCTTATTTCTTGCTATAAAGAATATCCAGTAAGCATTTACTCTTTTTTTTTTTCTTCATATAAAAGCAAACAGGGTTTTGCATATAATTTAGGAAAATTGCTGTTGAATCAAAAGGTTGATCACAATTGTTGGCAAAAAGAAATTCCAATTCGAGTCAGAAAAGGAGTACACCAAGATTAGAAATTAAATCACAAACAAACTAGGAATAACATCAATACTATTTTGGTTAGTTTGGTTCTGATTAGTTGGCTATTTAAAGGACCTCTCACCATTACACCAGATGGATTTCCTAGCTAATCTGGTGAGGTATTAGAGAGTATGAGACGATTTTAAATTCCTCTAGAAAGTAGTACATGTGTTTAGGTATTAGAGAGTATGAGACGATTTTAAATTCCCCTAGGTTACAATAGATTAGATAGGAGAAGATCAAGTGTAATTTCTGGTCCCAAAACTATGTACTTTGAATATTAAGCTTTTAGTGGATTTAGGCAAATTCTCAAATTGAGAAGTGCCTCGCAGACTAGGATTTTTCCCAAACTGCGTTATCAGTCTCTTGTGTTACAACTGTTGTTTTAACATTTCTGTGTGCTGCGCATTACATTTTTCAATTGGTATCATAGCCAAACTATTTAAGTTATTAGCAGGATCCTAATGGAGTTCCCCAGAGAAGGACTATCAAACAACAGGCCACCAGCCCTAAGTGGTACAAACTACTCTTATTGGAAAGCTAGAATGAAAATCTACATATTAGCCCAAGGAGAAAGAGTATGGAGGGCTGTTGAAAACGAATGGAAACATCCCCTTGATGACAATAACAAAAGCAAAAGGTCGTGCTGATTGGAGCGAAGAAGAACTCAAAGAGTTCAACTATAACTCAAAAGCTATGAATGCCATCTACGGAGCCGTGAGTGAAGAAACATTCAAACTAATCGCTGCTACAAATGTAGCAAAAATAGCATGGGATATATTGTGTGATCATCATGAAGGAAACTCGACAGTCAAACAATCAAAACTACAAATGGTCCAAACTCAGTTTGAAAATCTGAAGATGGAGGAAGAAGAAGATATCACACAATTTAATGGAAGAATACTAGAAATTGCTGGAGAAGCCTATAACTTAGGAGAACCCATTCCTGAAAACAGGTTAGTAAAAAAGGTGTTGCGATCATTACCAGAAAGATTTATGATGAAAGTAACAGCTATTCAAGAAATCAAAGATCTCAATACCTGCAAGTTAAGTGATCTAATGGGAAACCTTAAAACAAATGAGCTTGAGATGCTGCAAAACAAAAAGCCTAATGGCAAAGGAATAGCCTTTCAATCAAAACAAGACACCAACTCAGATGAAGATACTAAAAAAAATGGAAGAATCCATTGCTGTGTTGACAAAAAACTTCAACAGAGTTCTCAAGAAATTTAACAAATTCAGAAATAAGAACAAGAGTTTATCGAATAATCAAGGGAGTCCATCATTTGCACAAAACCAATCCGTCAATCTAAAAAAGGAAGGGAATCTAAACCTAGATGGAATACAGTGCTATGAATGTAAGGGATATGGACATATTCAGTCAGAATGTCCAAATTACCTAAGAAGGAAGAACAAAACATATGTAACAACCTTGAGTGATGACTCAAATAGTGAAGAAGAAAACAACACAAATTTTGTGGCATTTTTCACAAATCATGAAAACGATGATGAATCAAAGGAGGACATGCAAGATCTATTAAACTCCTATACACAGCTGCATGCTAAGTGGAAAGAAATCATCAAAGTAAACTTAAATCTCATGCAAGAAAATCACTTCCTTAAAAGTGAAAAGGAAAAGGAAATACTTCTTCACAAAGAAACCCAAGAAAAGTTAATGAAATCACTAGAAGAGGGAGACAAGTTACTACAGGAATAAGAAGAATAACTGAAAGTGCAGTACAACCAGACTTAGCAACAAGGAAAGATTTTGCAGTCGAAAATAGAGAAGTGTTACAACATCACTTTCAACACCGTAGAAGAATCAGATGTTACTACTGTCACAGATTGGGACACATCAAGGCACACTGCTACAAAAGACAAAATGATCTCCATAACAGAATCTGGGCAAAGCAAGAACAAAAACCAGCTGGGTCAGAAAAAATCAAACACCAGTCACAGCTTATACTTCAAAAATCAGCAAAGAAACAAGTGTTTGGTACTTTGATAGTGGGTGTTCAAGACACATGACCGGAAACCCAAACAATCTAGAGGACGTCCATTACAAAAATGAAGGACATGTAACCTTTGGAGATGGAGAAAGGGGGCAAATCATAGCTAGCGGAACACTAAATGTCTATGGTCTACCCAGATTGCCAAGAGTCTTCTTGGTACAAGGCTTAAAAGCAAACCTTATCAGTATAAGTCATCTGTGTGAAGATGAACTAAGGGTAGAATTCTCAAAAGAAAATTGCAAAGTGTACAACCAAGGACATGAATGCGTCATGATGAGAAAAAGGTCATCGGATAAATGGTACACATGGGATAGCCATTTAACCTGCAACCAAGTCACTATCAATCAAACACTTCTGTGGCATCAACGTATGGGGCATATAAATTTTCATGATATGAAAAAGGGACTAAAAAGGGGGGCATACCGAGGTATTCCAAAACTGGACATTGATGAAAATAGAAAATATGATGCATGTCTTGAAAACAAAATGACAAGGAGTAGCCACAAAAGAACACCAGGAGTTCACACTTCAAGAACTATGGAACTTCTCCATATGGACCTCTTTGGACCCACTCAAACAGAAAGCAAAGTTGTTAGAACACCTGTTCCAACAACAGAGAAGATCTCTAAAGATCCAGAAGGAAAGAAGGTGGAAAAAACTCTGTATCGAATCATGATAGGGGGTCTATTATATTTAACAGCAAGCATACCAGATTTGAGTTTTGGGGTAGGGATATGTGCCAGATATCAAGCCAATCCCATGGAAACGAATTCAATTCTGACTTTCTGACTCTTTTTGATGATCTATTGAAGATCTGTTGATGATGAAATCTTTTGTTGAATATTATGCTGATGATGAAGTTTTTTTTTGCTAATATGCTGATGATGAAGTTTTTTGCTAATATGCTGGAATGATAAGAACATATGTTTGTGCCATTAATGCTACTATGAAGTTCAGAATACTATGAACTATCATGTATACTACTAATGATGAAACTTCTCTAAACAGCCAAATGATTCAAATCATTAACAAATGATGAACTCTGATGCTGATGAATCTACTCACTAATTGGTACTACTATTATAACCCCTCGGTTTTTACGACAAAGTTAAGATTCGAGAATAGCGATATAAATTTTTTTTTTAAGCTAAGACATTTAAGAAAAGACTGTTCGGTGCTCGAAATAATTTTTGGATTAGTTATCGATAAGTTGCGAACTACGTACCGGTCACGAACCGAGAAAATTTTAAGGATGTAGATTCAGTTCGAATTTTCCAAGAACTTGGATTATTAAGTATCATACGATTAAGCCTGAATTCCTAGTTAGTTCAAGAAAATTTTTAAAAGGGCTGTAAGGGATAAATTATTACGGACTCTGTACCTATATTTCGCGGAATACCGGAAAATTCCCAAAATTGGTGATTTGCGACGGGAATATTTTTAGGATAATTTTGGTATTAGAATTTTCCCGAATTAAGTTATAATCCTCCGAACATTCATCTGATGTAAGCATAAACTGGCCAATTAGATTTGAGATCTTCTAAGGACTCCATGGGGTGATGACAAGTGGCAAGGCAAATCTAAGACTAAGATTGGGCATTAAATGTGACATTAATGAGGTATGGCCAAGTTGCACTTGTTGCTTGATCTTCAAGAACTAAATCTACACTAATCACATGATCATCTCCCTCACTCTTCCACTCCATTTTCGAAATACACACTTAGAGAAGGAAGAAGGGAAATTATCTTAGTCTTCTATGTGATCCAAGAACACCCTAGGCAATTCTTCAACTCCAAGAACTCTACTCTAGGTAAGAACTTCGGTTTTGTTCGGTTCTATCCCTCCTAAGACTTAAGCTTGAACTTAAGTGTTAATGTTTAGTGCATGAAAAATATTGTTATTGTGGTGATGTTGTAGGGAACTCCGAATTCAAGGAAAGATCTAGCACTTCTTCGGTTTTAGAAAATCTTCCATTGAGGTAAGGAATCCCTTAAATTGGCTCAATCACTTGGAGATAGACAAATGCTAGGAAATTATATGATTAGGAATTTTTATATGAAAATTATGTGCTATGTTATAGATCTAAAAGTTGGCTCAAAAATCTTTGCTTTGATTTTTGATAAATTTGTTATGCATGTTCATAATTATTTTTATGCATGTATACATTGTATGAGACCCATAAATGCTTATATTTGTGAAAAAGGTGGAAGATCGGGCCGTTACCACCTCGATCTTGCGGCCCAAAGTGGGCAGAAAACTGAAGGACGCAACAATGGACGCGCGTCCACCGCGCGTCCTCGCGGAAACCATCGTTCGGCGCCTCGGCCGAGAGGCTGGACGCCGCACGGACGCGCGCGTCCGTGGGCGCCCAGTTTCGGCGTGCGCGCCGAACCAGCGGACGCGGTCCGGACGTGCGTCCGCTGGTGCGGCCAGTCGCGAGTCCGCGCGACGCGGACTCGTTTTCGACTTGTTTGTGACCCGGTTTTTCCCCGATGTTTTTAACCTTGAGTTTTGTGATATTTTGAAAGCCTACGGGCATCCGGGTGAATATTTTTGAAGGCAAAATACTATTTTTTTGTATTACATTAACTTGGAAAATAATTGTGTTTTGAGAATTAATTATGACTCCTATACTTGAATTTCTGTGATAGGACTAACACTAACCAAAGTGTGTGTTGTGGGGAAATATACTTGAGTAAGTATATTGGTTATGGAGTCGTGCAATAATTAATGAATGTGAGGGAGTTTGTATGATTAATCGGTACTGCAGAGCGAAGTTCCTTCGCTGAGTGAAATGGTGAGGGGTCTGTACGATTAATCTATACTGCAGAGCGAAGTCTATTCGCTGAGCGAACATGTGAGGATTTTGTATGATTAATTCATACTGCAGAGCGAAGTCTATTCGCTGAGTGATGTGTGAGATTTTGTATGATTGATTCATACTGCAGAGCGAAGCCTATTCGCTGAGTAATGTGGGTGTTGTGTACCCCACGTGTGATGTGTGAGAGCTAACTGTCGGGTGTCTTGAACAGTAATGTGGGTGTTGTGTACCCCACGTGTGATGTGTGAGAACTAACTGTCTGGTGTCTTGAACAGTAGTGTGGGTGTTGTGTACCTCACGTGTGAATTAGTGGCTGTGTTATGTGCCGAAATTACTGATATAATGTGGAATTGTTGTTGTTAGATTGCTTGCAGGTAGACTGCGATTGTTGGGTAATGTTACTTTATTTATTATTGATGGTTATTTTCGAAAACCTTTGTTTATTTTCGAGTGACCACGGATATCCTTACTTAGCCGTCGCGCTAACTACACTTCATTGTGTTATTTATCAGATGTCATCTAGTGTAGGTTCTTGCAGCTCGCCGGACTCAGACCCATCTGAGTTCGAGTTTCCCATTTACGATTTTGATGACTATGCACAACATTTAGTAGATGAAGATCCTTACGCCCCTGGCTCCGGATTCGCCAGAGGTACCTGTGTGGACCCCTCCTCCAGTCGAGCCCCTTTGTCCCTTTGATGCATTACAGGCCAGCTATGGGTTCTATCCCATAGAGATTGTTCCTGACAGCCACCCTCTTGAGTTCGTGGTCCATTATCCATACCCATGGGATCCGAGTCCCCCGGATTACCCTGAAGAATGGATGATGTACATGAGTACTTGTAGGTTTCTAGATCATGTCATGTGGTTCGAGGACGATTGGCATGTGGTTTGGGGTACCTATACGGGCCCGGTGTACCATTCACTAGACTAGGTCGAGTCTAGAGTAGGGGGAGTTCAGGAATGTTTTGTGTACATGTATCTTTTGCTACTCTGATGGTTGCTTAGCCAGGTCTAACTAACTCTCTCGATGGGTTATTATTATTGTTAACCCTCCTTGATTTTGGTAGCTTGTTAGCTACGTTTCTTCGATGATATATATATATATATATATATATATATATATATATATATATATATATATATATATATATATATATATATATATATATGATGCAGTTTCAATCTAATGTTGGCCTTGAATTTTGACGCCAAGAAACACGATCCTTGTTTTTGTTTGTTAGCCTGTGCATCTAGAATAAATCCTATCTGAATAAGATCGGGTTTAGTCTAGGTGTGGCGGTAACTACTCCGGTTGTTCGGTATAGCCGAGTCGGGGTGTTACAACTATAATCATCTCCTCTGACCTGAAGTCACAAAGACTCAAACAGAAGATTCAGGACCAAAAGAGGAAACACAGGAGAATCAACTAAGGGGGAGAAATTAAGGTTTTTGCCAAAAATTTGACAAAGGGGGAGAGTGTTGAATCAAAAGGTTGATCACAATTGTTGGCAAAAAGAAATTCCAATTCAAGTCAGAAAAGGAGTACACCAAGATTAGAAATCAAATCACAAACAAACTAGGAATAACACCAATACTGTTTTGGTTCTGATTAGTTGCTATTTAAAGGACCTCTCACCATTACACCAGATGGATTTCCTAGCTAATCTGGTGAGGTATTAGAGAGTATGAGATGATTCTAAATTCCCCTAGAAAGTAGTACATGTGTTAGGTTACAATAGATTAGATAGGAGAAGATCAATCTATTGTGTAATTTCTGGTCCCAAAACTATGTACTTTGAATATTAAGCTTTTAGTGGATTTAGACAAATTCTCAAATTGAGAAGTGCCTCGCATACTAGGGTTTTTCCCAAACTGCGTTATCAGTCTCTTGTGTTACAACTGTTGTTTTAACATCTCTGTGTGCTACGCATTACATTTTTCAATTGCATTTTTGGTCATTTAATTATACTCTTCGTACAGACTTGGTATTTGAGTTATATGCGTGATATCTTTAACAATTAAGTTATGTACAAAGTTGCAATTTTAGCTTCTTGGAGATTATTTCAACCATCAATTTGTCAGTTAATAAAGTGATGGATTAGGTCTTTGAGAGACTAAACTTAGGGGTTAAAGATGATCACGCATATAACGAGTTAATTTCATATGGGGTCCTCTGAGTATAATGGTTTTGTCATGTTTAGTCCTAAATTTTTAAATTGACCACTCGTGGTCGTTCAACTTTCAAATTGTTACCATTTGTAGTCCAAGTTAATCACCCATGGTTCTTCAACTTTTAAAATTTAATTAGCCGCAGCCCTCTTAAAAGGACTGTGTGGATAAAATTTGATAGTGGTTAACTTGGATCACGGATGGTTAATATTTGAAAGTCGAAGACCACAGGTGGTCAATTTGAAAGTTTAGGACTAAACGTAGCAAAACCAATATACTCGGAGGACTCCAGATGGTATTAACTTCACATATAACTTAGGGACTAAGTATGCACTGTTAGGAACAAGCTGTAAAATATATTTTGATGATACCAAACTGTGTTAGGAATTTTTAGTTCCCACGACTTCAAATTTTATCTAGACATTTCTTGTAAATCCTAAAAGGATCTTTAAGAACAAAGTTACCACACCGGAAAGTAAAATAAACTAGAGAGTAGCTAAGTTCGAACAGTAACCTTAATGATACTTAAGAAAATTGTTAAGTCGAAAGGTACTCAAAGTTCGGAAAGTCAGTGCTCGGAAGATAGCTAAAAGACCCGGAAGGTAAGATCTCGAGAGGTACTCAAGAAGTACTCGAGAGGTCTAGAAGGTCCAAACTCGAGAGGTACTCAAGAAGTCCGGATGGTAAGATCTTAAGAAGTGCTCGAGAGGTCCATGCTAAGAAAGTCCGGAAGACAAGAACTCGAAAGGTCAAGAAAGTAAAATCTCTGGAAGGTAGATATCTCTTAAGGACTCACCTTTCGAACATGCTTAAAAATAACCTAGTCAGATTTCCAACTGTTAAATAAGCATGGGCTAATTGCTTACAACAAGGAAACATGGAAATACAAAAAGCAAAGCATGGTGCGGCTCAGTGGGTGGAGAAATCAAGATAATGGCTGAAGAAATACAACCACAAGAAGATAAAAGTGCAAGTTACCATGCCACTAATCCCAACTAAGCATGCATGAAACACGTCGACCCATAATCAGCATGGGATCAAGAATTAAAGAATTAATTCCTCTCCAATAGAATTATTCCTTCTCTCTTCTATATATATGAAAGCCCAAAGCAGACACTGAACAATGAGTGAAGTAGAGTATGAGATCAAGAGACAAAAATACAAGTGTGACATTCGTGAAAGAAGTGAGAAAATAAGAAGAGAGAAAAAGGGCTTACAAAGAAATATCCAAAGAGATGATTTAGGCAAACTCAAGAAAATTCAGAAGTTAAGTCTTTAGTTGGAGAAGTTGTAAAATAGTTGTTCAACCCAATCAATTTTCTACTTGAAAAGTAGATAGAGGTGGAGTAACAAGAAGCGAGTCCTATGAAAAATCTTAGGTCTGAGGCTGGCTTGGTGATCAAAGCTCAAGTGTTCTTCATTGTACTAAAGGGAAGTTAGTGCAATACTCCTAAGAATTTCTAAGAGTAGAGGGACGTAGGTTGGGTTTGGCCGAACCACTTAAAATCTCTCTCTCTCTCTCTCTCTCTCACACACACACACACACACACACATTTATAGATATCTCTATCACACTTAAAGCTAACATTTTTAGGAACAAAACTTCATGCTCAAATATTAAAAAAGGGGAGAATGCATTTTCGATGCATAACTATAAGTTTTACTATTGACAAACTTAAGCTCAAGACCATTGAATTAGGGTTTCCAAGAAGTAAATAATTTTTGAAAAATTATACAAGTCTATTCACCCCTTTCTAGACTTGTACCCCTTATCCCCTTGGGACCAACAAGTGGTATCAGAGCGAGTTCTTTGAGTTGACAAACTCTATTTGTATTGCCTAAAGATCTCATTTTTAAATTCAAAATCATTTTTAGCACGAATTCTTTTAAGATGGGTAACATGCTTTCCAAACACTTGATGTTTGATCTTAGCAGATTTGATGACTCGAAAACACGGATGCAAGCTTACCTCTCGGTTCCGAAATGTGGGAAGTACCTACAAATGGCCAGTTGAAATTATGATGGTAAACACGGCAGTTGATCAAATTGTTGACACACCCAAATATCTTCCAAAACCTATACCAGAATGGACAACAGAGGATAGGAAGAGAAACAACCTTGATAACATTGCCAATGACATTTTCTTTAGAGCGGTAGATGACACCATATTTCCTAAAGTAAGGAAATGTGAATCAACTAAACAGGTATGGAAAACTCTTCTTCTTATAGGTGAAGGGAGCAAGAAAATGAGAACAAACTCACCATAACCATGAAAAAATTTGAAGATTTCAAAATGAAGTCCGGAGAAAACATCACAGAGATGGAGATAAGGTTCATGAAGCTCTTTAGTGAGATTAATGACCTTGAAAGGGAAATTAGTCAAACGGAAGTCAACCTCAAAATTTTACATGGATTACCAAAGGAGTGTAAAGAAAGAGAAGTCAAAGAGCACAACTTACGTGAGGTTATCGCTACATTTACTAATTCCTCCTAAATAATGGAGAAAATGGTTAGTGTGCAAAAACCAACCAGGGACAAAGCAGGACTTGGCTTTGATCCAAGCTCTCACTCACATTCCAATCTGACTAAATTAGTAGATCCTTCAAATAATAGCGGTCTAAAATCTATATTTGTAAAAAGTTAGAATACATTCCCAGAACCATTGACAGTAGCTACTGAAAATAAAATTTCATGTTCGGATGGTACTCCGAAAGGTGAAACCATTCGAAAGGTTGGAAAAGTTTTGAAAAGTGACAAAACAATTACAAAAGGAAGGCCGAAAGGTAACTATCCAAAAAGTCACTTCTCGAACAGTAAGAGCTACTATCCGGGTAAGGCACCAAAAGGTAAGCTCAGAAGGTCAACCAAATCCCAAAGGAGAAATCCAAGGATGGGGGCCGGAAGGTTATATCATTCTGATGAAGTTTGGCTTATGGTGCATGAACCAATGCCAAAAGATCAATTTGCATGGTTCCATAGACTCAAACATTCACCAAAATCTAGAGTGCTTGAATATTATTACACATCTAGATCTCGAAAGGTTTATGCCCCAAACAAGCTAAGAAAATTTTATAATATTCATTTTAACTACAACACATTCAATGACTACATTGCACCTAGACTTGGACAAGTAGGTTTTAGGCACAAATGGATGCCTATATTGACTAACCAAAAAGGACTCAAGTCTTGGGTACCTAAACAAAATTAATCTTTGATTTCTGGACACTAGGGACATATTGACAATGGATGTTTTAGACATATGACGGGTCAAAGAGCAAACCTAGTCAACATCCAACAAATTAATGGCCCCAAGGTGATATTTGGTGGAAATGACGTGCATGGACACACCAAAGCACTAGGAGATATTCAAAGAAATGGTCTAACCATCAAAGATGTATCATTTGTAGGACTCAAATTCAACCTTCCAATCACGAGTCAATTTTGTGGCAAAGGTTACAAAGTTGAATTCACCAAAGATTCATCTTCTTTTAATTAATCTTCTTTAGGTTACTTTTTTTTTTCTCCTTTTTTCGTTTAATTAATCTTCTTTTAATTATTTAGAACAAGACTCAATATTTGAATTATGTGTTTGCATTATTGGGAATGATTTAAGTCATTATGGTATTAATATTTTTGTCTGCATTTCTATAATGGTACAATTGTACATTACTTTACAAATATTGTACTATTATTATTTTATCAGACAAAATTGTTCTTACACCATTGTCAGACCTGCGTGACCTAACTACAAAGTTGTTGATGAGAAATACAACTACACTTGGACTCTAAATGGTAGGACCATTGTCCAAAGAATTGACAATGTTGACACTCCATTGGCTCCAATTGAACAAGTTTACACATCATTCTTAGAATTTTATCAATGCATGAAAACTTCTAAAGAAATTTATAAGTTAATTTTTACTATATCATTATAACAATATCTATTGTAGCCATATATTTCAAATTATTTATCATCATCCTCTATTGACAACAATTTTCATTGACAAACTTAGAAAACAATTTGTCTCAACAACGAATGGAAATAAAAAAAAAAAAATCAATGACTTCGTTGTTGTGGAAGAAAAGTAAGTACTCAACTCTATTGCTCTTATTAAATTACTAGTTTTATGCGCGGATTGCGCGAATCGGCTAATGTCCAATGTTTATATTTAAATAAATGTTTGGAAGTATATCACTGCAAGATTATATAGGAGAAGTTTATACATGGGTAATTGAATGTTGAATTTTTTTATTTAAATATTTAACTCAAAGTATATGAATCCAAGATAATATAGAAAATTCATTATAATTATTACTAAAATAAATGTTTGCAACCTTGTAAAATCGATAGTCTACATATTTGGTATAAAAATGATAGTCTAAATAAATACTACTTTTAATTTGAATTTTTCTAAGTGGTTCTTAATTCTCTTCCTTTTTGTTGGTAGTGTGCTATTTGCAATTCGGATATTGTTGGTAGCATAGTGCAATGAGATTATGGACTTTCCTTTAGGTGTTCTGCTTGGGGTTCATTTGGTTCAACCATTATTATTAAATGAGTTATTGTGGATAAAGAAATCGCTAGTTTAAGAAAAAAGATTAAATAAATTAATAAAAATTTAAAAATTTCAAATATTATGTATTCCAAAGATGTTAAAAGGCAGTTTCTCGCTTCAATTTACTGGGTAATTGGTTATTTGAGTACTTTCATTGTCAACAAATCCCACAAGTAATTAATATGATTGGTTTCAAACTATTCTTTTTTATTTTTTTCATGGTATTAAAGAAATACATATGTATCATTTTTTGGTGTAACTACTAATTTATTTAATTCAATAAGAGTAAAATAGAGTGATTCGACTTCAATTTGTTGGGTTATTATTTGAGTACTCTCTTTGCCAACCAATCCCCAAGTAGTTAATATAATTAGTTTTAAATTATTTTAATTTTTTTTCATAGTATTAATAAAATACTTGGTAAATAAATATATAACATTATTTTGTACTATAACTTTGATATTTAATTACAAGATATTGTAAAAATAAGATAATGGACAATGTAATGAATATCAATTGATAAATTTGAATGTAAAGAATCTTTGCATGAGAGAAAATAAAGACAATATAACTAATGAAATTATTTCTCTTATTTAATTTAATTTTTTGATAATGAATAATTTTTTCAAATAAAGGTATTGTAGACACATAATTCTAAATTAAAGAAATACATATGTATCATTTTTTGTTGTAGCTACTAATTTATTTAATTTAATAAGAGTAAAATAGGGTGAGAAACTTAATTATGTCAAATTTGATTGAGATGAGGTTCGAACCTATGACCTTTCTTATAGAAATTAATGGGTAAGTTAAAAGTTAACGGAATATTAACGGAGAAGAGAATATTTAACGGAAAACTTAACGGATAATCATAAAAGTAAGGTTAAATTAGTAATCTCTATTAATAATATTAATCTGAATTATCTTAACCATCTATTTGATTAAATAATTCATCTGAACCATCCATTTGATTAAATAATTTGACCGCCATTTTTTCTACACATTTTAGGCCTAACTCTCTTTGACTCTTATTAGTATAGTAGATAAATAAACCAGTAACTACAACAAAAAATAATATATATGCATTTCTTTAATTTAGAATTAGATGTCTACAATGCCTTTATTAAAAAAAATTATTCATTATCAAAAAATTAAAAAAGAGATATAATTTCATTAGTTATATTATCTTTATTTTCTACAATGCAAAGATTCCTTACCTTCAAATTCATTAATTAATTATATTCAATGCATTGACCATTGTCTTTTTTTTTTTTTTACACTATTATTAAAGTTATAATACAAAATAATATTATATATATACACACACACACACACACACACACACACACACACAAAGTATTTTAATAATATCATGGAAAAAAATAAAAAACAATTTGAAACCAATCATATTAACTACTTGAGGAGGATTTGTTGACAAAGAGAGCATTCAACAATAATGGCTGAACCAAAAGTACCTCGAGCAGAACATCTAAAAGATTTGTATGTTTTTACTATGATAAAAATATGTAACGATAATCAGATCATTATCTTACGTAGTTACATTTAGAACTCATTATTAAAAATGTCAACGTAGGGCAATAAAACATCATGACACACTTAACACATTGAAAAGATGACGATACTACAACAATGCTGCAATCAATCCTGCAAATCCAGAAAATGAAGAAATTTCATAAATAGTCACCTTTGCAACATTCATTGATCTTGTATGTAAAATACTTATTGTGCATCATTTAAATATATTAGAACTAATATAAATTTATGATTCATTTCATTTTCTAGACTTTGCCTATTTGGATTAAAGGCAAAATCAGCATAAATTTTAACAACAAAAACACTTAGTTTATGCACAAAGTGGCAAACTATTCAATTGCATGCATTGTGGTGAACATGCAGCAGTGGGTGCTCCAAGGTTAGTATCAATTCAAAAAAAAATTACAAACAATACACACACACAAAATCAAGTACTACACTCATTCATATTAATTTAAAAAATATGAACTTCAAAATGAACATATACAAAATGGATGTGGAAATTATTGATGAAAACTAGACACATTGCAGCATTAGTATTCGAACTACTTGCATACTCGTTGTTGTTACTATCAAGTAAACAAGTTATGCAACTAGAACAAGAGGTAATACTAGACTTGGCAATTTGTGTATACGGGTTCGTTAACGGGTCGACACGAACACAATAAGACTAAACACGGACACGACACGTTAAGGTTAACAGGTTCAAATTTTTAGCACGAACACGAACACAATTAGTTAACGGGTTAAACGGGTTGACATGATAAACACGTTCTGTTAACAGGTTTCGAGTTGTGTCGATACGATATGACACGAAACCCGTTTAAACCTGCTAAACTTGTTAATATTTTTTAAAAGAAACTAAAATTTGAAGTTAAGTTATATAAAAAAGAAATAAAACCTACAATTCAATCCATTAAACAAACTAAAAAGAAAACTCAATTTATAACATTCATAAAATGATAAAATAACATCCAACAATCATAATTAAAGAACTCTATACACTTTTTTAGAATAAAATTGAACACAATAAAAATTCAATTTTCAGATTGTTGAACATCAATAATTGGTGTAAGATCTTAGCCTAATTAATGTACTAAATTCATTTTTAGTCATGTTCATGACATCTTTTGTAATCTCATTCATGACAATGGTTCTTACCTAAATGACAATGGCTCTTAGTGGGTTAGGTTTGTGTAAACGGGTTCGTGTAAATGTAACGGGTTAACACGATAATATTAACGGGTTAAATGAGTTCTTAACAAGTTTAACAGGTTGACCCGTTAAGACACGAAACATAACGGGTTCTTAACGGGTCAACCCGTTAATGACCCGGTACATGTTAAGGCTAAACACTAACCCGTTATTATTTTCGTGTCCGGTCTCGTGTCGTGTTAACGGGTCGTGTACATAATTGCCAGGTCTAGATAATACTCATGAATCTTCTACAAATATAATAAGTATTACTCCATAATATTTTGTTCAATACTTTTTCACATGAGAATTTATGACACACATCTCACAACACATGAAACATGTAAAGAAAAAAATTACCATGCCAAATATCAACAGACGCTTGCAAGATCAAGAGTTCATAATACATCTAAGATTCCAGTCATATACAAAACAAGACAAATCCACAGCTTCTTACAACATAATCTCATTGCATGACGTTGCCTCTATTAGTTATACCAAAATTCAAGTAAAGATTAATTTGGTTTAGATGGTAAGACCATTATTTCTATATAATATGAAATGGTCAGCTGCTTGAATCCTACAACACTAAATTTTGCTTTCGAATTTTTTAATACCAATAGTGAGATTTTTTTTATTTGTAACACTGTGGTTTTTTTTTTTTTTTTTTTTTTCAATTTTTAAATATTAATAGTAAGATGAATGAAATTTTGTTTTTGGCATTTTTAAATATTAATAGCATAAATTTTAATTAGGTTTTTTATTTGTAATATTGTGACTTCTTTTTATTTTTTATTTTCTTCTTTTTTAATATTAATAGTGAGATGAATGATTTCAATTTTTTAATACCAATAGTGAGAATTTTAATTGAATTTTTTATTTGTAACATTGTGACTTTTTTTTTTAAAATTTTTTTTAATATTAATACTTTAATAGTGAGAAGAGTGAAATTTTGTTTTTAACATTTTTTAATATTTATAGTGTGAATTCTAATTTAATTTTTTATTTGTAACATTGTGACTTCTTCTTTTTTTTTTTTTTTAATATTAATAGTGAGAGGAATGATTTATAATGTGTTTTCAATTCAAACTATTTTTTAAATTAATTATGTTTTATATTTTCTTTTAAATATTTCTTTTTATCTTGATGTATTTTGATTTTTCATTACTAGTCAACAATATTATGAGTCAATATTTAAGTTTTTCATTTTTTTTTTTGAAAATATCTCATTATTTTTAATATTTCGTCCCCACTGGAGAAGATTTTTGGATCCGTCCATGCACACTACCAATAAAAAAGATGAGGATAAATACTGAAAATAAAGATAACAACAATGTTATCCAAAAGAGAATTACGAATACTTAGAGAAATTCAAACTAAAAAGCAATATTTAATTATTTATTTAGACTATCTTTTTTCGACTAGTTTTTTTTACAAAGTTGCAAACATTTATTTTAATGACAATTATAATAAATCTCTCTTATATTATCTTGCATTTATATATTTTGAATTACTGATTTAAATAAACAAATTCAACATTCAATTAATTATATATGAACATCTCATATATAATCTTATATTGATATATTTTTTTTTGAAAGAAATGTATTGATATACTTTTAAGTACTCATTTAAAAATAAGTATTATCACATTCGTATAATTCGCGTGAAAAACTAGTATCCTAAATAAACCCCATAAATCACATGTTTCACCAAGTGACCCTTTCTTCTATAGTCTATACTATACTAGTTTGGTAACGTAGACACGTTGTAACGTTATCAAACACTCCTTACTAACTATCAACTCAAGCCGATTAGCTGAATTTCTTAATAACGATCCTTTTTCAGTCGCTCTCTTCAACAGACGTCTTCACTTACCTGATCATCACCCTTCCTGCTTCTCTGTCGGCGATAGAGGAAGAAGAAGAAGAAGAAGGAATGATGGGACTGGAGAGCGTGGGTGGGCTTGCGATTCACATCATACTATCGAAACTCATGCCGGAGGACGTAGCCGCTACGGCCTGCATCAGCCGGAGATTTAGGGATTGGGTATCCGACGACGATTCCCTCTGGTCCAAATTCTGCGCCGATGAACTCGGCTTGTCTTCTCCTCAGGACCCTTGGGGAAACCCCACCCCCTCGTTCAGGGTAATATACCGCTAATACATTGCTAGATTGTGAATAATTCTGATTAGACTTAAATTTCATTATTTTGGCTTTCACTTGAGCTGTTCTCGAATCAAAAGGACAATCTTTTGAGCACAGGGTTCTATAATCTAGACTGCTAGTATTTTTCAATTCTCCAATTTTTCCACGTTTAATTGAATGTTTTGGAAGAACGGCACATGATACTACTATTTACTCGTTACTTTTATTACGATCTTTCTGTATTTGTCAATTTGTTTTTTTTTTTTTTATTAGAGAAGATTTTCACTATGATAGAACTTTTCTGCATTTCCTGTGGTAAGGTCTTATGTTATAGAGAAGGCATGTACAATGTCCTATTTTATACATAAAGGTATAGGTGTACTGAGCTATTTCAAATTCTTAGACTACTAGGGTTAGGATATTATATTCAATATCCTAAGCTAGAGCATATAGATGGTATGGCAAAACTCTTAGCAATACATCCTGACAAGATCTTTTTCCTGTTGCAATGACAATTAACTTCTACATGTTTTGCCCTTTCATGAAACACTGGATTTGATGCAGTTTGTGCTGTTGCTTGGTTATATCATATTAGTTTCATTTGTGGTACATCACCATATTGTAATTCCCAGAGCAAGTGTTTCAGCCACATATGGTCACATGTTGCTAGGTTCATAGCACAGTACTCGGTTTCAGTATTGGATCTAGGGAGACAACTTATTTCTTACTTTTCCAATATAGCAGGTTACCACCTATGAAAACATAGTATTTGAGAGTGGAGTGCCTGTTAGAAGGAGAAATTTTCCCTGTCGTTAGAGTACCAATAAATTGTGTATGACTTCTATCCTCAATTCCTCATAAAGTAATCTTGGCACCATTGCCCTCTTGATGTACCTCAAGATATGAGTAACAAAATCCCAATGGCTATTGTTGAAGTTGAACATATAATATATAAAACACAAATGTTAGTCCAACTATCAGCTTAGATTTTTAGTTGAGATAGAATACATGTTTCAACTTGACATTAGGGCTAGACTCATGTGAAAAGTCATGATTTGAACTTGTGTCACCCTACTATGTAGTATGTACAAGCATTGCATGTGGCCCATGAAAAAGTAATCGGCTAGCACACGTGAGGGGCATGTTGAGCAAATATTATTTAAAACATAAATGTGTAGTCCAACTATCAGCTTATGCTTTAAATTGAGATGGAACACATCCTTCAATTTCTATAAAAAGGAAGCTGAAGAAATTGGCTTATCAAGCTCACAATAGAAGAGATATTGGGGGTCAGTGATGGTGAGGTAGTTCAATTTTCCAATAGGTCTCCTATATCATTCATGAATCATGATAGGATATGGTGCAGCCGTGCAGGTTTGGCATTAGAAGCCATAGGCGTATCAACAAGCATCAAGTTGATCATGCTAGTCTCCTTAAGAATGTCCAAGGCATATTTCAACTATGAAATAATTGTACTACTATTGTATCAGGCCACTTCAATGCCCAAATTGTTTTTTGAAAATCAGCTGCCCAAACCAAGTCCATGGGGACTGCTTCAAAACCATACAGGGACAACAAAGCCTGACAGAGTTGCTCCATATAAACTTCTTCCTAAAGATCTCCATGGAGAGAAGCATTCATATTCAATTGATATTGTGGCAAGTCACCAGTGACTGAATAGCAGTAGATAAAGCCAAGCAAATAGAAGCAATTGTAGCCACTGGAGAAAAGGTCTGATTGTAATTTAGGCCAAATATCTGGGTATACCTTTAGCAACTTGTCAAGCTTTAAGGAAATCTGGTGTACCATAAGAAATGACATATTCTTCTCTCTAATATAACAGTAAAAGAAAGAACATATTCTTCTCTCATATCTGAATCAGTTTTCTTGTTTACTCAGTCAGTCAGTTGTGAATTGTGCTTAATAACTTCTGAACTTCAGTTTTTAGGGAGATCATTTGTGCAATGTAAAATGATTTATGGTTTGCTTCTTTTTCTTCATATGTAATGAAAGGGAGCACTATAGCTTCTTTTTTTTTTGACTTATTTGTATTTCTTTTATGATGTTTTGAAGTGTTTATCTTAAGCTAGGAACTTGGAGACTTTCTTTTTCTTCCCTTTCTCTTTATAAACTGTCATTGTTCCCTCTTTATAAAGCCTCTACCAATTTCATCTTCTTGGGCGGCTGGAGGCTTTTCTTTGCCTACAGTAACCCCTCCTTTTTTACCCTGTTATCTTTGTTTTATTTTTAGTTTTTGTTCTCATGATGTAACATGGGTTTCTGGTATGGATTCAGGTTTTGGGTTGAGGGTTTTTTTTCAAATGTGGGTAGATAGTTCCAGCAACAGTCTTGTAAAGGAATTGCTTTCTGGTCGGTGGTGTGGGCCAGTTTGGAAGGTCTTGTGGCTGGGAGAAGTGTTAGTGGGTGGTTATTAAGTATTGTGGCTGGTGTGTGTGCTTTGGTAATTGTTGGTTCTTTTTTGCATCCTGGAAGGCATTCTTTGTGGCAGATATGGTATCCTTTTTTGCCTCTACACGCGCGCAGGTGTCTTTGTTACTAGAGCTTCCTTTACCTTAATTGCCACATTCAAGTGTCTATTAAGTGTTGTGGCTGGTGTGTGGGCTTTGGCCACCTTTGCTGGCTCTTTTTTGCATCTTGGAAGGCATTCTTTGTGGCAGACACACACACACACACACACACACACAGGTGTTTATGTTATGTGAGCTTCCTTTACCATAATAGCCAGAGCTTTTTTTTTTTTTTTTTTTAATATAACTTTCTTCCCTCTTTAACGAACAGTCATTACTTTCAAAAAGCGTTTCCTCTTAGTTGATGGTTCACACTTGAACTCTCTTATTGTACAAAGTTTCAATAGCATCTGTCATGCTTTTATGTGTCTTTTAGGTGTCTTATCAAACATGGAGGGAAGCATTCAATATGTATCCATGGACCTTGGTTATAAGAGCCAAAAGATGTTGGAGCAGAATTAGAAGCTGGATGGAGATTAATTTCCCTGAGGTTTTGCCTACCTTACGCAAAGGTGCTTCCGAGGATCAAATAAATTACTTGGAGGAGTGTTTAAAAGTAAAATTGCCTCTTCCCACTAGGGTTCTATACCGGTTTTGTGATGGTCAAGAACTGAGTAATGATGAGTTCACTGGAAGCTCAACCGAAAATGAACCTATGAACTTGTTGGGCTTGATTGGGGGGTACTCTTTCTATAACCATCTAGTAAATGTTTCCTTGTTTTCTTTAAGTCAAGTTATAGTTGAAACTAAGAACGCTATGCGTTACTTGGGACTCGGCACCAGACCAAAGTATATTGTTGTAGCAGCTTCTATCACAGCTTATGGAAAGATATTTTACTTGAACTGTTCGACCGGTCAACTCCATGTGGGTACCTGGGATCTGTCTATTGGCAGAGAAGTGCTTCCTTGTGTACCAGAGTCATTGTTATGTTCTGTACACGATACAAAAGGCAGCCAACAACAAGATGCCATGTTACTGTGGCTAGAAGAATATGGCCGACGTTTGGAAAATGGAATTGTCAAGGTTCGAACAGAAGAGTGCACTAGAAGCATCAGTCATTTTCCAGAAGAATCTCCACTTTGTTCTACTGCTGTGACGAATGGTGTGAAGGTGCTGATCTTGCCTTTACATTATAGTCTAAACAAGTAATCATTGTCTATTATTTCTGTGTTCTAACTATTTGTATGGGAAATCTGAGATATTTATTCCAGGTTCGTGCATCTGCTGTGCTTGTCCCAGAGTGCTGCAACCTTCAACATGATTCTGAGAAATATATGTTTGCATATTCTATCCGCATGTCCCTTTCACCTGAAGGGTGCATCATAAATGGAATGAAGTTTAGTTCTTGCCAATTGTATCGTAGACGATGGATCATCCGTGCCAATGATGCTATTGTAGATGATATTAGTGGAGAAGCAGTAATAGGAAAGGTATGGTTACTTTTTTAATTTTCATATTCAGTTATTACATTAAGGTTTCTACTCTTGAGCGTCAAATGGCAATTATATACATCATTTCATGATCTTGTAAAATGGTGATGTTCATTTGACTTTGGTGAATATGCTCGAACAATGCTTCATCTTTAACTATCATGCAATTAGTGAACCAATATGTTGGTCCTTTGAACATTCTTTTTTGAATGAATCTAATGAGTCGTGCAATGTAATTCTCATGTGTGGAAAGTGAGTGCTTTGTTGCTTAAAGCAACAAAGTGAAGCAAATTTTTTTCTTCACTTTGGTGAAGCATTGAAAGAATGAAAAATTACTCACCTTTCATAACTATTGTTAAACAATAAACTAACTAGAAAACTCAACTAGTATTCGTATATATGTTCTGTTTATATGTACAGGAAGAGTAGAGCTATTTATACAAGTGTAGAACTAACCCTAGCCACAGATTCCTAACACTAAAACCTAGGGCTAAGAGTAGATATCTCATCTCTAACACCCCCCCCCCCCCCCTCAAGTTGGAGCATAGATCTCAACTATGCCCAACTTGTTACATATATGTCACATGAGCCATAAGACTCCACATCTAGAACCATAAGTCTTGAACCACTTGAACCTTCGAACCATGTTGTGCCAAGTCAGTCTATAATGCACCTTATCGCACCAACAAAGCTACAAACCAGGCCAAACAGCACAACCACAACGCACCTGCCTCTCACACCACAAACCCTTATCACCGCTGCTCAACACAAGTGTTTTCCCGTTTTCTTGTTGCGTGCACACAAACGGGTTCCTCCTGAATCATTCTTCCCCAGCCGCCGGCCTTCCACAATAGCCACGACATATGCTAGATTGCTAGGTCCACACCACTCCTGGCACCTGTGCTGCCCATCATTGCAACACCCCTGTTTACTCACATTGAACAAGGACTGACTCAACTCTCATACCCGGACACTGCTCCAAATATGACATTAATTCCATATTAAATTAACTTAAAACAAGCAACTCCAAAACGATAAACCAAACATAGGCCCTCAAGACTTATTGACACGATAAACCAAACAACTCAAAACAAAAAAAACCTACTGCCTAATTATTTATCCGCTTCCACCCCAGCAACCACACCATAACCCTACAAGTGACCACTCGTCGGCGCGTAGAGGCGCGTGAGACCTTTTTTCCGGTGATCTTGTGTGACGGCGATCACACCGGGAGTCTCGCCGTGAAGAGAGAGAAGTTTTGTTGGGTTATTCTCCAGGTTTGTGTCGTTTGTGCCGTGAACTGCCTTGCTGCCAACACTTGACAGTAGCAGTAGATGGTGGTGGATAGCAACAGTAGATGGTGGTGGTTGTGGCCGGCCGTTTGGAATTGGTGGTGACCGGCAGTTTATGATGAAGATAGTGGAAGAGATGGCGCAGACAGGAGTAGGTCTGTGCTGGAAAATGACCGTCCCTGGAGAAGGATGAAGCTGATAAATATTGAGGGAGTAGGTTTTTTGTTTTGAGTTGTTTAGTTTATCATGTCAATAAGTCTTGTGTTTGGTTTATCGTATTTTTGTCGCTTGTTTTAAGTTAATTTAATATTGGGTTAGTGTCATATTCAGAGTCGTGCCAGGGTATGAGTCGGTCCTTGTTCAATGCGAGTAATGTGAGTAAACAGGGTTGTTGCAGTGATGGGCAGCACAGGTGCCAGGAGTGGTGTGGACCTGGCATATGCCGCGACTATTGTGGAAGGCCAGCGGCTGAAGAAGAGTGGTTCAGGAGGAATCAGTTTGTGTGCACGCAACAAGAAAACAGGAAACACTAGTGTTAGGCAACGTTGATAAGGGTTTGTTTGTGGTGTGAGAGGCAGGTGCGGTGTGGTGTTAGGCAACGGTGATAAGAGTGTGGGGTGTGAGAAGCAGGTGCGTTGTGGTTGTGGTGTTTGGCCTGGTTTGTAGCTTTGTGGAAACTTTGTTGGTGCGACGGGGTGCATTATGGACTGACTTTGCAAAACATGGTTCGAAGGTTCAAGATGTGGAGTCTTATTTTTTTGAATACAACTGACCCTATTACATTGTAGTATCTGTTCATCTATACTTTTCTCAACCTGTTGAAGCACAAAGAGTCAATGTCAATTTCGAGATCTCCACCACTGAGACACGAACTCATGACCTCCCATCTGAGGGTGGCCACTACATGCCAATTGAGCACAAGGTGCTTGGCAGATGTGGAGTCTTATGGTTCATGTGATACATATGTAACAAGTTGGGCATGATTGAAATCTATGCTCCAACTTGAGAGAGGGAGGGGGGGGGGGGGGGGGGGGGTGTTAGAGAAATAGGGTGTTAGTTGAGAGAATTACTCTTAGCCCTAAGTTTTGGTGTTAGAAATCTGTGGCTAGGGTTAGTTCTTTTCTTGTATAAGTAGCTCTACACTCTGTACATATGATCAGAATATAAGAATATCACAGAGAATATATACAAAATACTAGTTTAGTTTTCTAGTTAGTTTATTGTTTAAAAAGTGTAATAATAATAGAAGGATTTGAAGGTACTGTAAGCTGTGTATTTTCCCCTTTTCTTGTGGTGTATCATGTATGCAAGTCATTTTGATTAAGCCTACATTATCTACCATCTCCACATTCCATATGTATGTCAATATGTGTTATCATATTGGTTGTTGGCTTAGTGAGCTGAGAAGTGGCATAGGATTATTCTTTTAAGAGAGCCATGTACCCTGGATGAACTGGGGAAAATTCTACCCCCGTTTTGAGGAAGAAAAAACAGGACTGGGACTAATATATAACAAGATGCTAATGTGGTTATGACCTTTTCTGAAGCAAATCTAAGGCGCCCCATTTTTAAGATATGTACTATAGTTACTGGATCTCTGACCATGTCTTTTTCACATTTTGTTTCTTTTGATACATCAGTAGTATTAATATATTGCTCTCTCATCTATCTTGTAAGTTTTGCAATTACTCTCTAATTAGCCCCAGCTATTTGCAGTTTCCTCTTCTACGGCCTGGTGAAGAAGAATTTGTATATGAGAGCTGCACACCTCTATCGTCTTCATCAGGCTCAATTGAAGGTTCTTTCACTTTTGTCCCTGGACGGTAAGCCTTCAAGACATTTCAGCAGCCTATATCTGAAGTTCTTTGTCTACTGAAATGAGTTATGTTTTATTCTTCTGATCTTGACATATTGTTCCCCTAGTCTGCCTGGAGCCCTGGACATGCATTATAATATCTATTTCAATCCTTTCCAGCCAATTATAAATGCTGTTACTCATGTTATTGCTGGTGGGATCTAGAGAATGAATTATTTAAATCGCAGATTTTGTTTCTTTGTTCCTCCCCTCCCATCCTGCATCCTTTTCTTTCTACCAAATGCTTTCTCTTGGTTTATTTTTCCAATTATTCATACCCATTTGATATATCAGTTGTTATACAGCGGACCATGGTCCACACAACGCTGTGTGGATCATGGTCGTCAAATGAAACTGTAATAGAATTAAAATGATACTTTAGTGTTACTATAATGAAACTAGTGTGTGTGGAAAATGAAACTAAAAAACTGTGCTCATTCAATAACGTATATTGTCAAATGAAATTGTAGTATAATTAAAATGATATTAAGTGCTGCTATAATGAAACTAGTGTGTGTGGAAAATGAAACTGAAAAACAGGGCAATATTGTCAAATGGAACTGAAGTGTAATTAGAATGATACCTACTTCATGGTCCACTCTGCTACGCAGACCATGGTCCACAGTAAAATTTGCCTTGATATATAAAGCCCTTCTCTTGGTTATATATGAATGAAGGCACTTTGCATAGTATGTAACTATATGTTTGCTTAAAGGGTCATGTATTGGTACCACACACAAAGGAATAAAAATTAAGCAACAAGGAAAATATTTAATCTTCCTTGTCTGAGGAACCTCTTTAGTAGGTAGGCCCGTCTGTTTTAGTATTGCTCATTGCTTAAGAAGTTTATAGGAATCTTTTTTGATAGACACGACCTTGATCAAGAGTATATCTTGATTGCTTGGTTCATTTCTTTGTTTTGCCGGTACGTGGGTTCTGCCTGAACTCACACTAGTAAGTTGTAACATCATGAATATGTAATTATTATTCAAATTTCTAAGCTTCAAGTGGATGGGTGAATGAGCTTTGGGTTAGGTTTGGAATTTCAATTATTGAGTGAGTTGGGTTTGTTCTCTTACATGCAATATTGACAAGACACATTGTTTTGGATATTTGAAAATTTTGAGTTCCTAGAATTCATTGTTAAATTAATACTGAGCTTTTTTTTTTTTTTTCTTAATTCTCAGATTAGCAGAGCCAAAAGGTAGTCCCTTTGAAGTCGAAGTGGCAAGATTTCCTCTTCAGTTGCCAGATTACATTTTCTGATTGCAATTGTGTGCAATCCACTTTTTAAGTTGAGCATGGTATTAGTGTGTACCAAAACTCTCTGCGCATAATTGATGGTCTCATCCTTTGTTGCGTAGACAAAACTAAACTATTTGAATGTTGGCATTGTCGTTCAAGTTTCATCAAATCTAGGATCATCAAATGTGTCAAGTTTTTGGCACCATATCATAAATTATGTGATGTGATTTGTGTGTGAATTAGTCGAATTCATGGTTTAATTTTTATTTTTTTTCAGTTCGATTTTCGTTCTAAATACACTAGTAAACTGTTTGACTTATCTCATCATTTAACACATTCTCAATATGAGAAATTTGTGTTGAAAAATAATTATTAGGGAAAATTGTACTTGTCATCCCTGTTATAGGGTAATTATAGAATTTGTCCCCAAAAGTGTTGATCATACTTATTTTTTGTCCCTAAGTTATCATTAATTATGCTCTTTTCACCCTTTACTAATAAAATATAGGGACGAAACTTGTAATTTTAGTATAACTCGAGGACAAAAAGTAAGTATGACCAACATTTAGAGACAAATTCTATAATTACTTCATAATTTATGGACAAAAAGTGTAATTTTTTCTAATTATTATCATGATAATTATTTTCTATATTGTTGATTATACAAAGTCATGAATAAAACAGTTAAAATAACTCAAGGCACTTTCAACAAGGATATAAATATACATATTTTCAAAAAAAAAAAAGGATATAAATATACATAAAAATGAGAGTAAAACTGATAAGAAAAAGTGTCAGTCATGTGGATGAAAAGATCTTTTAAAAATTACGAGTAATATTTTGTGCTTTTTAGAACAAAACTAGTATTGTACCCGTGCGATGCACGGACTAAATATTAAAAATATTGTTATTGTGTTATAGTGAGATAAATATTATTATAATTACTTTAAGAACGTGTTTGGTTCATGTAATAAGTTAGGAATTGAATACCCTTCTCGAGAATAGAACTATTGTTTTGTTTTTTTATTCATACGATTATTTTCGAGAATGAGTTATTCCTTTCGCATGGGAAATAGCCATTTATGTCTATTTGTATAAGGGTATTTATGTCTTTTAAACACATTCTATTTCTATTTCATTATTTTTCTTACACCAACCAAACACTGAAATTACATCTCTAAAGCTTATTTTTTCAATGAATCAAACAATAGAATACAATTCATATTTTATTCCTTACCTATTTCATTCGATATGGAATACTATTCCTATTCTCTTAAAATTCATTCCATGAACAAAAAATGCAGTAAGTTATTTATGATAGACCTAATTTAAATATAATAAATAGATACATGAATTTAAAATTTGAATTAAAACCAAAACTTATTATTATTAATTAATAAAAAGTAAATTGAATATTAGACATTATTACAAATTTCATGGTAAATAACATTAGTACCTAAAGTACTAACAGTATTTGAGTCACTACAGATAATATTTTCAATCCATTAAGTTAAAAATGGTTAACTTAATATTAACATAAATTCAATTCATGTATTAAAAATACATGAAAATATATTAGATATCGATATTACAAAAAAGTCTAAACATTAAAACTAAAATTTACAAATTGTAATTACAAACTGTAAAATACTTAACAACATTAGTCTAGGACCATCACCGTTGTTAACTCTAGATAGAGCTTACATATCATTGTCCATTTATAAAAATATTTTCTTTTCAAAAAAAATAAAATTTCTCGACTCCATTGCAATGTCTTCAATAGTATAGAAATTTGATTGGCAGACAATATCGCTCAATTTTTTACCAAAGACAAAATAAATGTCAATTAATTTATTGTTGTAAAGTATTAAATAATTAGTTGAAATATTAAACTCAAAAGTATTATTAAAAAAAATTCAGTAGTTATATAATGTGATATAAAATTTATTAATTATTATAATAATAACAATAGTAATAATAATGTACAGTTTTGGCCCAATCTGTGTAACTAACCCAATTTCCACCTACAGCCATTGTAGATAACCCCAACCCGTTTCAACCCACAACATTTCCCCAATTTCTTTCCGTTCGTCCTCTTTCTTCCAAGATTATCTCTTCCCCTCAGTCTTCTTCCTCTATGAAACCAACCCTAAACCTCTGATTCGCTAGTTTCCGACAGCAATTTTTAAGAGAGAAGAGATTTTTGAATACAACTGACCCTATTACATTGTAGTATCTGTTCATTTATACTTTTCTCAACCTATTGAAGCACAAAGAGATCTCCACCACTGAGACTCGAACTCATGACCTCCCATCTGAGGGCGGCCACTACATGCCAATTGAACACAAGGTGCTTGGCAACAATGATCTATTTTACTCTAAATATAACTCTAATTCCTACTTTTTAGTTTTTGCATATTTTCATTTACTGAAGTTTATTCTCTATGCTCTGTGTTTTTTAGAGGAGTCAAGAAAACCCTTTATTCTCTCTGCTCTGTGTTTTTCATCAACATTGGTCACCGCCGCATCAGAGGTCGCCGGTAAGCTAGTTTGCTTCGCCGCTACCAAAATCAAGCATCCAAGAAACAAAGGCAGTAAAATACTTTATCTTCTCTTTTTCCTTGAATTTTTTGAATTCAAGTTTAGATCCAAACAATTTAATTGATTGTTAATTTTTTTGTTCTTACAAACCCATGAATATGACTGATTTTTAAAAAAATGCTAAATATATAAAATAAAAAAAATAGGAAAAATGCTCTAGAACCTTGTCTGGTATTTTTGCTTACATTGCTTCCAGGCTCCAGATCTGGTATTTTTGCTCCACTTCTTCCACGCTCTATAGTCCAGATTTGCCTCCCTCTTTATTACTCTGTATTTATTTGTCCAAAATCTTGAAAATTCTTAAAACAATCAACAGAGCAATTCAGTGGATCTATAGTGATAGTGACCAAACAGTAACACTTTTTATCTTCCTCTACTTGTTCTTCCCCTCCTTTTTTTTATGCAAGTTTCTTCCCCTCCTTCCTTATTTAGTGGATGTATAAATAAGATAAAAGACATGCAACCCAAATTTCAGTATTATTATTATTATTTTATTTTGAGAATTGGAATTGCATGCTTTGGTGCAAAAATCGAAATGGTGGCTGATTAAATAATGCTGGAACATGTGTTTAATATGTATTTCTTGGGTTTTGAAATGCTGATGGAATTTGCATTTGTTTATTCCACGCGGGTATATAACCCTAAGCCACCACTTCTGATTGTTGATAAACCACTACTTTTTCTACTTTTGTTGTGGTGGCTTAGGGTTGTGTACCCGCGTGGAATAAACAAATGCAAATTCCATCAGCATTTCAAAACCCAAGAAATACAATATTAAACACATGTTCCAGCATTATTTAATCAGCCACCATTTCGATTTTTGCACCAAAGCGTGCAATTCCAATTCTCAAAATAAAATAATAATAATAATACTGAAATTTGGGTTGCATGTCTTTTATCTTATTTATACATCCACTAAATAAGGAAGGAGGGGAAGAAACTTGCATAAAAAAAAAGGAGGGGAAGAACAAGTAGAGGAAGATAAAAAGTGTTACTGTTTGGTCACTATCACTATAGATCCACTGAATTGCTCTGTTGATTGTTTTAAGAATTTTCAAGATTTTGGACAAATAAATACAGAGTAATAAAGAGGGAGGCAAATCTGGACTATAGAGCGTGGAAGCAGTGGAGCAAAAATACCAGATCTGGAGCCTGGAAGCAATGTAAGCAAAAATACCAGACAAGGTTCTAGAGCATTTTTCCTATTTTTTTATTTTATATATTTAGCATTTTTTTAAAAATCAGTCATATTCATGGGTTTGTAAGAACAAAAAAATTAACAATCAATTAAATTGTTTGGATCTAAACTTGAATTCAAAAAATTCAAGGAAAAAGAGAAGATAAAGTATTTTACTGCCTTTGTTTATTGGATGCTTGATTTTGGTAGCGGCGGAGCGAACTAGCTTACCGGCCGGCGACCTCTGATGCGGCGATGACCAATGTTGATGAAAAACACAGAGAAGAGAGAATAAAGGGTTCTCTTGACTCCTCTAAAAAACACAGAGCAGAGAGAATAAACTTCAGTAAATGAAAAAATGCAAAAACTAAAAAGTAGGAATTAGAGTTATATTTAGAGTAAAATAGATCATTGTTAAAACTCTACTTATCTTAGGATTTGGGCAGAATACATCTCTTCTCTCTTTTCATCTATCGTATAGATACTCCATATCTAAGTGCATGCTATAGATTGTGTCTGTATTGCCATAGAAGACGATGGTTGCTGTCGGAAACTAGCGAAGAATGACGGGGTTCTGAAGCTGGGCTTGATTGTGGGTTTTGCAAGGCTGGAATTGCGGAGCTAGAATCAGAGGTTTAGAATCAGAGGTTTAGGGTTGGTTTCATAGAGGAAGAAGACTGAGGGGAAGATATAATCTTGGAAGAAAGAGAACGAACGGAAAGAAATTGGGGAAATGTTGTGGGTTGAAACGGATTGGGGTTATCTACACTGGCTGTACGTGGAAATTGGGTTAGTTACACAGATTGGGCCAAAACTGTACATTATTATTACTATTGTTATTATTATAATAATTAATAAATTTTATATCACATTATATAACTACTGAATTTTTTTTAATAATATTTTTGAGTTTAATATTTCAACTAATTATTTAATACTTTACAACAATAAATTAATTGACATTTATTTTGTCTTTGGTAAAAAATTGAGCGATATTGTCTGCCAATCAAATTTCTATACTATTGAAGACATTGCAATGGAGTCGAGAAATTTTATTTTTTTTGAAAAGAAAATATTTTTATAAATGGACAATGATATGTAAGCTCTATCTAGAGTTAACAACGGTGATGGTCCTAGACTAATGTTGTTAAGTATTTTACAGTTTGTAATTACAATTTGTAAATTTTAGTTTTAATGTTTAGACTTTTTTGTAATATTGATATCTAATATATTTTCATGTATTTTTAATACATGAATTGAATTTATGTTAATATTAAGTTAACCATTTTTAACTTAATGGATTGAAAATATTATCTGTAGTGACTCAAATACTGTTAGTACTTTAGGTACTAATGTTATTTACCATGAAATTTGTAATAATGTCTAATATTCAATTTACTTTTTATTAATTAATAATAATAAGTTTTGGTTTTAATTCAAATTTTAAATTCATGTATCTATTTATTATATTTAAATTAGGTCTATCATAAATAACTTACTGCATTTTTTGTTCATGGAATGAATTTTAAGAGAATAGGAATAGTATTCCATATCGAATGAAATAGGTAAGGAATAAAATATGAATTGTATTCTATTGTTTGATTCATTGAAAAAATAAGCTTTAGAGATGTAATTTCAGTGTTTGGTTGGTGTAAGAAAAATAATGAAATAGAAATAGAATGTGTTTAAAAGACATAAATACCCTTATACAAATAGACATAAATGGCTATTTCCCATGCGAAAGGAATAACTCATTCTCGAAAATAATCGTATGAATAAAAAAAACAAAACAATAGTTCTATTCTCGAGAAGGGTATTCAATTCCTAACTTATTCCATGAACCAAACACGTTCTTAAAGTAATTATAATAATATTTATCTCACTATAACACAATAACAATATTTTTAAACAATATTTTTAATATTTAGTCCGTGCATCGCACGGGTACAATACTAGTAAAGGGAAATAATGCGTTATTACCTCTTACTTCTTGATGTTTTTTCTCCTTGTGCTTGAATGTGATGATTTTGTTCTCCTTGTGTCCAATGTAAATGTGAAGCTTTCATCACAGGACGCGTAGTATTTATAGATTGTTTCCCTCCAATATTTAGATTCAAAAACGTATACTAATATTTATTTATTATTTATTATTTATTAGAATGATGGAGCTGCACTATGCAGCACCTTTCTGCAGCACAAAGCTCAATGCATTGAGCTTTGTGCTGGATTATATATATATATATATATATATATATATATATATATATATATAAATAATGACCTTGGGCATGTAGCAAAGTGATTTGGAATGCTATATTGTCAAAACGGTGTCACTTTGCTTGGGCGGGATTTGGAGCCAAAACTTGAGCCAAAAACATTGGGCTTTTTTATATATAGGATTAGTCAACAACACAAAGCCACAAACATCTTTGTGGTTTCCAAGTAAAAGAACTACATAAAAACTATGTATCCAAATTATTATAAAACTTGAAAAAAAAAAATTAAACTCGCAAGGAAGAACCTAGTTGAAAGGTTACCTAACATTGTCCGCAAGGAAGAACCCAGTTGAAAGATTACCTAACATTGTCCACAAATCAAATCATTGTTCAAATTCAAGACACATGAATTCACTTTAAGGTCTCTAAGTATATTGCATATGGATCTTTTTGGTCCAGTTGATGCAGTAAGTGTAAGTAGTAAGAAATATATTCTTGTTATTGTTGATTTTTTCAAATATACATGAACAATTTTCAAAAAAAAAAAAAGAAAGAAAAAGGAAAAAAAAATGAAATAGAGCAAACCAAAATTATTGAAGCAACTACAAAATGAAAAAGAAGTCTCAATTACAAAGATATAAACGGATAGAGGAACAGAATTCATGAACAACATAGTTCATTTCTATTGCAATTCACATGGAATCTCACATTAACTATTAACATCACAACAAAATGGAGTCACTAAGAGAAGAAATAGAACTCTTAAGGAAGCATCACGAGTTATGATCTTAGAAGCAGGATTACCAAAGCGTTTTTGGGCTAGAGCAATTAATACTGCTTGTTACACTCAAAGTCGTAGCATGCTTCACAAACATTACAACAACACTCCATACGAATTATGGAAAGTGAGAAAATCAAATATTAGTTATTTTTATTCTTTTGGATGCAAATGTCTTGTTCTTTATAATGTTAAAACATATCTAAAAACATTTGATGAGCATGCAGATGAATGCATATTTCTTGGATATTCATCTACCAGCAAAACATTTAGAATATTGAACAAAAAGACAATGGGGGTAGATAGAATCAATAAACATTGTGTTTGATGAATCAAAGGAATAAGAATGTGTCAAAGAAATATCAACCAGATTTAATGATCTACAAATTGGTAATAAATCTTCAACTAAGGTTAATGATACTAATGTCTCTCTCAAAGATTTCATTCCACAAGGCTAGAAATAAATCCATTGAAAAGAAAAGATAGCGCACAAGGAAGAACAAATAACAAATGATATCGGATATGACAATACAAGTTCCTTCAATGACTAGTTCACAACTTGAAAGTTCAGTAAGAAATCCAGTACCTCCTACTACATTTGAACTTGATCTTAGATGACTTGAAGACCATCCTCATGATATGGTGATATGGAATGTAAGAGATGGAGCGAAGACAAGAGCTTCAACAAGATATGTCTTATTCACTTGCTTTTTGTCTCAAATTGAACCAAAGAAAATAGATAAAGCTTTAAGTGATCCAAGCTGGATTGATGCAATGCAAGAAGAATTGAATCATTTCAAAAGGAATGATGTTTGGAAACTTGTTCCAAGACCGAAACATCAAAATGTTATTGGCACAAAATGAGTCTTCATGAACAAAGCAAATGAAAATGGAGTTATTATTAAGAATAATGCAAGATTAGTGGCTAAAGGCTACTCTCAAGAAAGAGTGGATTTTGATAAACATTTGCTCATGTTGCAAGACTTCACTATTTATCAAATGGATGTAAAAAATGCATTTCTAAATGGATTGCTCGAAGAAGAAGTCTATGTTGAATAACCACCTAGATTTGAGGTAAAAAGTGAAGGTGGCAAAGTCTACAAACTGAAAAAGGCATTATATGGTTTGAAAAAAGCTCAAAGAGTTTAGTATGATATCCTATCAATATAATGTTCTTGATTAGTTGTGAATTCACCAAAGGCCTTGTTGACAAAACTCTCTTTAGAATTCAAGAAGAAAATCATATTTTATTAGTGCAAATATATGTTGATGATATTATATTTGGTAACACTAATCATTCCTTAATCAAGTGAATGGTTCTCTTGTAAAAAAGTGAGGACTGATCACAATAGTCCATAAGGGTTCATTAATGATTGAGAGTTTTCCAAAACAAATGGATCATTTTTATATATAATTATTGAAAACTTTCAAGTTTGTAATATTTATAAAAAGTACTACACCATTTTCTCCCTATTTTCCAGCAACTCTCAACCGTTGATTTACCTAGATAGATCGACCAAATTAGCCCTAAGTTTTTACATGTGAGCTTGTTTGTGACAATGTGTTGTTTACTTTGTTAAATGGCCCTTTAAGGTTAAAAGATAATCTAAATTCTCGAAAGGATTTAGTGTCAATCGGGAGAAGAGATGACCCTTGGCCTAATGAAAAAGAAAAAAAAAAGTACTCTCCAAGTTGTTTTACAATGACAAATACAGAAAAGATGTATTTCTTGTAACACTAAAGAGTGTATTATTGTCAAATGTCACATTCTTATGAAATATCTATTGCTAATTGCCATGCGCAATCTATTACCAGATCTAGTTTGTATAGTTTTGGTAGAGTTGGATTTTTTTCCAAACAAATATGTTGTAGAGTATTAAATGTCCAAGAGCTTGATAACCTTCAAAGTCAACTTGTGCTAACATTATGCCATATAGAAATGATATTTTCACTATCATTTTTCATAGTCATTGTCTATTTAGTTGGTCACCTTGTTGATGAGGATAAGCTTGGAGGCCTGTTCTATACCGATGGATGTACACCATTGAGAGGTGAGTAAAATTTGGATATATATATATAGAAAAGTGATCATATGCCTAACTTGTGTCATGTGAAACATGCGCATTAATCTCAGCCATTAATGTAATCCAGATCAACGACACAGAATGAAGGGAAAAAGTGGTGACATTTTGATATTGTTTTCTAACTTTGAAGTGCACAAGTTGTGTTATTCGGTGCACAAGTTTGAACCTACGGGTGAATAACTTTAAACCTTATATGGTGCATAACTTTAACTATTATGGGTCATAACTTAAAACCTTGAGGTGTATAACTTTAAACCTTCGGGTTCATAACCTTGAACCTTGAGGTGCATAACATTAAACCTTGAGGTGCATAACGTCAAGGCTTGGGGAGCATAACTTTAAATTAAACTTCGTGGTGCATAACTTTAAACCTTGATGTGCATAACTTTGAACATTCATGTGAATAACATTGAACCTTGAGGTGCATAACCTTGAACCTTGAGGTGCATAACTTTGAACCTTCAGTTACATAACTTTTGTTCTTCAAGTGCATGAATTGTGTTCTTTAAGTGTACGAGTTAAAGGAAAAAGTATTCTTGCGGTGCATAACTTTAAACCTTGGGGTGCATAACTTTGAAACTTGAGGTGCATAACCTTGAACCTTGAGGTGCATAACATTGAACCTTCATTGCATAACTTTTGTTCAACAAGTGCATGAATTTTGTTCTTTAGGTGCATGAGTGGAAAGAAAAAAGTAACTTCATCAACCAATGAAGAAATAGACAAAAATCAAAACAGCTAAGCAGTTAGAATATAAAATGTATCAACTGTTAACAAAGTTAATTTGATTTTCATGAGCATTGAGCACAAAATCCCTGATGATGGATGTATAGTTAGAGTGGTTGCACGAAGATGAATGTTACATTGGTATCTGCATATTGTGTTCAGATCAACGACTCAGATTTGTCCCCATTTTTTACTTGGGAGCTCCTTCGCACTTGATTTCCCCTACACACACACACGCGCGCGCACACACACACACACACCTGTGAGAACTGCTGGCCAGGAGAGAACTACGAACTAATTTGAGCCATCCATTTACATATATCAACGAACCATATATAATTAAAAAAAATATTGTCACATTTTTGTAAATAACTCAAATTTTGAATTGCAAGTAAAATGCGTTAAAAGTGCAAGTAATAGATGCAAGCGTACAAGTAAGCGGTGCAACTAAAATTACTTAAAAGTGCATGTAACATATGTTAAAAGTGAAAGTAATAGGAGGTGCAAGTGTACAAGTAAAAGGTGCAAGTAAAATCGCTTAAACATGCAACCTTTTACACTATAGAGTGCAAGTAACTTACAATTCACATTAGTGCAACTAATGATACCGTTAGGTGCACTTAATATTGTTGCACTACTAGAAGAAGATAGAAGTTGTTACTTGCACTTTTAACACATTTTACTTGCAGTCTTGCACTATTGTTGCACTCTTACACTCTATGAAGCTGTGACTTGCACATTTAACATATTCTACTTGCACTTCAAAGTTTGAGTTATTTACAAAAATATCACCGCATTTTTTAATTACTTTTGATCCGTTAGATCTTTCTAAACGGACGATTATGATTATATATATATATATATATATATATATAGGCCAAAAATCACTTTTGGTCCCCCAATCATTATCACATTTGAAATGTTATCCCTGTCTTTCAATTTGAACAAATTTGGTCCCTCAATCATTGAGACGGTTGTCAATTAGTCCTTCCGTTAGATTATTCAATTAACACCGTTTATACCATGGGCAAAGTCAGAATTTCACATTGGAGTGAATATACTAATAACGTTCACTTTCCCCCTTTCCTCCGCCTGGTCTGCCATTTCCGCCCTAACCCGCAAAGAAGGTTATGGAGCTTGCAAAGAAGGACCATTAAACGCTTTGCAGCAAGCTTTAGGCAAGTTGCGTCGCAATAACGCTTTTGGTTGAGACCGAGGTTCTATCATTTTTTCTTCTGAAGCAGAGCTCAATGATTACGTAAGCTCCAATGCTCTCTGATTTTTTATTCTTTGAATTTATCCTTCAATCTTAATGGTTTTGAGGTGTTCTAAGATTTTGTGCTGTATTTTTTGGTGTTGAGGATAATATAATGTCTCTTTAAATTTAGATTAAAAGTCTGCAATATCGTATTCAACATGAAAGCATTACTCTGAATGAAGAGAAGCAAATTCTTAGAGAAATTAAACAAATTGAAGGAATAAATGAGGGAAAAAGTTATTGCTAATGCTGCTGAGCGGGCAAAGATTCAGGAATCATTGGGTGAAAAAGAGTCCATTCAAAGCTTACATGTATAGGCAGGGCAAGTTTGATGTTTGCAGGATCACTTTGCTGCTGGTGCCCCTATATCCACAGAATACAATAATGAATGCAATTCTAAAGAAATGCAGAGATGTAAAAGTCTAAATAAATTACCTGCTTATATTCAGTGGGTGGTTCATAATTTCCTAATGGCTTAGATCTAGGAAGCAACTTTAACTTGGGCCTCTCCAATGCTTCTGAAGGCACTGATGACTGTGGTTCAGGTTCACCGTGTTTTACAGCATATTGAGAACGTTGAACCCCATTGATAGTAGCTGAAGCTCTCTTTTCCAGGCCCTCCATAAACACAGGAGAATGAACTCTCTCATGTGCCGGCAACTCCTTATTACTTGCAACATGAATCCCATCACCGAGAGCTAGATTTCTTTCAGCATGGTAGGAGGAGAAACCCTGATGAGAAGCTGCTGGTATTGCCGGAGACGCCCAACGTGCCTGCACCCGAATTGGTGGTGAAAAAAACTCAGAAAACGTCGAAGGAAGCTTCTACTCCTCCTCCGCAACCTGATGCTTCCCTGGCCTCGAAAGCTTAGAAAGACAAGAATAGCAAGCAGCAGAAAGGCGGGAAGAAGAAACCCTCAAAGAATTCCTTGGAGGTAACACCGTTTCTTCTGCGAGTTAGGGCGGAAATGGCAGACAAGGCGGAGGAAAGGGGGGAAAGTGAACGTTATTAGTATATTCACTCCAATGTGAAATTCCAACTTTGCCCATGGTATAAACGGTGTTAATTGAATTATCTGACAGAAGGACTAAATTGACAACCGTCTCAATGATTGAGGGACCAAATTTGTTCAAATTGAAAGATAGGGATAACATTTCAAATGTGATAATGATTAGGGGACCAAAAGTGCTTTTTCCCCTATATATATATATATATATATATATATATATATATATATATATATATGGTGGTGTGGTGTTGGTAATAATACGGAGTAATACATAAACTAGTTTGAAAAGAGATGAAAGTGAAGATAAATATTACTCCATCTGTCCCATTTTACCTGTCATGTTTACTATTCATTGGTCAAACAAACTCTTTCTTCATTGCTTATTTTCTTTAGTAATTTTTAATTATTTTTAAATTTGATTTTTTGTGTTTAATAGTACTTTTAATGTAGTTTCTAAATATATAAATTTTATATACTAATACTAAACTTAATATTATGAAAAATTGAATTAAAAATAACTTCAGTCAAGCCTCGTTAACCGAATCAGACAAACAAAATGGGACGGAGGTAGTAGAAAATAAATAATTTAGAAAATTCCTTCCAACTAAAAGTTTAGGAACACATTTTTTTTTTGTCAAATTGAGCTTCTTTTTTTTTTTTTTTTCTTGTTGACCCTAATGAATATGTTCCTTTGACTTTATTTTCCTTGAATACCCAAACACGAGAAAATTTGAAAATGGCTTTTGAAAGTCATTTTATAAGTTTCCAAATAGACCCTAATAGGGTGTTTGGTTAGAATGAAGGAACTAGGGGGAAAGGAATTGTAATTCGGTAGGAAAAGAATAAAGTTGAAATAAAGTAGGAATTCAAATTAGATTGTTTGGTAGGAAGAAAAAGAATTAGTGGGAATGAGAAGAAAATAAGTGGTATAAAGACTAAAATGTCCTTGTGTAAGAAGAAGAAGAAGAAGAAGAAGAAGAAGAAGAAGAAGAAGAAGAAGAAGAAGAAGAAGAAGAAGAAGAAGAAGAAGAAGAAGAAGAGCATATTTGTCATTTGTCCCTTTCTTCCTTTCCTAGAAGAACCGAATTGCAATAATTCATGGGGTATACCCATGAATTGCAATTCAACCAATTGAGAGAATTGCAATTCGGCGGAATTGCAATTCCCTACAACCAAACAATGTAATTGAAACATTTATTGAATTTCAATTCAATTACAACCAAATTATAGTGTACCAAACGGGTTTTGTAAAAGTTCAATTATTACTATTAACAATACTTTTAAATTCTAATACAAATCACATTTAAATTATTAAAAAAAAAAATTCAAAAAAAAATTTATTAAAAAAATATTTAAATAAACTTGGGGTGGGGGTAGGGGTAAGGGTAAGGGTGAGGGTAATAATTATACGGCTTGGCTAGCGGGTTATACAGGCCAACCTATATAACTTGAGAACCCCATACGGACTAAATGAGTTAGGCCGGGTCAAAGAAATATACAACATCATGCATGCACTATTTAAAACTGGGCTAAACAAGCTCAATTTGGAGATTTGGGTCCATTTTGTCAACTCTAAATGTGCATACCCACCCTCACTTTTCAATTTTAGTTAAGTGGTTTAACCCGCCCGATAAGCTTGACAAGTGATGTTTAGAGTTATGGCCAACTCAACCAAAAACTAAAAATAATAAATAAATAAATAAAAAGATCGATAAGCCCAACAATCTAACAAGGCTAACTCGAAGCCAAGCGGGCTGGCCGATTGACATCCTAGTATGATGGAAACATTAGGAAAAGATCTTAATTATGCAATTGTAATGCTAAGACCCCAAAAATGTTTTTAAAAAATTAAATACCTATGCTTTTTGTGTCGGAAAAGTGTGTTTTATTCCTTTAATCATGTAACTCTGATTGGTGCTGAATTGCTAACTATGACTTTAATGGTGACAGAACACTTTCAAAGAAGAACCCGAGACCTTTGATTAAGTTTGAAGAGATCTAAGCTATCTATATGACTACAACCAATAGGTTATCTCTGGTTGTTTTAATTACTACTCCGTATATTTTAGTGGTTGAAAAAAAAAATAATACCCTTCTAAGCTTCACAAAGTGTTATGAATTTTGTATCGAACTATCGAAGTTTGAAGTAGTGAACCTCTGATTAAAAAAAAAAACATCAACATGTGTTGCCAAAAACTCCTATTAATTAGACATGGAAAATTGGCCAATCACATTGGAGGTTTATGATTCCATTTCTTGAGAGAAAAATTACAAATTTTTAAATCTGGGTGTATTTTTACAATGTTGAAAAAAAAGTGATCAATTAACTATTACTCCGTTTTTACATAATTGATCACCTAAAAACACATTTTTTCTTATTTTATTTTATTTGAGATGATAATTTATAAGCAATTTAAGTTGATTTATCTACTTTTAATTCTTTATAAATTAAAATCACAAGACAAATTTCACTAAAAACTTCTCTGACAGTAACTACAAATTTTTCCTTTTAAGTCAAAATTATATTTCATCAATCTCAAATAATAAATGTAAAATGTTTTTAAAACTTACCACATATGAATCATGATTTTTATGTTATACTCCGTACTAGTTAATTAAATACATATCTTTTTATAAGTATTTCATTTTTATATTTTTGCAAGTTCCAATAAACTTTTTATACTTCTCATGCATACTTGTTATATTCCATCAATCTTAGTCAAATATGTATGCTTTTTGTGTCCCCACTCTCCATACATGTATGTTTTTTATTTGAATTTTACATTTTTAACGTATCAATCTCGTTAATCATCACAAATACAGTTAATCTCATTAATCACAAATATATTTTTTTAATTAGAGAAACCCCTGACGCCTACTAAAAAGATCTGTATTTCATAAATCTTGCATTGTGCTCTAACAAAAAAAAGATCACAAAGAGTTAAACCAACCAATATTTGTTACCGTTCCCATTGAAAATCAAACTTAGAACCTTACATTGTAGTTACCAAACCAAATGTTTGATCAACTTAGTTGGGGTTCTCCACACACATATTTTTATACTTTAGCAAAACATACATTTTATATTCTAGCAAAATATGTACATTTTATATTCTTAACAACCCCAACAAACACAACACACACATATATTTATTATTCTCTCTCATTTTGTTAGTTTACAAATTGTTCTTTATTATCTTTTTTCTTTCTATTTATAGTAGTAAAATAGAGCTTCTAAAATCTATTTTTATTGGTTGAAAGTAAGGGTTATGTATTACTTTCTTTATTATTGGATGAGATTTTTAAAGTCTATTTTTATTAGTTTTTTTTTTGAATGCTACTAACTCTATTAGAGTGTAGTATCTGTTCATAAATTACTTTCTCAACTACTCCACTGAGCCTCGAACTCACCACCTCCAGTATACAGGGAAGGGTTTGATGCCACTAGATCACAAGGCCCTTGGCTATTTTTATTAGTTGATAGTAAAACAAATGTGTCACTTTCTTATTAGATAATTGAAAGTGATATTAATATTAATTCAAAATTTAAAACGTAGTTAACAAATATTTTATTAATTAGTAATAAAAATAATATTTTTATCATTTCCTATTATAATTAAATGTCATATTATAAAATAGTAATACATTTTAGTATATATGAACAATATAATATTAAGTTTTGCATCGCTATTAATAATTGTTTAAAAAGTAATATATATATATATATATATATATATATATATATATATATATATATATATATATATATATATACATTAATGAAATTTAAAATAATTAAAAACATAATTGAAGACATATTGCAATTAATTTGACCAGAAGAAAATTAAACCATTATAATTTTTTTAGAAGATCAAAATATTGCTACCTCCGTCCATTTTGGTTGTTTAGTTCGTTTAACGAGGTTTGACTGAAGTTATTTTTAATCCAATTTTTTCATAATATTAAGTTTAGCATTAATATATAAAATTTATATATTTAGAAACTACATTAAAAGTACTATCAAACACAAAAAATTAAATTTAAAATTAATAAAAAATTACTAACGAAAATAAGCAATGAAGAAAGAGTTGGTTTGATAAATGAAAAGTAAATAGGACAGGTATAATGGGACAGAGTGAGTATTTATTTATTATAAAATGATAATATTTGTAACACCCCAATTTTCAACTCTTACATTTATTACAAAATCCTTAATAAACGCTGCGGAAGCTTACATCTTATCAGCAGAAAACTGGGGGCTACCGCCACACCTAGAGTGAATTCTATCACCTCTTTGACATCCTCCACTCTAAGTGCACAGGCTAAACCTACAACATCAATATACAACTGTTAGCACTGAAAATTTAAATAATATTATTGGGCCGTGACTGATAATTCATTATTAAATTAATTTCTTTAATTAATTAAACTGGGCTGATATTTATTTAATTGGGTTGATTAAATGGCCTAATAAATAATTGGTTGGCCTAGTTAATTAATTTAAAGTAATTATTGCTGGGCTGTTGGCCCGAATTCAAGGACGATATTTAATTGAGTTGGACCAGACTATCAATTGGGCTGCTCAAATTGACGGGCTTTGACTTGGTTTGGCCCACGAAGAATATATGTGGATTATATAATTTTGAGGAAGTTGTGGATATTATAAATGGGTTCAAAATTAGAATATATGTGGGATATATAATTTTGAAGAAGTTGTGGATATTATAAATTGGTTCAAAATTATAAAATCATGAACCTGGACATGATGATGTCCAGGTACATTCCTTGAGTTTAATTCAAAATGTTAAATTAAATTCAAAGGATGGGGTTTGTTAGACATTCTCTACCCCCCACCACTATAAATAGTGGCTTCACTTTGAAGATTAAAGGCATTGAAGGCATTGAAGATTAGAAGACTTTGAAGCTCTGAAGATCTGCATCTCACCGGGAGTAGCACGCCTGCAATTTATTTGCACGAAAGACTCGCTTGCAATTTACTTGCACCGAGCACCTGCAATTATTTGCACCGAAGGACTCGGCAAGCCTCCAGTTCAGCATACTCTGAACTCGGTCTACTTCTAGTTCGGCATACCCCGAACTTGGCATACCTCGGCATAAGTCCAGTTCAATATACTTTGAACTCGGCATACCTCCAACTCGGCATAAGTCCAGTTCAACATACTTTGAACTCGGCATACGTCCAACTCGGCCTAAGTCCAGTTCAACATACTTTGAACCCGGCATACCTCCAACTCGGCATAAGTCCAGTTCAATATACTTTGAACTCGGCATACCTCCAACTCGGCATAAGTCCAGTTCAATATACTTTGAACTCGGCATACCTCCAACTCGGCATAAGTCCAGTTCAACATACTTTGAACTCGGCATACCTCGGCATAACTCGGCACGACTCCAGTTCAGCATACTCTGAACTCGGTCTACTTCCAGTTCGGCATACCCCAAACTCGGCATAACTCGGCATAGCTCAGCATAATTCGGCACGCCTCCAGTTCGGCATACTCCGAACTCGGCACAACAAGGCATACTTCCAGTTCAGCACACTCTGAACTCGGCACACTTCCAATTCGACATATTCCGAATTCGAAACACTTCAAGTTAGCATACTTTTAGTAGAGAATCAGAGGATTTCCATACAGAGATTGTACCACTCTTTCGTTTGATACATACTACTCTATTGTAACCGATATACTTTGAATTTTGAATATATACAATTCAAATATTTCGCGTTTACAACAACATCAACAACAAACTTAATACATATAGAAATAAACCTTCCAAGGTATCTATTCTAGGATAGAGTAAACCTCAACCTGCACCTCCATCCTATTCAGAGCTCATCGGGCTACAAGGGCCCACGCTACACTGCATCTGATAAGGAAAACACATCGAAGTGTAGTTAGCGCGATGGCTAAGTAAGGAAATCCATTGTCACTTAAAAGTAGACAAAGGTTTGAAAACATAATAATTTGAAAGCTTTATAAAGTTTTTCCCATGATTTGAAAATCCACCTGCAACCAAATGATTCGTAGATAGTATAGTAGCGAATATACGTTGAATCACGTAAAGCTTTTCTCAAATAAGAATAATGGCATAACTGCCGCTCAAAATCATTTTCACGTCTCAACATCAAGTGAATTTTCACAACCATACTTGACATCATCACAATATCTCATTTCTCAGACATCAATCGTCTAGTTTCTTGGAACTAGTATCATACATCTCATCAGACATTGGTGCAACTTTTACTTGTGGAAAACTCGACTAGTTTCATTTCAAAGTATGAGGCCTTATAGGAAATGTTGAATATTCCTTGTCGTTGACCGATTGAACTTGGAACAGGGGCTTGCGGTCATTACCCAAGTTCTCTTCTCGGTTCCTTGGACGATGGTTCATTAGAATGACCCCTAGTGTGGCCCCGCCTAGGTCCATTAAAATGACACCAACCCGGAGACGACTGAGTCAATACGCTTAAGTGTGCACACCCCCACAGTCTAGCCATACATGAGTGACGTAGAGACTCGACGAATAGACTTCGCCTAAGTACGAATACAACCGTACATATTTCAGTGACAACCTTCGGTAATTATAGCCCGAGGTAAAAAGACAAAAAGGCCATCGTAACTTCTTGAAACTAAGGTTTTATTCATTTTAACGTCATTTCCTCATCATTTCCACGTAAAGTACCCACTCACTAAAAGTGGTATTTTCCCTCAAAAATAATAAGGTTTTGACAACCGATGTACCATAATAGCATACGTTCTTCAACGTAAGTTTTCATAAACATTTTCACTTGCCCAAAGGCTTTTCAAACGTAGTTCAAGTACGAGCAAAATTTGGAAGAAAACAAAGTTGAGAAAATACTGAACACAAGCTGGTCACTCATCGGATACTTACATATTTTCTACTAACACTACATATATCCATTCCCAATACTTGTTCCCTATCATGAACCTCAGTTCATCTTACAATCCAATCATCATCGGTGATTACAATACAATCCAATCCATTCCCAATACTTGTTCCCTTGGCAGTGTGCTGTCCGGATTTTTCTTCTCTCTGGACCAGTTTTGGGAAAAATTCCGAAAACCATACTTATACTACTCCGATCATTATGACATTTTATATGCGGGTTCTACACTTATAGAACTACCTCTCTAAAAAAAATTGGATCAAAATACCTTACCAATTTTTCCCAGAAATTCTCGGAAGTCACTGCCAGAGACTAGCTTAATTTCTTGTCAATATTTTCACAAGTATAAGCCTATATGGGCATAAATACAACATATACAAGCATATCCAAGCTAGGAACATGTATACAAAAATATTCCCAAAGCTCCAAAACACCATGTTTCAACCAAATAATCAATTATCTAATTTCAAGTGACTAAACCAACTTAAGGGAATTCCTTATGTGACACCCCAACCTTACATTGGCTGAGATAGCTAGAAACTTAACAAAACAGCTGTCTATCCCAACTAACAACAGAATATAGCGGAAGCGAATTTAAAACCTAAGGGGGCGTCATGCCACATCTAGGAAAGATAACACAACCTAGATGCACAGGCTAACCATATAAACGGAACTGTATAAACGATAATCCTTAAAGCATGTTTAACAATATTCAAGGTACTAGTCTAGGGTATATAAAGTCTCAAATGGCTCACAGGCCAAAGCATAAATCTAAAACATAACCACTAACTAAGCCTCCTCATACGGGTGTATCTCTATCGCGCTCGCGCAAAGGCTTTAAGGCAAACCTGGAAAACACACAAGAAACCATTAGCAAAAGACTGCTAAGTAACCACCACTCACACCCGCAAGGAAGTATAGATATACATATAAGTTGTAAATAGGTTTACGCACCCATATAGAATATAGACACCAACGAACTGTTCAATAGTTCAAATCGGATACTCAACAAGGATAAACTGAACGAATCATAAACCAAGACTCATCCAACCAAAGCCAATGATTATCAAGGAAAGCATAAGACAACAACGAACCATAATCAAGATACCAACTGAACACAATCATAAGGAACAATCAATCATAAACAAGAACAACGAGATATCAACAGAATAAACAAGGACTCATAACCAAAGAACCGAAGGGAAATCTCAACCCTAACCACCAAGCAACATATCGAACCCAATCCCAATCATAAACCAAGTGCACGGGGGTAATGAACCCAATCACAGGGGTGATGAACCCAATCACAGGGACCGTAGTCCAATCACAGGGACCGAAGTCCAATCACAGGGGTGAATCGACCCAATCACAGGGGTAATGAACCCAATCACAGGGGTAGCGAACCCAATCACAGGGGCAATAGCCCAATCACAGGGACCGACAGTCCAATCACAGGGGTAATAAACCCAATCACAGGGGTAATGAACCCAATCACAGGGGTAATCAACCCAAATACAAACAATAGCACAGATAGTCCACCCAACAACTCCAATGATACCAACAACCCACAAGGGATACTCAAAGATCCACCACCACATACTCATACTCATACTCAACTCAGCCCAAGAACCATCACTCAGAGTGTTCATCTCAGATATGAACACCAACCAACTTCCAAATAATATAATCAAGGAATCCACCAATCAAATAATAGACTCAAACAAGTGGACTAAGAGGTATGAATGAATACTCAGAATCAAGGTAACATACTCAATAGAATACACTAGCAACTTAGAACGAAAGGGGAAACCGAACAACGGATCACTCACTAACTACTACCACCTTACTCTCACGGAAAACCCTAGCGCTTACATTGTCACGCTAGAGAACCCCGCAAGAGCATTTCCCACATACCGAATCAGACTCAGCTCAGAATACAAAGAGATACTCCCGAATACAAAGATCATATCACAATCCACCAATATTCACTTAACAGAGGCCAAATAACATGGAAATCCAAACCAACAATGACCATATGCATCAAATAGACAAAGGATTAGGACACGAGTCCATGAATCCACAACACAATCAATGATAGGCTAATAACCAAGGATATTCAGGATTTCCAATCCACCAAATAACATCATATAGAATAGGAGTGAATAAAATAGTTTTGATGGACATGGATGGTTACCTTTGAAGCGTACTCAATCCAAAAGCATACTAATCCAAAGCAACACCAACTTAAGCTCAGTTCATAATCGCGAACCTGAAGAATTAATATAATTCTAACACCGTTACTGACTATTAATAACAACGATGGTGGTATCTCTAATCGGTCCATTATAACCTTATAGTTACTACCTCAACTATATGTGTGAGCATACTAATAATAATACTAATAATCCTAATGACTGATTATTATCATCACCTATAGTCCATGCCTAAAGGATAATATGATTAATATGAACTAGCAACAACTAAAGCACTAACCAATAATCCTATAAGCTTAAAGCAACAAAATACCTTATTGCAGCGCTCACACCAGGGTTCGAACTCACGCCCTCTAACTCAAACCATAGGTGCCCAACCACTAGACTGCTCCGCCCTTACTGCTACAAGGCGCGAACAACCAACAAAAGCCTTCGGATGGCTCCCGATCACCAATCCACCTATCACGTCCATGCATTGCCGGAACAGAGGAAGGAGGCTACGTCGCCGCCGAGCTTCTACCAACCATGCCGTCGTTACTAATGTTGTCGTAACGTGCCGTTGCCGGGAAAGGGAACGATGGAGACCGTCGCCGCTAGCTTCGCCGGGAATAAGGGAGGCCGGTGTTCCCTTGCTGGCCGTCTGCTGCGGGAGGGTAACGGAGAGGGAGAAGCCGTCAACGCAGCCCGTTGCGTCGCCGCTGCGCCTTGTTTTCACCTAACGGAGACGGGAGCACCGTCGTCTCCCTCCGCAAGCTCACGCTGCCGCCACGTCCAGTTGCCACTGCCTTGCGGAGAAGGGGTGCCCGTTGGTTTCCACCGTGACATGCGCCCGTATAGCTCCGCGATCGGTGCCGCAAGGAGAACCGTCAAGGAAGGAGAGGAGCGTCGGAACAGGGGAGGTCGCCGGTCGTCGTTCCAGTCACGACGGGAGGGACGGGGCTGCATCGGAAAGGGAAGTGCCACCGCTCTGCTTCGCCCATCGCCGCCGGAGTCCGCCTGCTGTTTGCCGTCGATAAAGAGAACGGCAAGATGCGATGAGGTGGCTCATGTTGCTGCCGGAGCTTCAACGTTCTGTCGTTCGCCGGAAGAAGGGAGAACGGAGGACCTTGTGCACCGTTTGGCTGAGCCGCGTTCTCGGAGACGGAGAAATGAGGGGGCGAGGGATTAGTCGGGGAAGACAGTCGGCAGAGAGAGAGATGGAGAAAGCTTGGCTGCCGCAACAATCCTTCCTTCCCAATATGGAAACTCCTATTTTTGTCATCCTCTAGGGTATTAATTGGATTGGGCTAAAATAATAAGGATTGGGTCAACTTAGAATGGTTGGGTTAAATAAACATTTAGGCTTGCATGATTTGGACTCAAGACTAAACTTAGTCTATAGATTAAGATATAATTCATAGTTATGGGCTATAACCTAACCTTAAGGAATTAGAAATAATGTGGGCTCAATAATATTTAATATGGTATGGAATACATATATATGTGTATATCAAATACAAATATTGGGCCATAGACTATTTATGTTAGTCTTAACAATAACTTATATATATAAGAGTATGTAATCTCAGGCCCATAGAAAATAATTATACTTATTAAATAATTATTTAATAAGAAATTAACCCCTTATAATATTCAAAGAGTAGTAGGAATTTTCGGGGTGTTACACCTTACCTCTTTGAGAGCATTCTAACACCATAAGATGGATTTTGGATCTTTTCCCCAAATTTCACTTTAAACCCTAGGATCAAAATCAACACCATAACAACATAATTTAAGAAATCTTAACTTAGATTCATGATCTAGGAAGAAAAACAAAGCTTTTGAACCGATTAAAATAGAAATTTACCGAACAATTTGCGATCGAAGCTTGGAATCTCTCTCTCTCTCCCTCTCTCTCTCACTCACGAAATGGGAAATGGGAATGATAAGAAATGGGAATGAAGAATGAATTTCATTTCTTCATCTAATCTCATATATATATATATATATATATATATATATATATATATATATATATATATATATATATACCCACGTAATACTATATATAATAATAATAATAATAATAATAATAATAATAATAATAATAATAATAATAAATTATGTGGATACTTATCCACATTTATATATAATAATAATATTACTAACAATAATAATAAAATATTGATGAATCTTATCTCATAAGCTTGGACCAAAATATTAATATTTATATTTTTACAGAAAATAATCCTTTGAGATAAAAAATTTTACAATAAGTTAATTTCAAACAACATCTGGACCCCTTTTAAAACAATAACTTGATTTGAAATATGTTGGTCCAGAGTTCGCGAAACAACCTTTGTTTTGAAAGGTACATAATTATAAAGAAATATTCTTAAAGAATATTAGATTTAATAATAAATCCGAAATAATCTCAATTTGAAAATAAATTTTGGGTTTAAAATTACGGGGTATCACAATATTATTTGTAAGAATTTTTTAATCTTAATAAATTAATTATTAATGTATCTGAGTCTTATTGCTCGATGATTAATTAACTACTTTTAGGGTGTATTTGGTTCGCATGTGGAATCGAAATCGGAATGAGAATCAAATATTTGGTAATGGTAATGAGTACGTTTTGGTGAAAGTACTTTGCATGTTTGGGTCGTATGGTGAAATTGAAATGATTACCAATATTGCTGTTTGGTTTTATATGACCCTATAATGGAAATCAAGGTTTTAAAAATACAAAAAACAAAAAATCAATGCAATTGATCTTAATATAATGATATCTAAAGCACCAACTGTTGACTCGTTGTGCTTCAGTAGGTTGAGAAAGTAGCTAGCTATGAACAGATACTACATTGTAACAGAGTCAGTAGTACTAAAAAAAAACAATTAAGGTTTGAGCTTTTATTTATGGTATATACTTTGTAGTTTTAATGCAGTTTTTTTTTTTTGAACCTTTAGGTTCATGTTTTACTTTATTGTTATTTCTAAATAAGTGGCATCCGGTGTTCCAATTAACACTTCTACATGGATGATGGGAGTGGGTTCGAGCCTCAGTGGAGGCAATTTGTTGACTCGTTGTGCTTCAGTAGGTTGAGAAAGTAGTTATGAACAAATACTACATTGTAACAGAGTCAGTAGTACTAAAAAAATATGCTTATTAATAAATTTTTTAAAAATTTAATTTTTAAATTAAATTATAATCAAACTTTTCATATTTAGTAATTTAGTTTCAAATTTAAAATATTTCAATAATATTAGTGGCAATTCTAGTCACTCTTTAACTTAATCTAAAAAAAATATTACTGGACTTAAATTGATTATAATGAAAAAAAATTGACCTTTTGAGTTAATTTAAAATTTTAAAGTTAATTTGAGTTGAGTCGACCTTTTTTGAGTTGAATTAAAGAAATGACTAAACTTGTATTACAATTTGAAATATTTGGTATTAAATTAATAATTCTAAAAGATTTAACTAAAATTATTACAACTTGCAATGGTTTAGATTCTTACACCAATAAGATTTCTAAATATAGAGGATTCAATGGTTAAGTTAAATTAATAAAAATAATAATATAATTTAGTTCTGATGCTATATTTAAAAAAAAAAAAGAAAAGAAGAAGAAGAAGAAGAAGAAGAAATAAATGAGTAAAATAGGTAAAAAAAATAAAATATTTTAGTGTTTTCTCAAGTTGAAATAATAATTTAAATATAGTTATACTGTATCTGCTCCATTTTACATGTCATGTTTAATATTCACGCAAATTATATTGTGGACCGTGGTCCACAATGCATTGTGGACCGCGGTCCCAAAACGACGTCGTTTTGATTAATGAAACAGACGGATGAATTCGCGCCAATCACTTTCTTTTCATATATACTGCACTTTCTTTTCAACACAACTGCAGTTCCCTTTCAACACAACTGCAGTTACTTTTTGATATAACTACAGTTGTATATTATCGAATGAAACTATAGTTATATCAATTGTGTTGAAATGGAACTGCAGTTGTGTTGAAAAGAAAGTGCAGTATATATGAAAAGAAAGTGCAGTATATATGAAAAGAAAGTGAGTGACGCGAATTCATCCGTCTGTTTCATTAATCAAAACGACGTCGTTTTGGGGACCGCGGTCCACAATGCATTGTGGACGGCGGTCCACGATATAAGAACTGTAATATTCATGGGTCAAATGCATTTTTTTTAGTATTTTAAATTATTTTTAAATTTATTATTTTTTTAAAAAAATTAATAGTACTTTTAATATAGTTTTTAAATATATAAATTTAACATTATAAAAATATGAATTAAAACTAACTTTAATAAACTTGATTAACCAAATCAAACACATAAAATGAACGGTAAGAAATATTATTTATGTACAATGTCACATTCTATTACTAAAATACCTATTTATGTAGGAAATATTATTTATGAGCAATGTATTATTATTGTATTATATTATTAATTTATTTCTTTTTACAATCTAACCTATTTATAATATCTATTCAACCTATTTATGCCAACATCTTTAATTGGGATGAGGCTCGAACATGTGACATTTCGTTTGGATCACCTCAGTTTATGAGTAATTAATGTAAATAAAAAATTTCTTTTTGAAAAATATTATATAATATTTTTTGTAGGAGAAAATATCATTTTTCATTTTTTTTAGAGAATTTTTATACCAAATAATTTACTATTTGCTATGCATTTAGAGCATCTCCATGTGTAGTTTTTTTTTTTTTTTTTTTTTTTTTTTTTTTTTTTTTTTTTGGAGGAGAGATGAGAGATGAGAGAAAAAAATTATATTTGCATGAGAAATGATTTTTTGTGGGACTTCGAAGGAGAGAGAAAAGGGAAAAAGTTTTTCCTCTCTTTGCACGTTGAGCACACAAGGCGTGCCAGACAACGTGTCTACTGCACACGCCCTCGGGGTGCGTAAATTCCTTATTTAACATTTTTTTTGACAATCATAGTTTTTTTTTCCCTTCCTCACATCTTCTCTTTCCTAATAATACTTGTAAAAACTTATAAAAAACTATAATTATTTGAGATGCTCTTAAATATTTAACTCAAATGCTCAATAACTCGTATCAAATGCCATATCATTGGATAAACATTTGATATGTTTAGAAATTAGAAGTATTAATAAACGAAATAAGCAAAAACGAAAATGGAGGATGAGTACTAAATAAGGTAGCGTCGTACCAAGTTTTGTGACAACTCGCATAGCCGAAAACACACAGAAACACTTGTCTGGGTATATATACTCTTGTCCGAAGCGCTCTCTCTCTCTCTCTCTCTCCCTCCCTCCCTCCCTCTCTGCCATGTGAAAAGTTCCCATTTTCTCAGTTCTTTTTCTGGAGATCTAATCTCATAACAAGGAACACATTCGTGTAAGATTCTTCTTCTTCTTTTTCGTTTATATAATTTTTTTTTAATGTTTAATTATCTTATGTGCATTTTTTTTTCTTTTTTTGGTTTGCCTTATATGTGAAATTAAATGATGCTTTGATCTCTCGATTTTTCGGTTCTCTATCTCTTGTTGCATGTTAGTTGTTCAATAAATTTGCAGAATTACTGGAATTTCGATTGATTTTTTTTTTTTTCGGATTTTCTCTGGGATTTTGTTCATTTTTTTCTTATGCTATAATTAATTTTTTTTTGTTCATCATTTCTAGGGCTGGATTTCAGGAGAATTCATTGGGAGACGTATCTTGCGGAACATTCATCTATCTATGCCTATATGTATGTTTTGTAAGGGCTGTCTTTGTAGCTATTACTTTAGTATTTTAATGCTTACAGTAGTTTGAAATCTTTTGATATATTGGTGAAAAGAAACACTTCTTCTTGAGCTGAGTTGTTTGAGTTCGTCTTTTGTTTCTTTGCTTCAAGTGTTTTAGTATTTATCAGGGGCTCCCAAATCAGGCATTGGGGGTTCATTAGGTTATTAAGCTCAAGTGGTTGTGTGGGTGTTTGAGGACTTAATACATGGATAAGGATAAATCTCCAGCCCTTGGAGGGGGTTTATTGCCTCCATCAGGGAGATATTCGCATTTTTCGCAGCCTGGTAATGGTTTCAGTGGGAAGCCAGAGCCTTCTGGATCATTCAATTTCCCTCCATTAGGATCCTCTGCAAGTGCTTCAGAATCAGGTCACTTTGGTATTGGGGTGCCTTCAGAATCAAACCGGTTTAGTCAGGATATCAGCCAAATGCCTGATAACCCACCAAAGAAATTGGGCCACAGACGTGCTCACTCAGAGATTATTACTCTTCCTGATGACATCAGTTTTGATAGTGATCTTGGCGTTGTCGGTGGATTAGATGGACCCTCGTTGTCTGATGAGACTGAGGAGGATCTTTTTTCTATGTACCTTGATATGGATAAGTTCAATTCATCATCTGCAACTTCTCCATTGCAAGTGGGTGGATCATCTTCTTCAGTGGCTACAGCTCCAGGCTCATCTCAAGCTCCTGCATTGGTGACACCAATAGCTGAGAATGCTACTTCTGCGGTTAGTGAGAAGCCCAGAGTTAGACATCAGCACAGTCAGTCAATGGATGGTTCAACTACCATCAAGCCAGAAATGCTGACATCAGGTACTGATGAGCCATCTGCTGCTGAATCTAAGAAAGCCATCTCTGCTGCTAAGCTTGCTGAGCTTGCTCTTATCGATCCAAAGCGTGCAAAGAGGTAACCATCCAGATGAAAACTTGATTTTTTTTTTAATCATGAAAAACAAATGAGCTTTATTAAATCATTGAATCTTCCAGCTGGTTATGATCGTTCCTGGTTGTCTTCCTGAAATACTTTTTAGAAAATAGTATTGCAGTTTTCAATTTTTCATTTCTTTCTTCTGTTAAGCTTTTTTGTTTAGAACTTGTTTTAGGGGAGGGTGGGGCTTTCTCATACCTGGAAGAACTTTTCCTTTTAGGTTCCATGTATCGTTTTAAAGACTGCTCCACATCAACCTTATTCTTTCAATCATCATCCAGATTCGTGATATTAAAGGTTCCATTGCATATTTAGAACATAAAGATAAAGAAAGTCTTTATTAGATAATAGCAGTAAATTAGAGAAGTGTTAGCGGGTGGGTGTTTTGTATAGACTGCATCAAACTGTTGAGAAAAATCAAAAGTATGTTCGGAGTCATGCAAAGATTGTAAAGGTGCTTCTCAGGCTGTCAGATAAGTTTTATTGCAACATGAAAAAATGTGGGACGTGGTTAAATCTCTGTAAATGTTGGATATCCTTATTGTTATATGTCAACTTTGTATTACTCTTTTTGTCATTGCATGAACTGGTTGACTATAATTTTATTGTCAGATTATCATGCTATTCATTTCTTGTTTAGACCAATAATTTTACTGGAATATCTTGCTTTAAGGTCAGAATATAAGTGAGTTGACTGTCCTACACGCATACTTTCTATCTATAGTTTTCATCTTATCATTTGTTTGAAGGAATACTGATTTCACTGTAGGGGCAAGTGTTTTAACTCCTGATCTCCAGTACCTATGCTTTCTACTCAAACAACTTGATAGAAATGGGAGAAATAGAATACATATCTGCTAACATTGCATTTTGTTTATCATCAAAATAAATAAATAAAGCATTCTGTGACTCTTAAAAATTTAATAAATAAAAAATTATGCATTCTGTCACATCTTGTCTATACTTTTGTATATCAGGATCTGGGCCAACAGACAATCAGCTGCTAGATCGAAGGAAAGGAAAATGAGGTATATAGCTGAGCTTGAGAGAAAAGTCCAGACTCTGCAGACAGAAGCCACTTCATTGTCTGCACAATTGACCCTGTTGCAGGTAAGTTTTGTTGCCTTTCTTGCTGTGTTAGTTCAACTGTTTTTGTTACTTTTCTTTCCAATGAATTTAGTTCTTTTTCTTATACTTTTACCTTTCGAACAAAAAGTGATTCTTTTCCAATTAGTATTTTCCTTCATTTGGAAGGGATGGTGCTTTTGGTGGGGAAGGTTAAGATTAGTTGATTAAAATTTGTTTGGGCTTGCTAGGCCACATAATTTGCAGTTTGATCTCCATGTTTTAATATTTAATGTAGTTTTGTCCTTGTCAAACAAATACGGGGTACAATTTTGAATGTGCTTGTACGTGTGGGGTACAAAACAAATTATCAACTCTTATCCTATATTATTGGACTTTGGAGTGCCAAAGGCTAAGATAAGATTATCAGGAAATAAGGATTCCTTTCTGTCTTGACCTCTCCAGCGTATGGATTGTTTTATCTAACTGACGCTATCCTATCCTGCCTAAGATCATCTGAGATTCTGATCATACATTTTTATGTGTTTTGTCTTAAACTCAAACATGAAAGTTGATTGTGTTAATCTAATCTTTGGAGTGCCATAGGCTATGGTTGGGGCTGTTTTGGGAAGGATTTGTTTTCTGCTTTCAAATCCAGTGGTGACACTTCTGATTTTTCATATCTCAAAGAATGATTTTAAAATGTTTCCTTTTTCCCTTGCTTTTTTATTTTTTTTCCTTGTTGATTGTAGAGTAGAAATATTTTAATCATACATTCCATGCTTTCCACTGGCTGCCCCTCCACCCCCAACCCAACCCATATCTGACCCTGCCCCACCTGCCACCTGTCACCCATCCACTCTCCTTTATCCCAATTCACCTGCCCAACCAAGCACATACCTATCTTATGTTTTGAGTTCCAAAGGTTAAAGATAAGATCATCAGATATAAGAATTTCTTAAGTAGCACTCCAGTAGTTGAGTGGGTGGATTGTTTTATCCCTCTGAATCTGTTGTATCCTCCCATTATAGAATGTCTACATGTTTTTCTTAAATTCAATTCTTAAAATAAGATTGTTTTCAAAATAATCTAATGTTTAGAGTGCCATAAGATTGAGGAGCTGTATGGTAAAGCTTGTTTTCTATTTTTCTATGTCTCCAAATTACAGAGTAACTAAAGAAGTTCTCTCCCTCATTTATGGCACATCCACGGCTATTTATCCCAATAGTCAACTTCCACTAACCACGTCCATCTCCCTTGACTTGTCATAATGCTTTCCTTTACCGTGCCTTGGGACCTTCCCACCTCTTTTTGCACATCCAACGCTCTTTAATCCTACCTTATGCTACTACAACCCCGATCACATTCCACCTGATCCGTGGTCTACCCCGTGGCCCACTCTACTCCACATATACTATCCCTCCCATCCCATTATTATTACTTCAAACCTGTGTCCCATTAACAGCCTTTACAAACCCAAAAATGAATCAAACATGTTTATGCTTTTACATGAATTCTAAATTCTATCTCTCTTACAGTCCATTATGGCTATGCTTCATTAATATCGATACATGATAAATAATTCATATATTTGATGCATTTTGTTTGGTTTTCTTCAAACACAGAGAGATACAACTGGCCTGACTGCTGAGAACAGTGAACTTAAGCTGCGCTTGCAAACAATGGAACAACAAGTGCACTTGCAAGATGGTACGAATATCTTATGATACTGTCTAGTGTTTTTTCTCCTTATGCCTATTTTCTCTCTTCATTTTCATCTTATCATTTTGGTTGTGGATAACAATCATAACATTTACTGAGAAAAAAAAAAAAAGCTAGGATTACATGGCTTGGCTAATCATAGTTTGAGAACTAAATTTCCTCTCATGTTGTCATATATGGAGTAGTAAATTATTTAGCGCTTCCCTCTTCCAATATATAATTGCTTAAACTTTAAATGCTAATTGTATGCCCATTTTCTCTAATGTTTTAAAGCAAATTGCTCTTTGGGTGTCTTGTATAACGAAGTAGCATAGCAAGTGAAACTTATGTTCTTTTGGGTAAGTAAATGGCCTTTTTTATTTTTGGTTTTGTTTTGTTTCTTTTTTTTTTTTTGGGAGAAAAAACATTTAATGATTTTGCTTAGGACAAAAATTGTGTTGACTTGCATCATGTGAACAAATGTGAGAATAACTACTCTATTAAAGATAATGAATGAAATCCAAGAATTCAAGTGAAAAGATTATATAGAAGAACTAAAAGCACTAAAGGCGGTATAATTTTATATCACAAGTAAACTCGTTCGAAAATTTGAATGATCATAAAGCTATAGGGCTTTGAGTTTGGTGTATGACGTATTGCCTTGTATGGTCTTAAATCTTGCTGCAAAAGGAGTCTACCTTAACTTATTCCTTGCTCATGTTTCTTATTTATTTATTTGTTTGTTGATATGTATAGCCTTAAATGATGCTCTAAAAGAGGAGATACAGCATCTGAAAGTTTTAACTGGGCAAGGCATGGCAAACGGTGGACCTATGATGATGAACTTTGGTCCATCCTTTGGAGCTGGGCAACAATTTTATCCCAACAACCATGCCATGCACACATTGTTAACGGCACATCAGCTTCAACAGCTTCAGTTACATTCTCAAAAGCCGCAACAGCCGCCTAATTTTCAACAGCATCAACTACACCCGTTTCAACTGCAACCACAGCAGCAACCGCCTCCTCTGCAGCCACAGGAACAACATTTGCACCAAGCCGGGGACCCAAAGTTGCGAAGTTCACTGTCAGCAAGTGCTCTGACTGAGCACGCTTCTGACAGCTGCACTTCTATGAAGGACTGAGATGAGATGGAAAGGAATCTGTTTTGTCCCAAAACTCTAGATAGTCAGTCGATCCAAAATCTTTTATTGCCTTTGTAACTCACCGTTGATTAGGATGCATGCATAGACTCGCCCGCACCTTTATTCTATAATACTCAAGTGCCCCTTCGAATTGTAGTTGGTTAAAATGATAGTCTTATTCCTTCTCTAACTTTTTTTCATTCTTCTATATACATATTAAGTGCTCTATTGTTTGTAGGTTATGCATGTGTTGTCTTTTGAAGAAAGAAAGAAAGTTCAATTTTGGCTCTAGTGTTCATTGTTATACACAACTTGTATATCCTCTTGAAAGTATTGTTTTATTGTTGCAACTTCAATCCTTTCATAAAGGGCAAGGGGATGCTTCTCCTTGGGAATTATTTATTTATTTTGTCAAGCAAAGATGTGGGTTTAGCAATTGGCTCAAGCAGCAGGACACCCGGTCTTTATCAAATGTGCTCAAAGTACTATTTCATGACAACCTAGCTTTACATTATTATTTCAATACTTGTATCAATGATCTCCTTCTAGTCCCTCACATAAAGAAAACTATAGTTCAATTATAGCCCACGTCCTTGTTCTATATCATTACATTCACAAAGAGTGTTATGCATACAGGGGTAATTATAGAATCTTGATGGTTTTGTTTTGTCTCATGAAAAATTGATAATCATTATTGTGTGGACTATAGTAGATAGTTTGGTTGTCTTATCAAGCTATTTATTTGGTTCATAAACAAGGAATTTCATAGTTCTTTTAGGACTTAATGGGTTTTAATTGTTTAAATAAGTATTTAAGTGCATTAACAGTTAAAGCACGTTATTTAGACGTCATACGGAGTTGTCATATTAAAGAAAAGAACAAACTCTTAATTTGTTTGGCAAGTTAAACTAATCTGCAAAACTAGTAATGGTAGTTGATTCATGTTCCTAGACTTTTCCATTTTCGATTGTTAATTTGAGTTCTGGTTCGTGATAATTTATATGTTTACCTTCCTGAGTTTTGATTCAATTGTTTTGCATTTGAGTTTATCATTATCTTTGATATTCGTTTTTAGCACTTTAAATTGTTAAGTTAATTGTTTTAATTTCAAGTCTTTTAAATTGCATTGTATCAATTTCTTGTAGGTTTGACTCTTGTGGTTGACTTCAGCTTTATGCTTGAGAAGCTTGGGCAAAACCGTTACCCCTCGCCCCGTTCACAGCACAGTGTCAGGGCAAGGGCTAAGGGGGGTTATATGATAGGGAATATAAATCGTAGAGCTATTTCCGTACCCAATCGACCTCATTAGGCGCACCCGCCCACCACATCTGATCAGGACCGTTTTAGACCAATCGCATTTCCTAACCAAATTGCACGTCATGTTACCACTCGATGCCTAACTTGAATTCTGTGGTTAGTTCCCGATTACCTCTGGTTTAAAAGGTAATTGAATCGGCTGGACACTAGACACTTGTTAGTAACGGCTGGCCCCACAACCACCTACTGGGTAGAATGCATTGTCCCATCACGTCCCATCAAGTTGTTAGGACACTTGGAGTAATTGTCATGACCACCAAACCCACACATTACATGTGGAGAGCATGCCGATGACTCAACATGTGTCCCCTGCTCAACCTATATAAGTCATATTAATTGCTACAAAAAGGGGACATTTTCACACTCAACTACTATCTTATAACAGACGCTCCCGACTAGACCAACTTGACACCTCGATCTGTCCTTCAGGTTAAGCATATACTAGGACCTCCGGGATACTCATATTTATACTCATATTTGGGTGTATATTTGCTTTATCCGAGGGATTACCTAAGTCACTTGTTGGGAAAAAAGTTGCTGATATCTGTAATACAAAAGAGATACAATATAATACAGAAGAACAAGGGAACAAAACCAGATCATCTGGTATCTTCAGGCGTGTAATCACTTTCCTATAAGCTTTAAATCTCGCTCAGAAAAAAGCAACAGGATTCCAGATTTAATCTTATGGGATACACGAAGATGACCAAAATTCTTAAGTTGCTTTGATTAAGAATTTCCTGGAGAATTGTAGGACTGTGAAATATCAAGGTTTCATGCAACTTGAAATGCATGAATATTTCTCTGTATTCATCAGATGAAACTCCTAAGATTTTATAGAGATAAAATCTAACGGTTATGAGCAGTTACTTGGAAGTTTACCACAGTTAATAAACCAACTTCCAAAGATATATATTAATATAACTGACTTGGGATTAATTTTACGTAATATTCTGAACCTTATGCATGTGATATAATTCAAACAAGGGAAAATCGCACTTTTGGTCCCTCAATTGTTGCCCGATCTGCAATGTGGTCCCTCACTGTCAATTTTGGTTAATTAGATCCCTAATAACCGTAAATCGTAGTCAATTTGGCCCTCCGATCAGATTTTGCCTCTAACCCCAGTTAAGACCATGGACTGTTTGGTAATTTCGCACCCCTTATTTGTTTACTTGGATCTGATTACGCAATACACTCCCACTTTCACCCAATTTCACATTTCACTTTCACCCTAGCCCTAACCCGCCATTACCGCACATCCTACTACGACGAAGAGGGCGACGAGCTTTGCAAGGGCATGTCTTCAAACAACTCCGGTTCGGTCGAATAGATTCCAGAAGTGCGTTGTTGGTGTGGCGAAATAGCTCCGGTAAGGATGTCGTGGAGTTCTGCCAACCCACGAAAGAGATTTAGAGCTTGCCCACGCTATGGAGTACGTGTAAGATTTCTATGTTGTTACAGTCATTGTTTCTTTTGTCCATTTCAATTTCAATTTTACAGTTATTTCTATGCCATTACAGTCATTTTGCTTTGTCCATTTCAATTTGAATTTTAGGGGAATGGGAACTGTAGGTATTTTCAATGGCTGGACTCCGATGTCTCTGACCGTGTGGCCAAAGTAATTCGAGGTCTATTGAAGCGGTTAGATAAACAAGACAGTGAGATGCAAAGGCTTCAGGCTGTGATTGATGAAAAAAATGTCAACATGAAGAAGAAGCAATTGGATTCCAAATTTAATTTTTTTTATGGTTTTGGAATTGGAATTGTTGTTGGTTTTCTTTGTTTTATGCATTGGCAGAGAACTGTAAAATCAAGTGCAAATGTTTTCCAGTTGAACTAGAATGTAAAAGGTTTTAACTATTTTGTCAAATGCCAGTGTAATGAAATGAAGTTATTCGTACTTTGTATTCGTTTTGAGTAGTGCAATGGAAAATTTGTGTTATGCATTCTGCCATAGTGTTTGGATAACTGTACAATTTTTTGTTGTAATGGAAAGTTTTTGTAGCAGTTCTTTAATGGAACTAGTGAACTAAAATACATGTTGTGGCAAAAGAACAAAGTAAGGAATACAAAAACTGCACTGTAATGACCAATTGATCACAAAAACAGACATTTGCATTGCAGTAATATTTAATCAGCCCAAGTTTAAGCAAAAAAACTTCCTACCAAAACAACTACCATATGTGTAGCATAAGTACCAACAGAAAGTCATACAATCTTGTGCTCCATAGCCATTGTAGCATAAGTACCATACATCAAAAACATACAACTACCATTGGCATTTTACAAACAAAAAACCCCCCATACATCAACAGAAAACCATACAAACTTCATTGTTTCTTTTGTTTCTTTTTGATCAGTAAAATTTTTCCAGGTCTGCCCAATCTTTGAAGTGCTGTTCTCAGCAGCTGTTCAGCAGCATTTGCAGCAGTACTGGTCCCTTGTGCAGCAATAACATTTGTAGCAGTAGTGGTCCCTTGTGCAGCAATAAAGGTGGACTCATGTGGAACCTGGTTGTGCAATGGTGGTGCTGATTGAGATCCCACTCCCTCCTGAGAACCCTATTAAAAGAATAGTAATCAATAATATATACTGGTTAGTAAGCAATAACATCTATCTATTGTGTGTTTAACATCCCATTACCATTTCATCAAGTACAAATGCAGGGACTTGTGTTTCAACTTGTATGTCTTCAAAATGCCCTTCAAACTCAGCTTGGCCTTCAACCTCATCCTGCCCTTCAACCTCATCATGCCCTTCAACCTCATCCTGAAATTCAACCTCAGCTTGGCCTTCAACCTCAGCCTGGCCTTCAACCTGTTCAGATACATGCAAGATAATAATATTACACACAACATTACAGTAATTTTGAAAATGAAAGACTCAAGTAATACCTGTGGATTTTTAGCCTTGCAAGTTGTCTTATTATGTCCGGTCAGTCCACATACTCTGCACCTCTTAACTTCCCCTAATTTCTTTGTTCTAACCTCATTCCTTTGTTGCCTGCTCTCTTGAAGGGGATCAATTTTTCTCTTTTTCTTAGGCCTACCAGGTTGTGCCTTATATTTGGGGGGGGGGGGGGAGTGGTGCTGGAAGATCAACTTTTGTCCATAAATCTGAAGATTGAATGGGAAGTATTGCTGGTTCATAAGCTGTAAGATAAGTCTGGACTGTATAGCATGAGTGAACATAATCTTCAGGGCTTTCTCTCTGTTTCCTAATAGCTGCTACACCATGACTGCAAGGAATGCCAGTCAGATCCCAAGCTCTACAACTGCACTGCCTTTGTGCCAAATCCACCTTAAAGGCTTTGAAGTTCTGATCATCAACCGGGTACTTACACGTAGGAGTTGTATTGGAGCCATTAATCCTCCTACTAGTCATCCTCTTGCAAACCGTAGGATGTGCGTCGCCCTCTTCGTCGTAGTACGATGTGCGATAATGGCGGGTTAGGGCTACGGTAAAAGTGAAATGTGAAATTGGGTGAAAGTGAAATGTGAAATTGGGTGAAAGTGGGAGTGTATTGCGTAATCAGATCCAAGTAAACAAACAAGGGGTGCGAAATTACCAAACAGTCCATGCTCTTAACTGAGGTTAGAGGCAAATTTGACCGGAGGGCCAAATTCACTAGGGTTTACGGTTATTAGGGATCTAATTAACCAAAATTGACAGTGAGGGACCACATTGCAGATCGGACAACAATTGATGGACCAAAAGTGCGATTTTCCCTTCAAACAATTATATCCACAACTTAATATTTCAAATACATGTGCACATGCAAATTAAGAAATAATAAGTCCACAGTCACATGCATAGTAACTGAACAAAACTGCTTCATTCGAGAGGTAAAGCTTTCACGTAAATTCTGCAGCTTTGCATGTAGAGTAATTTAAATAATTGCACACATATTTTAGTATCTTTGATTGCATTTAGAATTTGCAAAGCCAAAGGTATTGAAAATATGCAATCACATGCATCCACAAAACATGGTAGACATAAATGCAAAGAAGGATCCATTCGAGAGGTTTGCTGTACAAAGTTCGAGAGGTGCATGACCTTAGAGAGAAAAGATCACCAAGCTTTACAGTCCATCCGTGCGAGACATGACTCAAAGAGACAACCTCTCTCGCGTGAACCGATCTCTCGCGACCTCTCGCACACCTCTCGTGACCTCTCGCACACCTCTCGCGACCTCTCGAGACCTCTCGAGCATCCCAAAATCATCTCTACCAAACTAAATAATATTTATTACTCCACAATTTCAAATATTATTTAAGTTTACATGGTAGACATCTGAAACATTAATCTCCATTACTATATAAATTATATCCAACATCACTAAGGTAAGGATTTCATTATGGTGGCTGTAGACAAATTGAAGAAGTATATATATCCACTTCATAACCCTCTCACATCCCTACAAAGTTGAGATTGTGGTTAAATTATTCATGGAAACTGTTCCTCAAAACGTTGTGTCAAATAGAGACAAAGTGTTCTTGAGCAAGTTTTGGCAAAGAGTGTTTTAAAGCTATATGGAGTAAAACTTAGCCTACCCACCACTTACCACCCCCAAACATATAGATAAACTCAAAGGGTCAAAGGGTGAATAGGTGTCTGGAGACATACTTGATATGCATGACCTTTCACAATCCTATACAATGGTTGAGATGGTTAGCACTAGCTGAGTTTTGGTACGTACGATACCAATTTCGACAATTATTTGTAGCTTACCCCATTTCAGGCTGTATATGGTTATCATATATCCACCAACGGAAAGATGGGCGCATCCGTATTTGAAATGTTAAATGTCAATGTAAGTGCAATATTTATAATGCACATTAGTGTTGGCATAATTAATTGACAAACCTTAGAATAGTTTAATTTATTTTATTATTCTAGGTTGACGTGTTCAAAGCTCAACAAAGGCAGATTTGGTTTATCATGTGTTATGGGTTTGTTTTTAAATATGTGGACAGTGTTTATTCAAGGAGTTAATCTAGCTTTTGGAAGCTGCTTTGATTTTCCTAGTTTGTTGGGTTTGATTTAAGTGAGTGGACAATATTTATTCAAGGAGTATCTTTAGCTATGGGTTGAGGAAAGTTAGTTACGTGGATGGTTATTTAAAGAAAGGATTATGAAGCTTATTTTGGCAACTTTCCCAATTGAGTTTTACAAGAGATATTGAACTAAGAGGTTTCTAAAATTGTTCAAGCAGAATTCGTGGTTTTCCTTTTTTCAGTTTTTCGTTCATGATCTGGTGCTGATTCAGCGAGTTGAGGCTGCACGAATCCAATCACGTGAAGATGTTTTGAAGATTATTTTGATGAATGTTGATGTAGTAGAAGATTATTTTGATGAATGTTGATGTAGTAGGTTTTGGACCTTGTGTATGTTTAGCATTTCATCTCCCTGTAATCTTGGTGGATTGGGCTGTCGTGGGTGCCCCGCAGACGTAAGAGATTTGGCTTCGAACTGCGTGATCATTTGCTGTGTCCTTGTTTTACTTTCTTTATCTTTTATCCTTTTATGTTTTAATCAAACTAATTAAAGGTTAAGATAATCTATTTTAAAATTAAGTAGAACTTTAATATTTCGTACATTCAAGATCCACGATTATCAATTTCAGTCAACTATCAAATTCATCTTCCATGGAAGATGCCTTTCTGAGCTTGTTTTGGAGTTCCAACTGTTTGGGTAAAACAAGTTCTATCCCCTCCCCTGAGGCTGAGAAATATCTCTCAAGCACCATCTGCAGTTGCACCAGAAAGAATGCATAATTGAATCAGTTGCTAAGCACACAAACTACTCACCTCCAATTAAAACAAGAACAAAAAACGAAAACAAAAACGATAGGTTATTCATCATATGCACAACATCCTTTATTTTTTTTTTGGGTGACGAGGGAACCCGCAACCACTATCCGAGGGTGTGCATTGAGTAAACCCCGCCTTGTGACCCTGGTCGGCAAAGGACCACAAGAAGGTATAAACCAATCTAGGTTGCCCATAACTGACCGGCTCAAACCAAGAGGGCGGAATTCGAACTCGTGACCTTGTGGTTACAAGTTTGTATCCTTAGCCATCTTGATTGGCTACAAGTTTACATCCTATTTTTGCATCTGGCAAAACTGGCACCATAGAATAAGAACAAATCTAAATGCATACCACAGCTGCATAGGCATCAAGTTTCCCTTGACGAGCAGATTTGCTGAGGCCCCTGAAAAACAAACATTATAATATTTGTTTAAGTTATGGTCGTATTTCCGTCTTTTGTCTGGAATTCCTACATCAGTGCACATTTAGCAAGCATCTTGTCCTGAAACTTTCAATAATATGCATATATCTCAAATAAATAATAAGAAAAGATGCCTCTACAGGACACCTATTTCCACTCTAACTGTAAGAGGAAACTGATATAAAAGCTTGCATAATGTTGATATGTAAATAATAGCTATTTATGAGCTCCTGATATTCACACTTCAGTCCATGAGTTCCCCATCACCTATGTTGTATCACTACAATTAAAAATGTATCAATAGGTACCCTATATATACAGGACTAGTTAGCATTTGTATTAATTGTATAATCTTAATTATATTCTTCTTCTCTTATCTTTAACACATAAGATAAAAATGCATCAAGCTTTTAGCTGAGGCTTCGATAAATACATCTTGCAATTTGATTGTAGGTTACAGTCTGTTTAAGGCAAACTGTTTCTATGCTACCACAATCAGTTGACACAATATTGAACGATATTCTAAGGCTCCAATTCCTGAGTCCTAACTAGCATAAACCAACAAGAAAAATCAGTACCGAGACAACTTGTTTGCCAGTCACTGCAACTATGCAGCATTTTATTGTAAAAAGAGAGCTCTGTTCTCATCTTATTGAGAACATACTCAAAATCAGTAGTTGTAATTCTGATGCCCCTTTCCATGCCCAAAATAATATGTGAAAATACTACGTTGCTAAAAGTAAAACATAGCTATACGTAAAACTCTGGATATTATACAAGGACCACAAAGAGTCATAATAAATACAATGTTATCAAGATGCATAGAAAGAGCGCATACATATCAATCATGCGGCTCATGGCCTGAGTCGATGTCCCATACTCTTCCTGCAGGTATACTCTCCAGCCCCTAGTTCAGAACTGAGTTCATTATACATCAGAGCTAGCAAGAGAATGAGTTCTTAAGTAGCAAATTGCATTTTAGACTTCCTTCAAAGTGACTTCTTCATATGTCTCAACACAAATATTAGTGCTAAATATTAAAGTGCAAAAAGATAGCTCAAACTTGAGCATCAATAATGTTAGGATCAAACACTCGCCACAACACCAAAAGTTGTAGCTAGTAGCAAAGTTGCAACTTTATTTCCTTATAGACCGCCATCACATTTTCGAGAGGCAAGGTGCTGGACTTGGCCCTTCACAAGCCTCTGCCCAACAATCCCCTAGCCACCAATTGATGGACTTGGCTCTTTACCGGCCTCCGCCCAATAATTCCCTTCCCATGCACAATTTTTGCTTTGGGACTTGATCGCTCAAGAACCCCCTAGCCACCAATTGATAGACTTGGTCCTTTACGGGCCTCGCCCAACAAATAACAAAAATACTAGCACAAAACTAGCGGAAAAGAAAAAGGCCAACAATGTTCTATGTAATTATACAGTCTCTTACTTCTCAGCAGCTCGAACTGCTAGTCTACCTGCAACACTTCGAACTTTATTTGATTGTGGAGTCTCCTTCCCATCACTAGATAATGGAAGCCCAATTATAAATTCATCAACCTCCTAATTTACAAATGAAATCCAATTTGCATCAATATTTACATTCCAGGAAAAAGAAATGACAGAGACTCCTTCCATATCACTAATCTATAAGCATTAATGCCCTTCTCATTATAACAAAGACACAAATTTCAATGACCTAACTTAGAAATATATACAAATCAAATAAAACAAAATTTTAGTGAGGTACTCAATTGTAGACAACCTGTTTTTGAGCAATATCAATAAGTCGAACTTCTAGCTTCTGACCTCTCAATTCCAGAACCTAACATCGAGTATTCTATCAGTATATATATATAGGAACAAATACTGGTACATATACGGTCCATATGTATCTCTGATTAGGAGCAAATGCACACAAATATTTTACCGTTAATGGACGAAAAGAGAAGCCTTTGCTAAGAGCAAGGCCAGTGCGACTTAATCCCAAGTCGACGCCAAGGCTGAAGCCACAGCTGCTCAAGCCTGACTCTCTTGCCTGCCTTAGGGCATTTGGTGGAATTTCATCTATTGACAGCGCCGCCCTGATTGCAGTACTTTGTAAAGTTAACCGCACAAAATTCAGGCGACTGTTGCGTTTTCTGGCCACCGGAGACTGCGGAATTGGCAGCGATAGGCCTAAGGATACTAGCTGCTTCGCCGTTCCCATAATTCCATTTGCTCCTCCGAAGATGGATCTACTCCACATTAAATTAAAAGTGTGTTTGAAAATAGGAAAATGTCTTCTGAAAAATGTTTTATGAAAATTTTTCCTCCCCCGTGTTTGATTGCATTTTAGAAAACCATTTTTTGTGTGTTTGATTTATTTTTTAGAAAATGTTGGTTTCATAAAAAAATCAGTTATTTTTTAAAACAATGTTATCATTTTTTTTAAGGAATGTTATCATTTTTTTAAAACTAGTTTATGACAAAAACATGTGTTTTCTTGTTTGATTTCCGACGGAAACTAGTGATGTGGGTTTTCGTCTGGAGATAGAGAAGGCTGCACTAGAAAATGACTTCCCCAAAAAAGAAGGGAAAACATTTTTCAGAAAATTGAAAGACAGAAAGATATGGTCGAAGAGTGGAAATGTCAACCTTGCCAAGTAATAGTGTGTCAGAATAGTAAGACAACTATTCGAACGAAAGGTTATAAAAGCTTAAGGATCGAAACGTTAACTCGAAAGGTAAGACTTAACCACTTTAAAGACCTATTCGATACACTCTTTGCCAAACAGTTCGGAACTTTAAAAAGTCAATAACTTTATGCAAAATGTTACCAAGACAAAAAGAATCCTAGGTACACATTTCAGGATATATTTTCCTTAAAAGCCTAGACAAAAGGTGTAGAGCGAAAAGTAAATTAGAACAGGTAAAGGCGTGTCAAACGGTTGTAAAATATGACACAAAAGTAACCTTTTGGAGTATCTGCTAGTAGTCATGACCACGGTTCGATTCCGGTTTCGAACCGGCGATTCCCGATTCTAGAATCGGCGGTTTTGGTTCGAACCGGATTTATTTTTTTATTTTTAAATTTTTGTTTGATTTTTAAAAAATAAAATTGTCTAAATTCAAAAAATAATATTTTTTGTTGAAAATTTTCAATTCTAAAATGTTTTTAAAATAGTTATATTAAATATTTAAACTTTAAAGTTTAACTATATAAAAAAATTGTTATAGTTGAATTTTAAAATATTATTAAAAGTTTAAACTTTAATCAAATAATAATTAATCTTTAAACAAATAATAAATAATTATTTTTTTTTGTTTTTTGTTTTCGGTTTGGAACCGGAACCGTCCTTCCGGTCCGGTTCCAACAGTGCACGGTTCGGTTCGAACCTTTCACCAAATTAAATTTACATTTTCACCAAGTTTTTTGTATTCAAAACCTGTTACATGATGTATAGAATTTTCCAAATCCAAAATCACCAAATCAACATTAAAATTTGCAAAACTAATAACAACAAATTAAACTTATATCTATCTATTCACAACGATATTTTCAAACCAACACAAATAACTATTTTCAAACTAACACATACACAACTATTTCAAACCAACACAAACATCATCACAATATACTTCACAATTAATAATAAACATAACATATTATCACAATATATATACTTATATCAATTAATAATAATAGAGATAATAATGTTTAAACGAAATAAAGTTTAAACGCACTCTTCTAGAAAATATTTTGCCCACAACTCTCGAATTTCATCTACTTCGTTCATAGAGTAGGTGGCTTCTTCCAATGCCTACAAACAAATTAATTAATCAAATTAGTCAACATATTAATTTATAAATTATAATTTAACTATACATATATATATATAGCTCTATTTAAATTACTTACCGTAAACGACCAACCATTGAATACTTTAATTGGTAACGATATCATACATGTATCGCATTGTATAGTATCCACATTCAACGCCTCCGGGTTGTTGTGGACACTACAAAATATAGATATATATTAGTTCATGTTAATAGTATATTAAAACCATAAAAAAAAACTAAGGTTAGTATCATATATACTAAAACTTTAATTTTAACTTTATACCGTGCATTCCTTCCAATTCATACTTCTAAGACCTCGTCCATTTGTTGGAACGGATCGAAATACCCTATATTAATAATATAATAAACACTTATATCAATTTTTAAATAACATAATAACATATGATATACATATATTAATAATAAAGTTTTTACTTACATATTCATATTAGGTTTGACTTCAAGGAATCAAGGGTGCGCTCACATTTCATAGGATCAAATACATACACCGCGTCAGTGGCAGTGTGAGGCGTCGGCGTGGGCAGCGGCTCTCCGAAGGAAATAAAGACATCAGCGGCGGCGGAGAGCGCCGTTGGCGGTGTGAGGCGTGGGCGTGGGCAGTGACAGGTAGCAGCATTGGCGGCGGCTCTCCAGAGGGAAAGAAGACGGGGAAGACGCAGTTGACGAAGACGAAGCTCCTTAGATATGTTTGTGAAGGTCTGTGACGAAAATGGATTCTCCCCGTGAAGGAATAAGTTTTTTTTGCTGGAGAATAATGTTTGTGACAAAATGGTTTCTCCTCAGATCAGATTTTTTTTTTCGCATAAGGGTGGGGGGAAAGTGGGTCGATCGACTTTCCGCGGAACCTACAGAAACGGGTGTCGCGGAAAGTAAATTATTATTTAAATTACTTACTTTCCGCGTCACCTACTCCCTACAGGTGCCGCGGATTGTAAATTATTAAAATAATAATTTACTTTCCGTGGAACCCGCTCCTTAGAGGTGTCACGGAAAGTAGTATCTTTTATTTATTTTTGAAAATACACTAAACCTCTTTTAACAGGTGTAGTGTAAAATTATCCTTATATGATCAAATTTGTAGTAGTGAGCGGCAGCGGCGACAGAGCGAGAAACAACGGTGGTGTGACAACAGATTTTTGGCCTGTCTCTATGACCTTCAATTTCCTCTTCTTTTTTTTTTTTTTCTTTTGTTTTGTTTTAGTGAAAGGAGAAATTTAGGATTTTTTTTGTTTGTTTTGTTTTAGTGAATGGATAAACTTAGGGTTTTTTTTTTTTCACTGTGATTCTTCTATTTGAGATTGACAGTAATTTCTTTGATTCTCTCTCTCTCTCTCTCTATATATATATATATATATATATATATATATATATGTATGTATGTATGTATGTATGTATGTATGTATGTATGTATGTATGTATGTATGTATGTATGTATGTATGTATGTATGTATAATAATAATAATAATAATAATAATAATAATAATAATAATAATAATAATATTCAATTTCCGCAACACCCTCGGCCTATATGGTGTCACGGAAAGTCATTAATTAAAATAAAAAAATAAAAAACGAATCCTCGCTTTTCGCGACACCCGCAAGGGGTATCGCGGAAAGCCTAGACTTTTACAATCACTCACATACCCTACACCCCTACAGGTGTAGCGAAAATGTAACGTTTTCCCTTAAGGTTATTATTATTAGGATTATTATTATAAATAATAAATTAAGTATTTTATGTGGTGCAAACTATTTAGATTGACTAAATACTAGTCTTTGGTCAGCATTAGGTAATTGGTTACCTATATTGATGGGATGTAGGACTATAGATAGACTACAAGTCATCTGACTACTCAGTTCACGTAATACACCATCTAAAGTACTGAGTGAAGTGAGAGAAACATCTCTGATTTACGGTGATTCCACAGCAGCCCGAGGAGCTTCTACTTAGCAGACTTCGGACACAGGCAATCAATACTTAGAACTCTGGCTGGAGGTTAGTAGATCTTTTTATTGATTACCACATATTAACTGATCAATGTTGTTTATGTGCTTACATTTGGTATCAGAGCCTTTTTTTTTAATCTCTGCCTAGTTTTATTGATTTCATGAATTTACAATTTTTTTTACATATGATACCAAATGTAATACATATGTAATTTATTTTTGCAATCATATTTATCTGGGCTGCTAGAATCATAGGTGTAGCTGATGTGTTTTTTTTGTACTAGTGAAGTCTTCATGCCCTTTATATAGATAATCAAATATATCCGTTGGAGCGGGATAATTTGATTTTTTAGTTCTTGGTACTTGTAGCCTGATATCTTTGACAATTTGATCGTTGCTTTTGGCTTGAGCTGCAACTTGATTCTGACAAATTGATCTAGATCAACAACTTGCTTCTGATAAGCTGATCTTCTTTTGCAACTTGTTCTGAGTCTTTAGCCTTTATTGACTTTGTAGGCCTTCCAATCTCGGCATGTAGTTTCTTCAAAACTTTCATAGATATATCATAAACGCAGATGGTATGTTTCTATTTTACCTCTGGCATTTTTGTTGATAAGTGTTCACTTGTATAATGATGATTTTGATCATTGAGTCTTCTTGATCAGATGTAATAAGTTGATCTTTCAAAACAATTTAGTCTATTGATTCTTGCTAGAGATAATGCTCCTTCTCCTTACACTTAGTCATATTGAGCTTCTTCTACTTAGGGTAATGTCGTGCTTCTTCTTGAATTTGTCATTGTGCTCCTTTGATTTTTGACTAGGCATTATACTTCTTGACTTTGACTAGCACATTGCGCTCCTTCTTGAGCATTATTCTCCTATACCACTTCGTACTCCTTCTTTGGTCTTCAAGGACATTGTGCTCCTTCTTGAGCATTATTCTCCTATACCACTTCATACTCCTTTGGTCTTCATGCTACTTGACCAAGTATTGTGCTCCTTCACAACTTTGTGTTTCTTTGACACATTGTGCTTCTTGACTAGGATTTTGACCGTGCTCCGTGCCTTACTTTATGCTCTTAAAAATATGTTTTTGATAGGATTTAAACAATTAAACTTGAGCATATTAGATACAAGGCATTTCAAAAACTTCTACCATCTTGTCATTTGCACGTTAGTAATCCATAGTCAAAACAATGTTTATCAACTAAACTCCCGCCTAGAACACTTTTACACGCAAAATTAATTTCTCAAATTAATTTTGTTATCTTCTTCAATTTCACGAATAATGTACTGGCTTGTCTTGATTTTGATTGATTGAGAAATCCATCTTAACTATACGGCAGTATGATGCTATGACTCAAATAAATAAAATTATGGCGATCTAAAATACATTTGGCTCATCAAAACTTTATTACTGTTGTAATTTGGCTTTTCAATTAGCTCAGTTCTCGCGTGGTGATTGCCCGGTAATTGCTTGGAGATTATATATATGATAATGTAGTGTAGAGAAGAAAAAAAAAAGGAGAAGAACAAGAACAAGAACAAGAACACAAGATGTAGAGCAAAATAACATGGGATCTTCCCAATCATTTCATTAAGCCTTCACCATCAATTTATACTAATTCATACAACCTTTCATATCCTTAACATAAACAATATAATAATTAGAAGGCAAAAGGAAGAGTCTTCAAGTTTAATGGCCATTATCAATTTATTTATAACACTCCCCCTTGACCATTAAATAACTATACTCATGCGTCGTTAAAAACCTCGCTAGAAAAACCCTGTGGGAAAAACCTAGTCGAGGAAAAGAGTACACGAAGTATGTTAAACCATGTGTTGCACCGGTTTCCTCATTAAAAACCTTAGCCTAAGAAACCCCAGTGGGAAAAAACTTAGCTAAGGGAAAAAGAGTACAACCATAATGTAACCCCTCGTCATTTCCGGATCAAATTAAAGTTCGAGGAATATATTCTTAAGTTAAAACATGCCTGAGATGAGTGACCGAAGCATCAAAAGAATTTTTATAAGGAAATATAGTTGTTATTAAG
>CP025653.1:11469160-11490220 GCA_003576665.1 Ipomoea trifida
TGAGTTTGTGGTCATGCCGTTTGGGCTTACAAATGCCCCTTCTACTTTTCAAGCCACCATGAACAGGATTTTCGCGCCATTCCTCCGAAAGTTTGTTATTGTTTTCTTTGATGATATACTTATCTATAGTACATCACTTGGTGATCATTTAATACACCTTCGCATGGTTTTTGAATGTTTGGCATCTCACTATTTTTTTGTTAAGCTTTCAAAGTGCAGATTTTGTCAAGCACAGGTGGATTATTTAGGACACATTGTCGATGCTGCAGGGATTCACGCTGATCCATCCAAAATAGAAGCCATGGTAGCATGGCCAGAGCCCACTAACCTAAAGCAACTGCGAGGATTTTTGGGTCTCACCGGGATATGCCAAAATTGCAGCACCTTTAACAGACCTTCTACGTGCAGATAACTTCCAGTGGACAAAAGAGGCTGCGAATGCTTTTATAGGCCTCAAGACAGCTATGACAACGGCACCGGTATTGCGCTTACCAGATTTCACTAAGCTTTTTATTGTAGAGACTGATGCCTCAGATGTAGGAGTGGGAGCAGTATTAATGCAGGAGGGGCAACCTATAGCATATTTTAGCAAAAAGCTAGGTCCCCGCATGCGTGCACAATCGACATATAATAGAGAATTATATGCTATAGTGGAGTCAGTGAATAAATGGCGCCAATATTTGCTCGGTCAATCTTTCGTTATTCGCACAGACCACAAGAGTTTAAAGGAATTGGTTCAACAATTAATGCACACTCCAGATCAGCAAGTTTATGTCCGCAAGCTACTGGGATTTTCGTTTCGGATAGAGTACAAAACTGGAGCTTCCAATAAAGCAGCGGACGCCTTATCGCGAGTACCAGAGAGTGAAATCCAATTGTTTCAAGGTGCCTTCTATAACCTCATTTCTATTTCTAAGGTACAACTCTTAGACACTATTCGAGAAGATAATATGTGTCAACCCGATTTGCTTAAGTTACACCAACGCATAAGCCAAGGAGAAACCATCCAACATGTGACGTTAACGATGGTATCTTGCTTTTCAAAAACCGTTATTTTATCTCCACCAATTCTCAACTCAAACCAATCTTGCTTCAAGAATTCCACACCACCCCGATGGCCGGACATGAAGGAGCAACCCGCACATTTGCTAGGTTGGCTGCAACATTTTATTGGCAAAAAATGAAGAACGATGTGGATAAGTTTGTAGCCTCATATCTTGTTTGCCAGCAGACCAAGTACTCAACACAGGCTCCTGTAGGACTACTACATCCCTTACAAATTCCTTCGCATATATGGGATACAGTTACCATGGATTTTATCACAGGCTTGCCATCCTCCCAAGGATGCTCTGTAATAATGGTCATTGTTGACACCTTAAGCAAGTATGCACACTTTGGGGCCTTGGGATCGAATTTCACAGCCCAAAAATCAGCCATATTATTCATTGATATATTTGTCAAATTGCATGGATTTCCTACAGTTATTATCTCAGACAGGGATCGCATTTTTATGAGCCACTTTTGGTCTGAATTGTTTGAACGAAGTGGTACCAAGTTGAAGCGTAGTACTACTTATCACCCTCAAACAGACGGTCAATCAGAGGTGGTGAATCGCGGACTCGAACAATATCTCCGAGCATTTACACATGAAAAACCAGCCCAATGGATGTCATATTTGAGTTGGGCAGAGTACAGCTACAACACAAGTCTTCATAGTGCTATAAAAATGACTCCTTATCAGGCTGTTTATGGCCGAAAACCATCCCAGATTCCAGCTTATAAGAAAGATTCTTCTATGGTCCAAGCAGTTGATGATTGGCTACAAGAAAGAACAGAACTTCTTCAAATTTTGAAATCTAATCTTCAAGAAGCGAAGCATCGTATGAAACAGCGAGCAGATGCAGGACGGAGGGAGGTTCATTTTGAAGTGGGAGAACAGGTATTTATTCGTCTTCAACCCTATCGTCAAAAATCTGTCGCACAACGGGTATCCCAGAAACTTGCAAGACGTTATTACGGGCCTTTTAGAATCACAGAAAAAGTAGGAGATGTGGCCTATCGGTTGGAATTGCCCCCATCAGCAAAGGTGCATCCCGTATTCCACGTGTCCATGCTAAAGAAATTTTATGGCGAAGTTCCATCTAGGATTTACCAACTTCCTGAAGAATTTCAAGGTCACCATCCTATCTCAACACCATTAGCAATTTGTAGTCGACGTGTGGTTCTAAGACATGGAAAACCGAAGTTGCAATTGTTAGTCCAATGGGAGGGTGAATCTCCAGAAAACGCAACATGGATACTAGAGGAAGAATTTCAAAAACTGTATCCAGACCTCCACCTTGCGGACAAGGTGGTTATTGATGAGGGACCGAGTGTTACGATAGCAGATCAAGGCTTAAGAAGTAATGACCATCAACAAATGGAAGATATGCAAGATCAACAAGAATATTATCAGCAGAGGGAATCGAGCCGTGACGAGAGAAGATTGCGACGCTCCACTCGCAACATAAGGAAAGCAGGGAACCAAGATTACCACTACTATTAGAAAATAGCCTGCATATCAATAATTACCTTTTTCATGTTTATTTACCATATTCTAAAGCTGAAATTAGGGAAAGAGCCGTTAGGCTAAATGGTATTTAAGAAACCTCTTTGTATGGTTAATGGCATTGCATAATAAGAAGTTTATTTTCTTTTATATTGGAGTTTTTGTCTGTGACTCGAATACAGACCTGGAGCTAGAAATCTGCTCGAAAGATTTCACTCGTTGCATGTTCTACATGTAACAGATTTACATTGAGTAAACTTCACTTGTATAATAACTCGCAAACCTCATAAAAGAAATAAATTATTGTGACATGAGCTCGGACGAAAGAGTATTAATAAGAATTGAACTCGTGAAACATTAATTAATTACGAAAATTATGTTTTACGCACCCATTATATTTACCACCACCTATTTCAGCGCACAAAGCATAGCTACAAATCGAACCACTAAATTTACTACATCATTATTGAGATATGAATTGGAAAGTGTCACTTTTCTAACAAAAATTTATTAGGCAAATGTATATTTGCCTAGTTTCTGGATACATTCACCAGCCCCTTTGAAGCAACAATCTTGAAATCCTCCCTGAAATTATGGAGGGGACATGAATGCCCTCTTATCTGGTTGGAGGGACTTCCAATGGTTAAGAAAGCTGGATTTTAGGATAAGAATATGGAATTGAAGTTTCCTGTCAAAGAGCTAGAGATTATTAGAGGCCCGCATATGTGTAGACTTAACTTTAGTAAATGATATGAGAAACGGGCTTACAACTTGATCTAAAGAGTTTGGTCTTCTTAGGACTCTAACAATCACATGATATGCTTAGAGAAGGCACACTAGGGGTGGGTCGGTCTACACATTCTAGAAAATTTCTCCCCTACTGGACTCTAACAACTACTTCAAACATGATGCCATTTTCTTCCAATCGTTATACCCTGCACCACGGTGCACATAGCAATGTGCACCACGTACATAAAACGACGTCGTTTTGGTGTTAGTAGACGCGGACGCGAATGACTAAGGGAATTCATTATCTATAATACACATAATCATTATCTATAATACACAGAACATTTGCCTATAATACACAAAATGTTTGCCCAGAATACACAGAATATTGACACAAAATACACAGATGTTAGTGGACGCGAATGACTCCAGAGAATTCATTATCTATAATACATATAATCATTATATAGAATACACAGAACGTTTGCCTAGAATACACAGAATGTTTGCCCATAATACACAGAATATTGACGCAAAATACACCGAACTCATCCTTCTAACATTCGAATGCACAAACACATCATAACTTGTGTTAATAACATGAATACACATAATATTTACACAAAATACACAGAACTCATCCTCCTAAACATTCGAATGCACAAACACATCACAACATGTGTTACTAACATGAATACACATAACGGTTGCCTATAATACACAGAACGGTTGCCTACAATACACAGAATGATTGTCTGGAATACACAGAATATTAACATAAATACAGAGACCGCCCGAAACGGGAAAACGTGATTTTCAAAAAAAACGGACGATTAGTTTACAATGCTCAAAACGACGTCGTTTAGGTACTTAGTGCACATTGCTATGTGCACCGTGGTGCACAGTATAATTTGCCATTTTCTTCTGAATGTAGCAAGTAAATATTAAATTTGAAAATTTATCTAAAATTGTATAATGAGTTCCAAGCCTCTTTCTTTCCCATCTTTTAACTTAATTTTAGGAATGATTTGGTATGTCAGCGAAATTTTAAAACTTAATAACAAGTCAAAAAAATGTTCCAAGTTTGTAATAAATGTTTAAAAGTAGGTTAAAAATAAAGTTTTTTATTTTTTTTTTTGAAGTGTAAGGCTATGCACAACAATGGGTTTTAGGGTATTTTTTGCAAAAGAAAAAACTATATGGGTGTGTTTGGTTCACACATGGAAATCGGAATCGGAATGGGTATCAAATACTTAGTAATGGTAATAGGTTTTGGTGAAAGTATTTTGCATGTTTAGTAGTAGGGTGGAATATGAATAGGAATGATTGTTAATAGTTGGGAAAGCCGCTGAGGAGGAAGGAAATGGAACTCTTATTTTTTTAGGCAATGGGTTTTGCAATTAAGGGGGTAATCAAAACTCATACTAGTTTTTTAAAAACCTGTCAACCAAATAATAACAATAACTTTGATACATATTCCTGATAGCTAAACATGTAAACCAAACACCTATATGTGAGTTTTTTAAGTTGATGTGGGAGGGTTTTTTTGGAATTTATTTTCCTACAAGTTTAAGTTTTTTGTAGGCCTCAACTTTGAGGAAAAAGATGCTCAAACTGTACGTTTCGCGCACTGCCGCGCCTGCACATGCCTGTTGGACGCATGAAAGCTTCTTCTTTTTTGTGAGAATTGATTTGTTCTTTTCTTTTGGTTTCTTTTTCTCCTCTTTTTTCTCTCTCTCCTCTCTTATACTTTGACGTACTAACATAAATCTAAAAAAAATCCAATACTATTGAGGTTGCTCTAATAAACCTGTAGGTTTAGGTTAACACTAATACAAACAAACAATATATAAAAATTATGAGAAGTGAGTGTTAGCGTAGGGCATAGGGTAGAATTGAATTTAATGAAATAGGGAAACTTTACCTAACACATGCAAAGCAACTGTATGATATAAAATATTGTACAACAGGTGTAACAGTATGATATTCCTGGGCAGGCATGACTCGTGAGGCATGGCTTATGGGTTATGGCTACTTGCCCCCACAAACCAACAGATATTGTTGTCTACACCAAATCCAGCAAAAACTATTTTTGTATACGTTGTGAGTAATTCGTTGGGAAAGAAAATGTTTTTATTTTGATAAATTTATTTTAAATATTCCAGTAAAAGTGTGTTGTCCCGCTCAAGTAATATTAAACATAATGCCAACTCAATTAAATAGGCATATAGACTTCACTTTACAAAATTGATATGATGGAGATGCATGTTAGAACATCAGTCTCATTTGTAGGCGATGTTTGTGGTTAAGTGCATGAGTTAATGGGGAAGACGAAGCAAGAGCACGCGAAAATACAGTTGCAATTTGCATGTAAGCAAAAGAATATATATGTGTGTCTATATATATATATATAGGGACGGAGCCAGAAAATCGATTGAGTGTGGTGAAATTTAAATTGCTTTAGAAATGTCAATGACAAAATATCAAACAGCCATAATAAAGTTAAAATACAAATTACATTATAAATTACAATATAACGTTGATTACATTATAGTAGGGTTAGAGCCAAAAATATACTGGAGTGGGGTGAAAATGTGAAAATATTTATGACAAAATATGAAATATAATCAATTAGATAAAATATTTCGAATAACACTATATTCATAAATACTTTTTAATTTCTAAGGGAGGATTAAAAAATATTTAATTTATCTTGTGAAGAAATGAAAGAGATAAAATAAGAATAAGTGTTGCTAATAAAATAGGTGCGAAGTAATGCTTTCACTTACAAATGCAAGTAATGCACCTAGCTATAACATGACGTGCACCTAGTTATGACGTTAGGTGCAACTACATTCCCGATTTGAACGCATTTGAACGTGATCCTATATATATATATATATATATATATATATATATATATATATATATATATATATATATATATGGACAGGACTTCTCGTGCGATCAGCGCGAATTGCACCATTAGGTATTCATAAATGTATTACACAGTGTTCAGAAATGCACCAGAATAAAATGTACAAATGTACCAACACACTAAAAGTCAACTGACACCTATAAATTTGGTAAGACCAAAAGTACAATTAACTCTAACAAAAATTTAAGAGTCAAGTTATATTTATCAATAAAAAAATTCATAAGTAAATTACTGAAATCTGTAAGCGTTTAATTTATCAACATATTTTGTTAGTAAAATACTGCAATTTATATGTATTTAAGTTGTAATTATTTAATTTGTTGTTAGGTCTGTTGATATGTTGTTTTCCTGTAGTGATTCATTCCATTATATCCATCCCTTTTATTTCACTATTTACTTGTGATTTTTTCTTTTTCAATGCAAGAAAGATCGAATAAGAAAAATTTACATAAAATGAGACTAAATCGTGTTTCAAGAATCAGTTGAAAGTAATGCATGGTTGAGTGCCATCGGAAGGACTCTCAAAAATATGTATCCCATTTTGCAATTGGTCATAAGAGTTAGCTTCTCAATTTGATGAAAAGATTTCTACTAAATGTATTATCAAATCTTACTCTCTCAAAATACTGCTTGATGTAGCGGAAGTTGATAAATTATTTTTTTTCATGGGACCCGTAAAAATGTCTACATCAAAATTTTAAGTATGATGAGTAAAGTTGAAAGTAGAGAATGGCCGGGAATACATACAGAATTTGAAAAACTCTTATAAACTTAATATTTTAGTTTAATTGTTGTGTGTTTTTTCATAAAACAAGGGAGGTTTATATACAAAGAGAAAGGATTAAAAGGCAAGATAGCAAGATATATATATACTATGTTAACTCCTTTTTTTTTTGGTAAATTCCCATTAGACGATCCAGGTACACCCACGGGTTCCGAAATTCTTTCCCACAAAGAGAGTTCACTTGCCACTTGAGCTACCCCATTGGGTTACTATGTTAACTCCTTGATTATAGGCATGAGTTGATAAGAATGATTCCTTTGAATATTTTCTTGATTTTCTGGGTGATATTTGTTTCCATTGTTTGTGTAAAATATTTTGTTTCCTCCATTAGCTTTTCTTCCTTATCAGTATTTTCTTGATGAATATGCATGAATGCATGATGGTACATTGGTACGTTGTCAGAGTCACATTATTCAATTGAAAATTTTGATGTGAACCATTTTGACAGTGAGGGTCTTTATTGTTTACTACTTGATGGTTAGCTTTAATTTTGCAGTAGTCAGTTAAGAGTTGCTTCATTTCATAACTCCACATTTATGAAATATTTGGATCAACGCTAGTTTTGAAAGAGCAATGAGATTGAAAGAATTAAAGAAATGGTAGTGAGATTAAAGCGATTAGATTTCTCTAGTCAGAGTTACATTATTCAATTGAAAATTTTGACATTAAAGATGTAAACCATTCTGATACTTTGACATAAGGGTATTTTATTTGAAATGAAAATTATAATTTATGCTCCTTACTTATAGATTAGTTATAAATGTTACCTCTTAATTTTAAGTGGTATAAATGTTGACTCTGAATTTTTTGAATGCGTGTATATATTACCTATTCCTGTTATAAATGTTACCTTTGAATTCTTATGAATTTTCTGAACGGGGATGAGCAATATAATACTTAGATGGAGATGGAAGATGAATGATTAAATGAAAACAGAAGTGGAGAGGGAGAAGAAGAAGAGGAAAATTGCACGTGGGGGAGGATAAGCTAAGGCTGCCATGCATGCATATTGACTGACCAACAAAATGTTGGACTGTGAGGTTTGGCTTCTTCTTCTTCTTCGGTCCTCACCCCAAGTGTTGTGTGGCCGACAACACAATATTAGATTAGATTGGGGATTCAGCTTCCATCTGTGCATCCTGACACTACCTGCGCATGGGGGCCCTGCCTTTCTTCAACTCTCACTCCACCCCAAGAAGACCGCAACCGATCATTTTCCGGTTTGTTCATTCACGAGTGGAAAGCGTTACTATACATGTTGGTTTCACGGGGGCCACGGGGACCAAGTCATCAATACAACCATAAAACAATTATTGAAAGAAATCGAGATGACAAATTGATAGTATTATTGGTAGAAGATTTAAAGCTCCTCTCCTTTCAATGTGTCCAAAAAGATATTTATACAAGGTCTACATGCTTGGAGAATAAAAAAAAAAAAAAAAAAAAAAAAAAAAAGTAAAAAAGTTAACAAATTTGATCTTAAGAAAGTTTTATAAGTTATCAGATTGCTTTTCTAATGGTGAAAATTAAAGGAGAAATCTCTGAGATATCTGATGCGGTCAAGCATACTGAAATTCCATACCATTAAGAGTATCAATTGAGCCAATCACAAGGTCCAAGTCGAAACAATTAAGACAATTCTTTATTGGTTATGTAAAAAATAGAGGAAATCCAAGTTAAGCCCATTTGCTAAAGATGAAAAAGAACTCAATGCTTTTTATAATCGCAAATTGTCATTTTGGTCCACCGACTATAGGGCTCCTATTAATTCTAGTCCACGACTTTCAAAAGTGTTAATTGCATACCATGACTTTTCAATTTGTATCAATTTTGGACACTCCGGTGAAATTTCCGGCCAAATGTCGCCGGATTCTCTTAATCCCTCTGATCTGACTTAATTCAAGGGGCAAAAATGTACTTTACACTATCCAAAATAACCAACCCAAACCAATAATCCCAAACCCGGTTCACGATAGGGAGAAAGCTATCGCTAATCCAACCGTTAGATCGATGTAGAACAAGCAAGGACCAGCTGATGATTTCGCCGGCGACGGCAACGATAGGGACAAAGCTATCTCTAAAACAGTTGGATTCGTGGTCTTCTCAGGAATCGCGATGAGCATTATCAAAGCCCTAAACCCTTTCAACAATAATACCAGCCTAAAAAACGACGACAATGAGTCGACTCAACCTCAAGTTCTTAAGCAATGGCAGCCTCAGGAGCTTCCGCCGCTCAGGAGCTTCCGCCGCCTCCGCCTCCTTTTGAACCCATTGTAACGGTCCGTAATTACATCTTACAAATCCATCATCAATTTCTAAATATTTATTTATTTATTTGTAATTTTTTGTTTATTCTTTTTGGTTTTGTAGAAATCAACTTGTTGTTTGGAGCAAAATGCGGTAGAACCATCACCGAAGGTATTTTGGATTATTGGTTTGGGTTGGGTTATTTTGGATAGTGGAAAGTACATCTTTGCCCCTTGAATTAAGTCAGATCAGAGGGATTAAGAGAATCCAGCGACATTTGGCCGGAAATTTCACCGGAGTGTCTAAAATTGATACAAATTAAAAAGTCATGGTATGCAATTAACACTTTTGAAAGTCGTGGACTAGAATTAATAGGACCCCTATAGTCAGTGGACCAAAATGGCAATTTGCTCCTTTTTATAATTGATTAAGTGCTAATTTTGGGATTAAATTAGACCCAAATAAGTCCTATTATTTTTGTCCTTATTTGGAGGTTATTTATAAATAAAAAAAAAGGTTTAAAAAATCAAGAAAGTTGAAAAAAAAATTTGAAAATGAGAAAGAATAAGGTTGGGGAAAGAATCTGGTTGGTAGGTGAATCTTGGAGGGAAAAGGAGGGGGAAAAAGTATTACGTTGGAAGGAGTTCTTGATAGATTCCTATTTGGTTGTGGTACACTTGAATCCCTTTTACGTTCTATTTGTGTCTATCTGATATTTTGATTCTTATATTGGTCTTGCATATCTTTCTGTCATACTTCTTTCTTCCTTTTCCTTTTTCTTTCAAATCTTGCTTAGTTTCTTCGCTTGTATATTGTTCTTTTTCTTTGCTTCTTGCTTTCAATTTTATTGCCTACCTTGCGATACACCCTTGCTCTCAAAGGCTTGTGAAGTCTTACAAGATATGTTTTCTTGAACTTTGAAGTTGATCGAATCCATATCAACCTGAGTTACGGACTAGAATTTCCCTTTTTGGAAAAAGGCTTGTGAGAGTATCTGCTGCCCGGAGTGCTACACGAGTGGAGTGGGTGTGTTTCACTAGTACAAATAAGCAAATCCGCTACACTTGTAAATGAGTATCCGCTACACCTGTAGTGGTGTAGCGGATTAAGGTGACTCTGAAAGTACGCATTTTTCGCGTCACCATAATGGCTAGACAGGACTTGAGTACAAATTAAATAAGCCTCTTGCTACTCAAGTCCTATCTAGCCATTCCTAAAGATTATTGAATTGTATAGCATAGAGGCTCTCTCTCTCGCGCGCGGGAGGGTGGGGGTGCAAATCAAACCCCATAATGAGGTTGGCTGGCCTTGCAAGATAAGTTATGCCAAATTTTCGTATATTTTTCCAACACAGAGCCACTACAACTCGAGTAACCAGAATGGTTTCGCTGCGGCCTATCAACTCGTGGTAACAGTTTGTTTCCTCGGGTATGCTAACCTCTCATCTCGTAAGTACCACTTGGGTTAGCGACTATTCTTGGTCTTAATTCATCAGTTACGGAATGAATTCCAATTTTGAATTTCTGAATTAATTCTCAGGTAGTGGTCAGCTGTTATAGGGGTTATAATGGTTGATTTATGATCAATTTGAATGCCATGGTTAATTTCTATTAAACCATCAACTCCTACATTTTCAGCTCTCAAAATCTCTGCTCTTCTTCCTTTCTTAGCAAACTGTGTTTATCCCTTGCTCTTGTTCCCTGGGTTCTTTTGTTTGAGTGCTCAAACATTGAACCATAATGCATTTTATCCTAGGAAACCTAGGCTACAACGCTCCTAGCACATTTGGGAGGTAACAAATAAGGTTTTAAAGAAAGAGTGTTTTACTCGACTCGTATTAACCACCTACCAAAAACCCTTTCTTTCTTGTGCTTGTTATATTTTCCATAAATATTATTTTCGTAGTAATATTTCCTAACATAGTGTACCCCTAGAGCCATATACTCCACCTCTTACCCAAGAGCTGGGAGTAGTGAGGGAGCGAGCCAACTTTTAGGTTTCACTAACATGACTACTCATATATCTTCTTATTTTTAAATTTTGTTTTTCCTCTACAAATGACTAAACAGGTTCCAAACATTCCTCAGATATTAGAGCAGAAAATAGGCTCATATCTTACAAAAATTAGGTTAGTTGCTACATCTTTTAAGGGGTATGCAATATCTTGGTGGCGAAAAAGAAATAGAGGGAGAGTTGCTAATTTTATTCCCTATGAACATTGGGTTCAAGTGAGGGAAGAGATGCGACTAGCCTTTCGTCCTAAATCTTTTTTCTATGATCTTGAAAGAAATTAAAATTGCAAGGAACCGTGCAAGGAACAATGTCAGTTGATGAGTACTACCAAACTATAAATATTTTGCTTGAACAGGAGACATACACGAAGAAGAGGCAAGAACTGTTGCTTGTTTTTCACATGGGTTGAACTTAGATATTCGATGTACAATGAGTACTCAGAAATATGAGACCCTTGATGATGCCTTGCATGCCGCATGTGAATCCGAGGTAAAGATCAAAGAGATGAAGATGTATAAGTCCAACAATGGTACATCAAGATGGAACAACACTCGTCCAACCCCTTAAAGGAGTGATGAACTTCCTTCTCCAACAGATGATTCACAACAGATAGGTAAGGAAAAGGTAAGTGAGGTAGTGAAACCTCAATGTTATAGAGAATTGATTTAATTTGTTATAGGTGTAATGTGAAAGGCTACATAGCTCGTGATTGCCTTAACAAGGGGGTAGTTAAGATAACAAAACAATATGAAAAATTTGCTTATTGTCTTGAATATAAGTTTGAGGATGAGGTATGTGACCATTTTGAAACCCCCAATGAACACGTTGATGGGGAACCATTCTTACCTTTAGATTTCGATTATGAATATATGTTGATAGTGAGTCTATTCATATTGTTGTTGCTAAGGAGGTTTTGAATGTACATCCTTTAAAAGAAGATGAGTCTCAAAGAGAAAACATCTTTTATGCCAAATGGTCAATTAGAGAGAATGTTTATACATGTGATAATAGATTCTGGAAGTTACACAAATGTGGCTAGTGCAACTATTGTTAAATTTCTTCAATTACCTTTGCTTGATCACCTGAATCCTTATCGTTTGTAATGGTTTACCGATGCAGGAGAAACTAGCGTAACCAAACATGCTCTTATTCCTTTATCTATTAATAGTTTCTCTGACAAAATCTTGTGTGATATTATCCCAATGTAGGCTGCTTATATCTATTTAGGTAGACCATCGCAATATGACAGAAAAATAAGTTCTTATGTTATGAGGAACACTTATGTGTTTCACATTAATGGAGTTAGATATGTCTTGCCTCTTTATCTCCTAAACGAGTAGAAGAAATTCAAATGAGATTGACGCAAGTTCTCAAATCAGGCTCGAAGAAAGAAGAAATTAAAGAGAGCAAAGTTGAACCTCTATATTTGGAATTGCAGTCGTCACTCCAATCCTCTAACTCAGTTTGTAGCTAAACAAAGGAACCACAATCAATGATACTGTGGAAAAGACCAGCCCAAGGAGTCAAAGTGAAGCCTATCTTAGTAACTAAAAAGGATAGTAAGCAAGAGAAAGAAGGGGTGTCACTATCTACTCACTTTTATTTCAAAAACATGCATTAAAATTCTCTAGATTTGTTTGTCATGTTTCTATTAATGACCTACTTGCTAGATGTGTTAGAGATTTGTTTACATACACCAGATCAAATAAGAGCCCATAACAGGATCATCACAGGGCCCATCACTACATCTTTAAAGCATCATTGGTAGAAGAAACAAGAAAGCCCAATAAGAATTCTATTTGATAGAGGAAAGTATTATAGTGGCCCGTTTCAAGTGATATCGTGAATCGAAGACAATGCTTATAAGGTTGATCTTAGGGGACAATACAATGTCTCTTCTACTTTCAATGATTAAAGAAGGAAAGGATGATGCGGCCCAGCATACTGAAGATCCATTAAGAGTACCAATTCGGCCAATCACAAGGTCCAAGTCCAAACAATTAAGGCAACTATTCATTGGTTATGTTCAAAGATGGTTAAAATCCAAGTCAAGCCCATTTGCAAAAGATGAAGAACTCAATGCTTTTTATAATTGATTAAGTGCTTATTTTAGGGATTAAATGAGGTCCAAATCAGCCGTATTATTTTTTTCTATCATTAATTTAAAATGTTTGGCATGAAAGAGAAAACACTAGTTTGTATTTAGAAAGGATTCCTTAAATCCATTTCAAAATAGAACTATATTTAATTACTTGCTTTCTAGATTAAGTTTAAGACCCTTTTTCCTATTGTATTTAGGATTACAATGTTACATGTATACCTATAAATAGGGCACAACCATAGCAACTTTAACTAACGCTTTCATTCAATAAAACACCTAAGTTTTACTTTACACTTGTGTAAGAAACCTTATTGCTAATTGTTGACTCAATTAGTGGTTAGTTCTTGGACTCGACTAGTAAATTGATTTGTGGACTCGAACCATTCTTCCCTTCTTCAACCTTAGATTTAGGTTCGTGGACTCATTCTTGAAGCGAAGGAAACCAGATCTAACTCTAGTTGATTGAAGATTGTATCACGAGGTACTTAAGCTATAAAGCGATCTTCTAAGTCTTTGAGGATTCGGGGCTAAGGGTTTCACGCGAGGTCTAAGGTGCTTTGATCCATCTCTATCCATACATTGAAAGCTATGTTGGGACAATACTCTATTTTATTTGAACCTACAACTAGGTTCATATCAATATCTCCTTCTGTCGCCTCTGAATTCGGCACCTAATCGGCCCCACCGACTCTGACTGCCTATAGAAGGGTGGGTGATTGGGTTTAGAAACGGTGCCCCAGCGTGACTCGTGATCGCCAGGTGTACGTCTACACCTTGTGTTTGTCGGCCACGTATGACTGAAGGCCGCCTACGCTTATTCACGTGCCCGAATTTGCGATCCCGGCCGTCTCTTGGATAGGCTACAAGCTCCGAGTGCTTGCGGTTTTGCTGTGCGGCTTCATTGGTTCCCATCAAGTTGCTTGCATATCTTTACAAGGGCACAGAGGTCTGAATGCTAATTGCTGGTTGAACTTCCAAACATCCTTATCAATCTTGCAATGTAGCTAAAAAGCATGTCTGTTGTCGGTCGGGTCGTCTTCATTATCGTGACGGCCCCTCCTTCCACCTAATTGGCTAGCTCCGCGACTTGTTGTTTACGAGTGTAGTCATTAACTGAGACGTACTAAATATGCCTTCTCATTTTCCCGCTAGTTGAAATTTTAAATTTCACCTTTCCCAATCCTAATTTAACTGTCAATTTGCCTATCAACCGTTGGATACCTGCCACATGTCACCATCTAAGCACCCTTCCCCCCATAAATTTGGCCTTCACTTTTGCCCCACCACTTTTCACTTTTACTCCTCCTCATCGGTGTTTCTTGGACTCGACTAGTAAATTGATTTGTGGACTCGAATCATTCTTCCCTTCTTCAACCTTAGATTTAGGTTCGTGGACTCATTCTTGAATCCAAGGAAACTAGATCTAACTCTAGTTGATTGAAGATTGTATCACGAGGTACTTAAGCTATAAAGGGATTTTCTAAGTCTTTGAGGATTCGGGGCTAAGGGTTTCACGTGATGTCTAAGGTGCTTTGATCCATCTCTATCCTTACATTGAAAGCTATGTTGGGATAATACTCTATTTTATTTGAACCTACAACTAGGTTCATCTCAATATCTCCTTCTATGGCCTCTGAATTCGGCACCCGATCGGCCCCACCGACCCTGACTGCCTATAGAAGGGTGGGTGATCAGGTTTAGAAACGGTGCCCCAACGTGAGTCCTGATTGCCAGGTGTACGTCTACACCTTGTGTTTGTCGGCCACGTATGACTGAAGGCCGCCTGCGCTTATACCCGTGCCCGAATTTGCGATCCCAGCCGTCTCTTGGATAGGCTACAAGCTCCGAGTGCTTGCGGCTTTGCTGTGCGACTTCATTGGTTCCCGTCATGTTGCTTGCATATCTTTACAGGGGCACAGAGGTTTGGATGCTAATTGCTGGTTGAACTTCCAAACATCCTTGTCAATCTTGCAGTGTAGCTAAAAAGCATGTCCGTTGTCGGTCGGATCGTCTTCATTATCGTGACAGCCCCTCTTCCGCATGACTGGCTAGCTCTGCGACTCGTTGTTTGCGGGTGCAGTCATTAAATGAGGCGTACTAAATACGCCTTCTCATTTTCCCGCTAGTTGAAATTTTGAATTTCACCTTTCCCAACCCTAATTTAACTGTCAATCTACCTGTCAACCGTTGGATACCTGCCACATGTCACCATCTAAGCACCCTTCCCCCCCATAAATATGGCCTTCACTTTGACGCCAATTTTTCACTTTCACTCCTCCTCATCGGTGTTTCTTCCTTCTACTTTCTCAATCCGACCATTTTCATTCTCGCTTTCCCGTCTTCCCCCGCTTTCCAGTCACTTTTTCGCTCATCGTCTTCGCGTCAGCTTCAGATCAGCCTTATTTCTCTCTTCATATCTTCTTTTCAAACCCCTTTTTCATCTACTTCGAGTCGACAAGGCGTTTCAAGTAACTCGCCAGCCAGCGGCTCCGATTGGGCTCACCTCTTCTGCACCTATAAACCTGGTGCCTCGTGATCGAACACTCCACCAGGAATTGAGCCAATTTTAGGATTTAGGCTAGCCGGTAGCATGTATAGGTTCCTCGTCAACGGGATAGTATCCAATGTGGTTTCTATGTCATGGCTTACATTAGATCTTTAATTGAGCATGTGGCATCCATTGATGATAAAGAATCTATCAAGTAGTGGTAAGGTTTTTATCGTATTTTTTTATTATTTCAATTTATTTTATAAAATTAATCATTTTGTGATTATGATAAGTAATATAATAGAGAAGTTTTTATATATTTACTATTCATATATTTTTGACATGTAGTACCAACAAGCTGTTAACGACCAAATAGATATTGATGTAGTGTGTTCCGAATGGGTAGATTGTGTATCAACTTATATAGAGTAGGAATGCATTTGATTAGAACTTTGTGAACAATATTTAGGCTTGGTGATTGTACTGTTGAATTGTTCATTGTATTTTGAAATAGATGATGTATTGTTGTGTATTTTAAAATACTTTACTTGTAGAAGATGATTGTACTAATGAATTGATACTTTTGTATTTATGGTGTTTAGATAAATTGTTATTATTATATTATGCTTAAAATAAAAATAGGTTAAAGGCAATGGTTTAAAACCTTTGTAGTTATGAATAAAGACAACAGTTAAAAATCGTTGTCTATGAATGTAAGACAAAATACAACAGTTTTTAACCGTTGTCTTTGATTTTTTTTTTGAAAACAACCATTGTCTTTGATATATAAGCCAATAGTTAAAAATCGTACGTTGTCTGTACCCGTAACTTTCAACAACATAAATTTTAATAACATTCAATAGACAACAGTTTTTAATTGTTGTCTTATATAGAAAAGACAACGATATAGTTAAAAATTATTGTCTTTGCGCAAGACTTACAACAACACTGATTTCAACTACATAAATTTTATCTAATAGACAACCATTGTCTATGAACATTTTTCTTGTAGTGACACTAGATTTACCTTGTAATCAATTTGCCTATAACATTAAATTTGAAAAAGTTAGAAAGTTTATTTGCATCCTCTCCCCCTCTTCCGTCTAGACATTTTCTCTATATTAGAACCAACACATTTATTATTATTATTATTATATTGTTGTTGTTGTTGTTGTTGTTGTTATTTATTTTAAGATCTTTTGACAAAAAGGGTTATTGCTAAATTTTGATGGAATTAATAGATAATTAATCATAAAAGTATTATATCTACTATACTAATAAGAGCCAAAGAGAGTTATGCCTAAAATGGATAGAAAAAAATGGCGGTCAAATTATTTAATCAAATGGATGGTTCAAATGAATTATTTAATCAAATAGATGGTTAAGATAATTCAGATTAATATTATTAATAGAGATTATCTAATTTAACCTTACTTTTATGATTATCCGTTAAGTTTTCCGTTAAATATTATCTTCTCCGTTAATATTCCGTTAACTTTTAATTTACCCATTAATTTCTATAAGAAAGGTTTTAGGTTCGAACCTCTTCTCAATCAAATTTGACATAATTAAGTTTCTCACTCTATTTTACTCTTATTAAATTAAATAAATTAGTAGCTACAACAAAAAATGATACATATGTATTTCTTTAATTTAGAATTATGTGTCAACAATACCTTTATTTGAAAAAATTATTCATTATCCAAAAATTAAATTAAATAAGAAAAATAATTTCATTAGTTATATTGTCTTTATTTTCTCTCATGCAAAGATTCTTTACATTCAAATTTATCAATTGATATTCATTACATTGTTCATTATCTTATTTTTACAATATCTTGTAATTAAATATCAAAGTTATAGTACAAAATAATGTTTATATATATATATATATATATATATATATATATATATATATATATATATATTTATTTATTTATTTATTTATTTATTTATTTATTTACCAAGTATTTTATTAATACTATGAAATTTTTTTAAAAAAATAATTTGAAGTTAATTATATTAACTACTTGGAGATTGGTTGACAAGGAGAGTACTCAAATAACCCAGTAAATTGAAGCGGAATCACTCTATTTTACTCTTATTGAATTAAATAAATCAGTAGTTACACCAAAAAATGATACATATGTATTTCTTTAATACCATGAAAAAAAATAAAAAAGAATAGTTTGAAACAAATCATATTAACTACTTGGGGGATTTGTTGACAATGAAAGTACTCAAATAACCCATTACCCAACAAATTGAAGCGAGAAACTACCTTTTAATATCTTTGGAATACATAATATTTTAAATTTTCAAATTTGTATTAATTTATTTAATCTTTTTTCTTAAACTAGAGATTTCTTTATCCACAATAACTCATAAATGAACACCAAGCAGAACACCTAAAGGAAAGTCCATAGATCCTATATCATAATCTCATTGCATGACGTTGTCATCTATGCTACCAACAATAACCGAATTGCAAATAACACACTACCAACAAAAAGGAAGAGAATGTAACAAATAGTAAAGATGAAGAGAATGACAATGTTACTCAAAAGAGAATTAAGAATACTTAGAAAAATTCAAACTAAAAGTAGTATTTATTTAGACTATCATTTTTAGACCAAATATTTAGACTATTGATTTTACAAGGTTGCAAACATTTATTTTAGTAATAATTATAATGAATTTTCTATATTATCTTGGATTCATATACTCTGAGTTAGATATTTAAATAAAAAAATTTGACATTCAATTACCCATGTATAAACTTCTCCTATATAGTCTTGCATTGATATACTTTGAAATATTTATTTAAATATAAGCATTGGGCATTAACCCATTCGTGTATTGCGCGTATAAAACTAGTTGTATAGATAAGAAGGGTTAATTAGAGCATTCTTACTAGGAATTTTTTCTTGGTTATCAGGATGAGTTGGAAGTGGGAGAGTGTGATTTGAAGAGAGAGGAGAGATGAGAGAGAAGAAATTATATTTGCAGAAGGATTGGGTTATTTGTGGCACCTAGGAAAAGAGAGAAAGATATGCAAATCTATTTATTTAGCGTGTGATACAAACGAAGTGCACAAAGGAGCCCAGAGGGCGCATATAATGCAAGCGCCCAAGTAAAATCAAATTTTATTTTATTTTTTAGATCTGACATTTTTTTGTTTGATTTTCTTTAATTTTATTTTTTTCCTCACCTTTCGTCTTATCTTTCCTAGTCATACATGTAAAAGCACCTAAAAAAACTATAACGGATATTGATGCTCTTGTGAATAAGTTGCCAAGTTGGTTCCGACTCCATTATTGATTTATTTGAAGTCATTCTCAAACGTATACGTGGCACGGTGAACTTTATTTGGACAGAATACTCTGGTCCCACAAAAACAAGCTTTGACCAACATGCCTCTTCTTGATAATTAGATTGATTACTACATTGCATGCCATTTAATTTTATTACAGCATTTTGTTAGCTGGACAACATTACATACCCTAAAAAAAATGTGTTTCATGTTGTTTGCTTATGGACAGGAGAATCAAAACAAGATTATCTCACACAATCATAATCTCAATTTTAAGATAAAAAAAATAGTTTTGCATTTATAACTACTTTGACTAATTATGTAGCACTAACCAATAATCTAATAATATTAATCTTCTCCCAAATCTAATAATATTAATCTAAAATTATTTCAAACTGCATCAATTTTGGCAGCCAATACTGTTTTGGAATAAGGTTCAAAATGCCCACGGAACGTAACCTGAAAGTGCAATTTGGCCACTGAATAAAAAAAAGTGCAATTAGGCCACTGAAACTCCAAATGTATGCAATTTTACTTGATAGCAGGTTATCATCCATTGTTAGAATAATTATTATTAATGTATGACTCATTATTATGGCTCATAAATATTTATGTATATTTAATAAAATAATAATAATCCCATTGGCCAGTTAAAGATAAATGGCAGTTTCAACTGCTCAATAACTTCTCACGTTGATAGAACTGTGAGATAGTTATAGCCATCCAGAGGTTCTGGTCCTCTCCCCAACCCTTCTGCAAAAACTAAAATTTCTCTCTCCATCAGAGTTCTTAGACTTAGGGAACGCTCAGGGTCTGGAGGGAGAAACCAAGTCTCCCATTGAAGCATCTACAGTGAAGCCATGGAGCCAGGTACATCTGCTAAACATTAATGCAGTATTGTATGTGATAATCATGTGTTCTAAGATCTTATATATTTAAGTTTTATCTAACATGTGGTATCATGAGCAAGGTTGTAGAACATATGTTTTTCCATATATTATGATAATTACGTATTGTTTGTATGGTTGTGTATGTATGCCCAGTTTTCAGAATATATGAGTTTTCATTAGCATTCCCAGGTTTCCGTAATTATATTCGTTGTATGTTAATCAAAGGTTTTTGGCTTTTGGCTTACGTAGATATGTTTTTAATTACCTTACGTATCTGGTATCTGGGTAGATAAACTAAATGTTTGTTTTTCATATATTTGTTTCGTATATGCCTTTCGTATTTGTTTGTTTTACACGATGAAAAACAATGTACGAAACACAATTATGATATTCCAGATTACCTGGTGGACTTGTAATGTTCTGTCCATTTCGTGGAAAGTACTCTAAATTGTGTCTGTTTATACGAAACACGATTCTTGAAGCCTTCTTTCTTCTTGTCTGTTTATACAGCATGAAATATATATATATATATATATATAATCGTATATATGTTTAAATATTATGTATGTGCGTGTATAATCGTATATGAAATGTTTAATCACATGATAGGATTAAACATATGATGTTTTTTATGGTGCTTTAATGAAGTATCTTTTACTGCATATTGTTAATGTTGGCCACTCCTTTATACTTATGATATTCCAGATTATGTGAATAATTACGTACAAACTGCATATTACCCTGTAATTAATCATAATTAATTTAAATATCATATATTCATTATGTATTAGAATTGTTATTCTATTAGAATTATTATTCTATTAGAATTGAATCATGTATTTTCTTTTAATATAATGTTCCGCATTAATTTTCTGATATTTTTAATTATGGTTTATTTATTTGATATCTCATTATGATTATTTGTAAGTCACCAAAGTGACCAAATTATAAAGTTTTATAGATATCAAATTTAAATAAATTAATTCAATTACCCATAATTATGTGATGC
>CP025653.1:11493638-11623060 GCA_003576665.1 Ipomoea trifida
CAGGATTTGTCTGTGACAAAGACATTATCGTGGACCATTATGGAAAATATATCATTATAGATCATATTAAGTTTGAAATTAATATTGTGATACATGGAAGGGACTGCGTTAAATTAGTGACGTATTACTGCCATGATTCTTATTAGTTTCTAACTAAATGATTACTTATGTTCTGACCAATGTAACGAAGGGATTAGCTTATGCTATGCATATTATGTTTCATGATCATTATTAAATTTATGATTCATGAGCCAAGTGGGAGAATGTTAGAATAATTATTATTAATGTATGACTCATTATTATGGCTCATAAATATTTATGTATATTTAATAAAATAATAATAATCCCATTGGCCAGTTAAAGATAAATGACAGTTTCAACTGCTCAATAACTTCTCACGTTGATGGAACTGTGAGATAGTTATAGCCATCCAGAGGCTCTGGTCCTCTCCCCAACCCTTCTGCAAAAACTAAAATTTCTCTCTCCATCAGAGTTCTTAGACTTAGGGAACGCTCAGGGTCTGGAGGGAGAAACCAAGTCTCCCATTGAAGCATCTACAGTGAAACCATGGAGCCAGGTACATCTGCTAAACATTAATGCAGTATTGTATGTGATAATCATGTGTTCTAAGATCTTATATATTTAAGTTTTATCTAACATCCATTTCATCAGGTTACTTGCTTATAAAAAATGTAACTTGTTTATGTTTGACATTTTAAAATAATTTTTAATAATAAACTATTAAAATAAAAAATTAAAATAATTAAAAATTTTAAAAAATAATAATAAAAAATACATCTACGGGCTACGGCCACCCCCCTCCCCTTAATAATACTCTTGAATTGCCATCTTGATAGGAAACATGCGGATGAATCAAATTTAATTTATTTATTTATTGTTATTATTATTATTATTATTATTATTATTATTATTATTATTATTATTTACGGAAAGTCAACTTCTTTCACAAAATAATTTTTGCTTTATGATTTTGGATAAAGATTTCAGTTGTTTTGTAAAAGAAGTTGACTTTCTGTAAATAATAATAATAATAATAATAATAATAATAATAATAATAATAATAATAATAATAATAATAATAATAATAATAATAATAATAATAATAATAATAATTAAATTTGATTCATCCGCAAGTTTCCTATCAAGATGACAAGGGTATTATAAGCAAGTAAACTGATCAAATGAATGGTAACCTGCTATCAGGTGAAATTGCATATATTTGAAGTGTCCAATGGCAGTGGCCTAATTGCACTTTCAAGTTATGTTCAGTGGCCAATTTGAACCTTAGCTTATTCCTAGTGTTTTATATGAAGGTATCGTTTCAAAATAAACTCTTATTTTAAGCTACTAGCTTATTTTGAGAACATTACCAAACATAATTTATAGCTTATTAGTAGCTTAAAACAACTTATAAGCAACTAAATAAGTTCTACCAAACAGAGCCTAAATGAGTTTGATTTTATTACTTTCTTTTTATTAAAAAAATCTCATATTTGAATATTGTAAATAATCTAGTTAGCCTGCGAGCCCAAAAAAAAAAATAATAATAATAACAATATTATAAGATGCTTGATTGAGAGTTAGATACAAATGGGAGATGTTGGGAGACTAAAGATCCAAAATAACTAACCGTGTATAATTTAAAGATTAAAGGAAAAGTAAAGTTTTCAAATGGAATTCAACATCATTTTTGCACAAAAAGATTATATATGAAGATGATATTGTTTTGCATGCCCCTAGTGGTGGCGGGTTCCATATACTTGTAGAATTGAAGCATGGTGCTTCACAATCCCAAAACAAATTGTTTCATGGAGCCCGATCTTGCTCGTACTAGAACTCTTTAATTATAATCGTAGTTTCAATATATATATATATATATATATATATATATATATATATATATATATATATATATATATATATATATATATATATATATATATATATATATATGTATGTATGTATGTATGTATGTATGTATGTATGTATGTATGTATGTATGTATGTATGTATAGTTCAGGTACGACCGCGTCTTAACGTGCGATCAGTGCGACCGTACAACTAGTTATGCAATTATGCACCACATAATATTAGGAAATGCACATCATAAATATGCACCATTAGATATACATAAAAGCACAACACAGTATTGGAAAATGCACAATTAGGTGTGGAGAACTATGGTGCATTATTTTGAGTGTGTTGTGTATTTTTTGTGTATTTGTGCATTTTCATTGTTGTGCATTTTGTTAACACTAGTGTTGTATATTTCAACTAGCGACACGGGAAGGCGCGACCGCATTTAAGCAGACAAATATATATATACAAAGGAATGGGTTCTCGTGCGGTTGGCTTTCTCTGGTGTGGTTGTGTGGTTGCTTAGGTGCGAGGTTTTCCTTCTTAAGGTGCGTAGTTTGTGTGCTTAAGGTGCGTCAGTGTTGAAACTTAAGGTGTGTCAACTAAATCTTTAGATGCGTGGTTTTTCTTCTTAAGGTGCGTTGTTTTCCTTCCTAAGGTGCGTGATTTGTATGCTTAAGGTGCGTCAATTGTTGAAGCTTAATGTGCCCTATTTTAAAACTTTAGGTGACTGGTTTGTGTTCTTAATGTGCGCCATTTTAAAACTTTAGGTGCATTGTTTTGTGTTTTAAGCTGCTTTGTTTGTGTACTTAAAGTGCGTGGTTTTTGTATTTAAGCTGCGCCATTTTAATGCTTAAGGTGTGTAACCGCACAATCGCACGGGAAGCTATACCCGCACCTGAGAGAACTGAGAACCAATCGCAGCCGTCCATGTGTCCAGATCTAACGGATCAGAAACACTATTTTTTTTTTTAAAAAACGCAATTGTATTTTTGTAAATAATTGAACTTTGAAGTGCAAGTAAATTGTTTTAAAAGTGCAATTAATAGTTTTATATAGTACACTTAAGTGCAAGTAAAATGTATTAAAAGTGCAACAAATAATGTACAAATCCATATTAAATGCACTTAACATTATCATTAATTGCACGAAACATTATCATTAAGTGCACCAATGTGAAAGACGTTATCAGTTATCTATCATTAGGTGCACCAATGCGAAAGATGTTATCATTAGGTGCACTAATGTTAAACAAAAGATAAATTACTTGCACTATTAAGTGAAAATGGTTGCAATTGACGGTAAATATGTTACCGGTATATTTTGAGTATTATTAGTATCAGTGTTGAGTACAATGTTAAGTACAATGTTCAGTATAATGCTCAGTACAATAGTGAGCTCTAGTCTAGTAATGTTGCGTCCCTAAACCAAGTGTACAAATCTGCTACTTATACTATGATTGCAACGACTCTTCCTCCACTGAGTGTAACAGAGTGCCAGTAATATTGGTAAGCTGCATTGGGTGCTGGTAATGGTGAGCTGCATTGAGTGCTGGTAATGATGAGCATTCATTAAGTGTTGTGTCGTCTTTGTGTAACGGGTGACCGTTTGTTGCCTTCGGGTCAATGCTGATGGTTCGGGTCAGGTGCTGATGCCTAATTATCCTGTCACCAGTCCCCCCCCCACTGCCTAGCCAACGAGAGTGATTGAGGTGGTTTGGGAGTAATGACGTGTGTAAAAATTATTATTTTTCGAATGGTAAGAGAACTGTGGCCGAGGTCAGGCCTTTGCCAATTTTTGGTCGAGGTCACCTCGGCCAAATTTATTATTTTTTTTGTTTTTTTTTTGTTTTGTTTTGTTTTGTTTTTGTTTTTGTTTCCTTGCTTTTTTTTCTTTTTTTTTTTTTGGCGCTTTGTGCATGAGCTCACTTCGACCAGCCGTAGGCTGGGTTAAAGGTTAGCTCTCCCGTCAGGTAGCTAGCGAGATCGGATCTCGTGCCGGCCCTAAGCGACTAGAGTGTGGTGTTTTTGAAAATTGAGGGGCAACATTTACACCATTAATAATTCAGGGGTGATATTGATAATTGGCATATTATGGATGGGCAAAATTTACAATTTTCCCTATTAAATATATCCTAGCGAAAATTGTAATTTATGCCCCTCCATAATATGCCAATTATCAATGTCACCCCTGAATTTTAGCGGTGTAAATATTGCCCCTCAATTTTAAAAAACGTTACATATATTGCCCCTCCCGTGGTGTAAATATTGCCCCTCATGTTGGTACGAGAGGGGCAATATATGTACCGTTTTTGAAAATTGAGGGCAACATTTACACCACTAATAATTCAGGGGTGACATTGATAATTGACATATTATAGAAGGGAAAAAATTACAATTTTCCCTATATCCTAATATTAATGGGCCTTTAAATTCTGTTAGTGATTTAAGTCTAAACCCCACTTATGTAATTGAGTGCATTATTATGGAAAATTAGATAGGTTTTAGTTTAGAGTTTATCAGTGTTAAGAGTGAAGACTTGATTGATCAAACTCTACGCCAGAGCGTCCACAATATATCTGTTGGACTTCACCAACTTATCTTCGTTGATCTGGCAGAGTGGTTAAATGCAAAGAAGTGTGTTTACAAGAAAGACCCTATTACCTGAACACCTCAAAGGGTATAACAGTAATCATTTATAAGGACATTCAAGTTAAGATTACCGTATCTACCTAGAATTAGAGTTTATATAAAAAGGGAGTTGATTCAATAATTAAAGCGATTGATCTAAGCAATTCTGACTTGAATCACAACCATCTCTCCCTTAGTTCTAAAAGGCAATACTCTAATTATTTCATCTTCTCAAGACGTAAGTTCTTTATGGAAATCTAAGTTGAAGAACTTGAGAAGACATTCACTGATGCTTAATATGTGGACATGAAGACCATGCAGTTGTGGTACAGTGTAGAGTGAGTCAGCGAGACGAACAACAACAAAATAGCTCTTCAAAAAAGGGGTTTCTTTGGACTTCTGACGCATGGATCTCCGTTCTTGACAATCTGCTATAAGCCTTGGATAGTTAGTACTTACCTTGTGGGGATCACTTGGGTGAGATTGTATCATCTCTTACCTTCTGTACAATTGGTGTTAGAGATAGTGGATTGGACGCACTGATGGTCGTCCCCCTAAATGTAGATACATGATGTATCAAACTGGGTAAACAATATGTGTGACAGTTTACATTCCGCCTTTACTTTTCCACATATTAATATCTATACTGTTGCATTCTTTGAGTGATATATAGTCTAGGGTTTTTGAATGTTATGCTCTGTCATATAGATTAGGCAGAATCTAAATCAATCGTTAGAGAATATCAGATTTAGTAAAGTTTCAAATTCAATACTTACCATTAATTAAATTTAATTGGATGATTGAGATGGGATCCCATGTTCTCATCTACAAGGGTAGTATCATAATATATATATATATATATATATATATATATATATATATATATATATATATATATATATCTGTGTGTGTGTGTGGATATTGGATTGGGACAAGCCCACTTGGTGTAGGGGATAGGTGCAGAGGAAGCCCAGGGCGTCGGCCCGAGGCAGCATGTTGCATTTGCGACGTCGCGTGGGCCATGTGCGTTAGTGTGTAGCGCTGGTGTGTGTGGGTGCATGGTGGTGGCGTACGACATGCATGGTGTGGCATACGGCGTACATGGTAGCTAGGGGGCTACGAGGGTGTGTGTGGTATGGCGGCTAGGTACGTGGTGTACGTGGGTAATGGCGGCTAGGGTACGTGATATGGCAGCGGGGTGTGTGGCATGTGTGAGACATGGGGGTGGTGTGTACACGAGCGGAGTTCAGGGCCACGTGAGTGGATGGAGAGGGGTGTGTGTAAGTGACTGTACACGTGGGTGGTGTAGGGGGTCTTGGAAAAGTATAAAAGGGGATGTTGCGGTCTGTTTAGGATATCAAGGAAGACACGCAAAACTGTCTGGTCCTAGTGGTTCCAGTCCTTTTCATTGGAGGGTCATAGGTCAATTCCCCATAGTATTTATTTAATTATTGGTTAGTCTTTTATTTATTTTAGCATATAGGTTATTTATATATATAAAACCATGCCATGTCCTTTTACTTTGATTTCATATATTAATTATAAAAAAAAAATCTTAATTGAAAGATTGTATCCTCTAACATTACACTGGAAGATTGATAAGATTACGAAATATATCCAGAGATAGTTAATAACTTGCTTTTTAACTCCCAAATCGAATGAAAATAAGATTGCATTGGTAACAGACTAAATTTTAAAATGTTTTTTTTTTTTTGAAAAATTTAAAAATGTTAATAAAGTTAAAAGTAAAATGTGGCTAAATCATTAATTTAACACTGAATCTAAAAGTATTAGCATAATTGATGATTGAATTAAGAAATAGTTTAAGTGTAATAATAAAATAACATCATGCTTTTCAATAGTGTAAGCAGATCTTATTTATATATATATATATATATATATATATATATATATATATATATATATATATATATATATTCTCTTTTGTTGTGATAATTGAAAATGATAGCAATAATATGAATGGTCAAAATGAGTAAAAGTGTAAAATTAAAGCTTGATTGTTTGCTCATCATTCAAGTGATCATATGTTTGGAAAATGACAATATGGCTTTACGAAAAAATTAATGTACTTTTTCTGCTAAAAGTAGTCAAAATACAGTGGTTTAGGCAATAGGCATGCTGAGTGTATGTGGACCAGATAATCAATGCAAGATTTTCTAAGATAGTTTTGTGAATTTATATTCAGCTAAAAGTAGTCAAATTTATATTACATGTATCAAAATGATTTTCTAAACTTTTTAAAATTGATTAATAAATATAAAGTAATTGTCACTCATCATATATATCTAATATCATTAAACAAAATTATTGAAAACTATTCAATTAATAAGAAACAAATAATCAAATAAGTCCTGAGCTATTTAGAAAAAATCAATTGTACCAGCAAATTATAAAAACTTTCATATTAATTTTCAAACTCTTAAAAATTTTCAATTAGAATTTTTTTACATGTAAATTATTTGTTATTGCATGTTATGTATGTTGACAGGCAAATTATTTTGTGGACCTAAGTCCACCTTGCAAGGTAAACGACCCTCAAAATACACAATTTACATATTGAATGTTCACAATTTATATACTGAGTGTTCGCAACTAAATGCTACAATTTACATACTGCATGTTCACAATTTGAATTGTGAACATTCAAGGTAGACTCGGGTTCCTGGTATAACTATTGTATGTTGACATGAGTATTACATGAAATGTTTATTTTTTATTTTTTGTATGCCGCATACTAATTTAAAGACAAGGAATCAAAATAAATGTTCATGCAAATAGTGTTGGTGTTTATTCTAATATAATTATAAGAATAAGTCTTTTGTAATATTGTTTTACATGAAACGGATAATACTTTCTAACTATATTATATATGATATTTTTTAGGAATACATAGAAAAGTATTACATTTTAACTAAAATGTATTACACATCTGATATGAGACAGTCAGGTAGAGATTAAGGGTGTGTTTGGTAGCCCACGGAAAATGATTTTTGGAAATCATTTTCCGGGCTTTTGGTGTTTGGTAGTGTCTGGAAAATGTAGTCAACGGAAAACAATTTCCGTTGACCATAGAAAATGAGGCCATTTTTCCGGAAAATGACTTCCGGATTTTTTTTCCGGAAGTCATTTTCCGGACTTGGCTTCAACAATTATTTTGGCCAAAATGGCCACATATGTTACTTTTTAAAAGAAATATTATTATTTTATATATTATTATTATTATTACTTTATATTTTAAAAAAATAATTTAAAATGTAAAATTATACACTTTAATTCATTTTCCAGAAAATGAACCAAACACACAAAGACAGTTTTCCAGAATGCAACCAAACACCGGAAATAAAATTGTTTTCTGGAAAATGACTCACTCATTTTCTAGAAAACATTTTTCAAAAGTTATTTTCCTGCTTTCCAAACACCTCCGAAGTGATTTAGGAATTTGAGCTCATTAGCTAAGTACCAAAAAAGCCTACCTAACTACTTAGGATCTTTGTAACATGAAACAATACAAGTAAAGCTAGCTCCCTATATAGCAATCAAACTTGCAAACAACCTTCATATATTCCAATCAACACCTTTTAACTTTAAGGCTTTGAGTGTGTTTAGTTTTAGTGAATTTTATGTTATATATATTTTTCAAAGATTCTGATAACTTGATATAATTTAGCTTCCTTATTTAAACTATTATTTGTTATAGATCATTTTTAACACAACACGGACAAATTAGCTACTCATTGTTCTGTTTCCCAAAAAGACTAATCCAGATTCCTTTGCCGATAATTATATATAGCTAGGCCTATTTGCCTATTTTGGGGAAAACATGTTGTAATTTGGGAAGATTAATAATAGAAGTAATAATGTTTAATTTAAAAATATAATTGTTTAACTTAATATACCACATAAACGCCACATGACATGGTAACCTGTTGAGGAAGAGATCGGATTAACCTGCTATTAAGTATAATTGAACAGATTTGGTTATTTGAGGGATCTAATTGTACATTCCCTGAGTTACAATGGTCTGATTGTATTTTTGTGTTCAGTTCGATGGTCAGTTTGAATTTTTTTATTAAACTTAAATCTTTTCAAATAATTATTAATATTTACTTACTCAAATTGAATACGAATTATTGTTTTGAATTTTTTTTTTCAAAAATTAACATAAACAAATATATTTATTATAAAACATTTTTATTAGCCTTAAAAAAAAACATTTAGGGGGCGTTTGGTTCACGGAATATTAGATTACCTTAGGGAATGTTAGATAAGTGAGAATGTTAGATTCCTGTGTTTGGTTTAAAATTGAAGTAGGTAAATAAGACAACGAAAATAAGATAAATTGATTAAAATGCCAAAAGCTCAATATTAGGAATAAGATAAGAGAATGTGAGATTACCTAAGAAACCGGGGTGTATCTCACATTCCCTTCCAATAGCTAAAAACTTCATCGGGAGGTTATGTTACATTCCCTGGGAATCTTACATAACTTGAACCAAACATGGGAATGTTATATTACTAAGCAAATATAACCTTAGTTATCTTATATAACTTGAACCAAACGCCCCCTTAAGGCATCGTTATGGACATATACTAGTTTATATTAAAATGCATTCCTTTCTGCCATGATGTACGTAGTTAAAAGCCTCTCCGCTCCCGCAAATTTTATCATGGACCACGGATCACCAAGCATTGTGATCTAAGTGACAAAACGACGTCATTTTGATTAATGAAAACAAACGGATGAAACTGCCTCCATTCCGCGCAACTGCAGTTCAATTCCCTTTCAACACAACTGCAGTATCAGTTCAACAGAACTGTAGTATTAGTTCAACACAACTGCAGTTCCAGACAGATGAACGGCCTCCGACAACTGCAGTATCAATTCAACACAACTGTAGTATCAGTTACGGACACAACTGCGGTATCAGTTCAACACAAATTCAGTATCACTTCAACACACCTGCAGTATCAGTTCAACACAAATTCAGTATCACTTCAACACAACTGCAGTATCAAATTCAACACAACTGTAGTATCAATTACGGAGATTTACGAGAACCGTTTCTCTCACTTATTGAAACGACGTCGTTTTGTGACCTTGGTCCATAATGCATTGTGGACAGCGGTACACGGTATAATCTCCACTCCAGCCCTCAAGGTCTAAACGCTGTCAAACTAGATTACATCTTGGTGGCAATCATTTATTAGGGCATGTTTGTGTGCTCAACAATTATTTGACCGGGAAAAGAAGCAGAAAAGCAGGATAGACTAGGTGAAATTGCGCTTTCGGCTCCTTTTAAGCGTGCTTTCAAACAGTGCTTAATTGAATTTTTGAAAGCTCAATAAGTTTAGTTAATTTTAATTTTAATTTTAATTTTAATATTAATTCGTTGGTGCCATCAATCACTTCAAATCATTAAAAGACCCTACGGTTGTAATCTAACATGTTGAATTTTGCGTCTTAAACTGAAAGATCATGCTTTAATTTTCTTGGATTTTAGGGATATGATAAAACAATATGCTCATCAAATTAAAGACCAAAACCTTCAAAAAAAAAATCAATATTAATGAAAAAAAGAGTAAAATATTTGACAATCATATCATAATCAAACTTTTTAGATTTGGTGATTGTATATTAAGAAAAATATTTTTCACTTATACTATACACTAATTTCAACACAACAGTTTTTAATTGTTTTTATTTTAAAAGACAAAGGTTAAAAATCGTTGTTTTTGCGCGGGACTTACAACAACACTGATTTCAACAATAGAAATTTTATCTCAAAGACAACGATTTTAACCGTTGTCTATCTGCATTTTTCTTGTAGTGATATATATACTAATATTCACAATTTATGTGATAATACAATTTTTAAGAAGTGTTTAATTTAAAGAATGTTTTTAGGTACTATGGCATTCTCAAAAATCTTGTCTAACCTAAAAATGCTTTACATTCCTTTGGGAAAAAAGATTACATTACAATAATACTCATTTTAATGGATTATTTCATATAACTTGAACCGAATAACTCATTAATACTCATTAGCTTCTTATGAATTCATCAATTAATTACCTTATTACCTTATTACATGTTAAAATAAAATCACTTAGCAGTAAGCATTTAGCAATGAAATATGGAAAAAAAAAAGTGATATAAGATATATTAGAGAGTAAACTTTCTAGAGGAATACAGAACATCATTATTTTTGTCCGACTACAGATTTATTTAATCATATGATTCCATATATTGAGACTAATTGTGCTTGTATCGAGTATAACTTTAAAGCTTTTAGAACTCGAATTCGAGGACTCTGGTCATTTTATGATTTAGTTATTGTGCAATAAAATTTATAAACGATGTATAATTGTAGTCAAATATTTTACGCGATCCAAGGAAGATCTAATGTTACTCGTCTCAACTGATGTGTGATAAATTGGCATGCAATTGGCAAATGATTACACATTACTATTTACATAAGTTTCTTTTGAAGTGACATTATTATCTTTAAATATCTTTTTAAATTTTTGTTTAAAGTAAATGCAAGTTTTAATTATTTTAATGGGTAATGACTAAAATTGTGATTTGGTAGATTCGTGGTTTGAAAAGGCTCTGCAACTTTTGGAGTTATACACAATAGTCATTACACAAAGCAAGAATAATATGGCACACCACCGTGAAGAAAGCTATATGAAGAGGAATAAGCCAAGGATTAGGTTGATGGTGACATCAAATTATTGAATGAGTTATGTCAAAGTAAATCTTTTTTAGAGTTGGGTTAAAAATTGGTGTATATTGTTTCAATGTTTTAAGTTTTTGATATAAATTATCAACAATAAAAAGAATAATAAAGTCATTTTTTAGAGCAAATATAGTACTATTGATTGATTAGTTAGTTCTTACATGGTAAAATAAGATGGTTTTTTGGTACATGACTAATTTGTTAATTTTTTTTTTTTTATCAAATTGTTAAATTCTTTGCAAAACAAAAGACAAAAAAAAATTACTAAATTTAGACTAAAACGTTGAAAAGGAATTTTTTTTTTTTTTGAGTACTATCAACTCTATTACAAGCTAAGGTACATACAGTATGTATTTGTTCAATATACTTTCTCCGGTAGTCCAAAGAGTTAATACCAACACCGTGGATTCGATCTTGTGACCTAAAAGGGAAGCTTTTTAGATTAGCAGGAACACTACATTTATTTAGTTCAAAAGATTATTTTGCCCATTTTTATATTATTAATTCATATTTATGTACGAAATAATAATTTGTATCAATAATAATAATAATAATAATAATTTATATTAAATACATTAATTACCTTTAATCAATATGTATATATATAATATATAATTAAAATGTAAAATGAAAAACCTATCTTCATTTTAATCATATTGCAAGTAGACCACTTAAGTCTCAAATCGAGTTTTGACTAACACAAAGGGTTAGTAGCGCCTCGACTGAGGCTCGATCTCATGACTTCACAAACGGGAGACCCACTACATGCCAGCGGAGAATATATTATGTTGGTATAAGTCATTTTATATGTTATTAACTAACCTTAAACAGTTACCTTACTAAATATTTTTGTATAAATAACTAATACTATCCATACTCACAACAACTAACCTAATCTTCTATTCCTCTATCAACTATCAGAAAACATACTCTGGTAATTTTATTTTTGTATAAACTACAAATAAGCCATTGTACTATTTGGGAACAAGCCATTAGACCATCGAACTCGAATAACCATCAAATAAGCCATTGAAGTCAAAAAAAAAATAAATAAAGGAATTAAGCCATTAAAATCGAAAAAATAGCAATTAACCCCCTTTTTAAAATTTTCGACACCGATAGCTGAAAATTTTAAAAATGGGTTAACTGCTCTTTTTTTGAAATCGCAACTCCAATTATCTTTTTTTGAAAGGACAACTCCAATTATTATTCCTCTTCATTCTATCTTCTTCTTTTTCCTTTTTTTTTTTTTTTTTCATTCAAATCAGTAAATAAAAAAATAATAATAAAGAAGGTTCTTTAAAGAAATTGTTTGATTTTGAACTAAAAATTTTGGGATTTGTTCCAATTTACAAATGTATTAGACACTAATATATTTTGTGATATATAATTTCAATCAATTATTTTCACTTTAAACTAAAATTGGACAGCAATATTCGAATCTCATCAAAGCTCAAAATTTAAAGATGGTTTGAAGCATCCCATCTTTTTTTACATCTCCAAAAGAGGCCAAAGTTTAATTTCCATATCACTTGAGTTTAGTGTGTGTCTATACATATATATAACCCTCCATCCCCCACCCCCGTAAAAAATTTGCCTTTTACAAACCCAATCTTCATTCAGCCTCTAAATCTTCAATTAATTTTTTTTTTTTCATAAAAGAAAAATAAAATTTTCACAAAACAAGATGTAACATAAATCAATTTTTCTTCATTCAAATCATCCGATGTATACAAGAAGCCCGGAAAAGGCTTTAGCTAAAACTTGCTAAGTAGCAGTACCAAAATTGTTAAGAACCGCTTTAACTACTCTCTACCGTCCTTTGTACAATCCCAAATAGGAGAAGAAAGAGAAAAATTATGGTGGTCATCCTCGAGTGGACTTCATATATAAGCAGTGCAGTGCATTATAGGCGGTGGTAACATGAATTGATGAAACTTGGCCTTTTGGATATAGGTGTTGAAGGGAGATGAATTAATCATGCCAGCATAGGAGCATGACCACACATCTCCTAATGATGTAGAGCCTAGCCCTTTGTTTTCTTAAGACACCTCCCAGCCCTCTGCTTGATGATGAGATCCTCCTCTTGGAGCCTCCCATGCTGCTGCTCATCATCTTCATATCTTCAACCAAATTAGATAAGAAAAATTAAGTGTGATTGATTGATGGATTGGGAACTTTGTGTTTGGTGTGGAGTTGGAAAGATGGAATTGAATGAGAGCTTGGGGGAGGTCTTATAGAATGTGTGGAGAGTGGTCCCAGGCCAAGTTGAATAGGGGCACCTCCCGGGGTGTGGGGGTGCACCCCCCCCAACCCCCATAGGCCCTATCTCACCATGCCCAGACAGTCCGGTCCCCAAAGGGTCCACTTCCCACTTGAGATTCCCTAACCCTACCAAGAGAGGACAAATAATTTATGTTGTGAGTAGTGAAATTTATTATATAAATTAAATAATATATTCAAACTCCTATTCCGTATTCAATCCATTTTTGTCCTTTGTCTGTGATTAAGGGAGAATTTTGTCTCATGATAAACTATTTAAATTTATTTAAATAGATTGAGTTAATTGTTCATTTAAAAAAAAAAATTAATGCCAATCTTCTGAGTATAGTGGTTTTGTCATAGTCCTAAATTTTCAAATTGACCATATGTGGTCTTTCGATTTTCAAATTTAACCATTCGTGATCTATGTTAACCACTCATGTTCCTTCAACTTTCGAAATTTAATCAGCCGCGGTTCTCTTCAAAGGACCATGACTGGTTAAAATTTAATAGTTGAAGGACCATGGGTGATTAACTTGGAGTCTTGGACCATAGAGGGTAACAATTTGAATGTCGAAGGACCACAGGTAGTCAATTTGAAAATTTAGGACTAAACGCGGCAAAATCACTATACTCGGAGGAACTCATATGGTATTAACTCTTTAAAAAAAATACTTTCAAATAAAACTTTTTAAAAATAGTTTTCTTCCTTCAAATTTTAATAGGGGTAGTGGTAAATTATATTATTATTATCCCGAAGACTATATAGATACACGGGGCATACCCTAGTCCTCTAAAAGGAAATTCAAAATCCATCATATTGATATAGTGAATCTCCTTTGATATAAATAATGTAGACACAAATATCATCCCAAATTAGTCTCTCAGTATTTGACATTTAATTTCATGTTAATTTGTAGGTCTAGTGAACAATTTGACAACGATTGAGGGATGATTACGTTAGCAACAATTGAAACATAATAAATGATATTTGCATTTACATTTGGGGAGAGGGTGAAATAAGCCCCTAAATTTTACACCAAAAGTCAATTAGACACATCTAAATTTTTAAAAGTACAATTAAACCCTCAAACATGTCAAATTGAGTCAATGAAACCCAAGAATCAGTAAATGACCTGTTATTACAGGTCAAGCATCACTCCAGTGAAAATCCGGCGGCCGGCGACGGCTCGATCGTCGTAGATCGCCATCTCCGGCGAAAGGCGACCAAAAGGTCGCCTTCTCGGGGGGAAGGTGACCGTTACTGATCACCCTCGTCGGAGAAGGTGACCTTTTAGTCGATGGTGATGCACGTTTTCCGGTAAGATTTTACCGGTAACTTGTTGCATGGTTATCGGTAAATTTGACTTATTTGACAAAAAATAACATGATTGATAGTTTAATTATACTTTTTAAAAGTTTAAGTGCCTAATTGATTTTTGGTATGAAGTTTATGGGCTTATTTGAAAATTTTTTATTTAGGTTTTAACATGAGTTCAAATCGATTAGTCACTAATAATGATTGTGGGATTAATTTTTTTTCATTATTAAATTGTTCGCTTTAATTAGTGGTTATATTTTTTTGTTTGAATTCTAATTAGTGGTTATATATGTTTACATTAAGAGAATTAAATATTATTAACTTAGCGTATTTATAATTAATTAGTTATAATGAATCAAACCTATTGTGTCATGACTCACCATCTGACCATCATCTTGCTTCTTTCATAGCATTTTGAAGTTTCCCATGCTCCAAGTGACCATCCAATTTTGGAAAGTATTTATTGATTTTTGCTACAGCATGCATGTCAACAAGGACTTTTGTTTATTTTTGTTTTTTAATAACCTAAGTTTTTTAGCGAATCATGAGGAGGTAAATCGAGTCAATTTAGTTTTGATACTCAACACAAAATTGTACATTTCTATGCACAAAGAATTCAACGCAAACCCAAATCCAAACCTCCAATGTTTGAGACAAGGATATAACACTACCCTACCACTGAAAACAAGTCTTTAAGTGAGATTTCTCATCTACTCAACCAATGCTTGAGGTTGGACTTTTGTTTACTTTGAGAGAAGAGTATTATTTGAATTTTGAAAGTTAAATAATATAATAGCACATCAGATCAAGAGACTTATATTAATTAATACGGAGTAATAATAAACCTTTCTTAATTATTAGTAGTGTTTATTACTGTCAGCATCAGCAATTCCATTCTCTTATTAGTTTTTTTTTTTCCCATACATTAAACTTTCTGTCAAGTATGCATGCATACTATATATTTGTGTGTGTTCGTGTTTGTGCACATACATTATATTGAGGTATCATTCTTGATTTCTTAACTACAGTAGGATTTTAAAAAAAATAAAATTTATAGTAACTCTTTTTTTTTTTTTTAAATACTCATGATTTTTTTACAAGATAGTATATATCTACTTTCTCAAACATTTCAGCACAAAGAATTTAAGTCCCTACAATCGAAATTCAAACCTATTCTATGACCACCCATTTGGAATGGTAATTAGGATGTCATGACACTACATGGTAGTTGGGTGTTTTTTTTTTAGTTCTTAATTATTAATTTAATCATTCAGCTTTCTGAATCAACAAAATTCACTCTAAAATGTCCTTACTTGTATAAGGGTAGTGAAGTACTGAAGTTTGGTAGAATGTACAAAAGTGGGTGCATATTGAACATTTTGAACTACATTTGAATTGATTGATATAAAAAGTAAAGTGTTTGGTTTTGAATAAATTAAAGTCGATGACTAAAAATGAAAATATAATTATATATAGTCGAGAAATCAAAAATGATATATATATATATATATATATATATATATATATATATATATATATTCTGTCTCATTTTGTAAGCTAAGAGGTAATTGTATTTTATACAATTTTTAAGAAAACATGTCGTATATGATATTATTTTATTGCTCACCTAGAAAAGTTTAAAGGATTGAAATGAAGGATAAATTGGAAAGTAACTAATTTAATTGTGTCTAAATTAATATAATTGACATTATTTTGAAACAAACTAAAATTAAAAAAAAAAACAAGAAAAAAAAAGTAACACAAATTAAGTGGGACGTAGTGATGAGTATCATGTATATATTGGCATATGGCATAGACATGCATATACAAATTTGTATAGTATATGCATTCTTTATATATACTCACCCACATATATATATATATATATATAATAACTATGCCTTTACTTAAACAATATGGGAAGGGATTGCATAGTCTATTAGCTACCCTACAATGGTGCTGATGAAATGAAAAACAAATCATAATTATTTGTGAAAGGAAACCATTTCTTATTAGTATAGGTTTGTTGTTGGATCCACCTAAACAAGCAGTGGGATAATGGACAAATTCATCAGTTGAATCCTACTAAACAATGCATATTATCTTTAACCAACTTTTTATACCCTTATTATAATTTTTATGCATAACATATAAAGCATTTTTCTATAAAATAGATATTAAAAGCATTAAATTGTTATTTAAATGACACTTAACAATATTAAAATATATTGACATCGTTATATGCCATTCTACGTATATATTGAAATACTTAATAGTTTATAAATACTCCTAATTAATTATTTTACTAACAATATTTATAAACATAAACAATGAAATTAGTTTATCAAATCAAGTAATACAGTTAGTTAATAACTACTTCCTCTGTCCCATTTTACCTGTCCTATTTACTATTCATTGGTCAAACCAACTCTTTCTTCTTTGCTTATTTTCTTTAGTAATTTTTTATTATTTTTAAATTTAATTTTTTTTTGTTTAATAGTACTTTTAATGTAGTTTCTAAATATATAAATTTTATATATTAATACTAAACTTAATATTATGAAAAATTGGATTAAAAATTACTTCAGTCAAGCCTCATTAAACGAATCAGACAACCATTTTGGGACGGAAGTAGTAATAGCTAATATAATAAGCTAACAACCGATTGCCAATGATTAACCATTAGTAACTAAATAAACACCTTCTAACACCTAGATATCACAAAAATACAATACAAGGAAACATATGACACAAAACAAGCAAAAGCAGGTTTTGGGTTTTGCAAAAAGGTGAAGTAGGGAGTGGTTTTTCCTTGATACAAAGTATTAGTAAGTTTTGTTGCTATTATACCTTTCGTTTATTTATCAAATTTGTTGTGTCTCGCATCTTTAGCAAATTTAATCCCTCTCGCTTCTTTTGCGAGTTTATTCCCTCTCGTTTTTTTTGACGAGTTATAAGCGTAGAACTATAATTGGTCATGACATATGTGAACCACAAAAGAATGAAGATTGATACTCGAGTGGTGTCAACGACTTTTGAACTAGAGTATGCCTTCGTTATGTTTGACCAAATTGCTATTGACAGTAAAGAAGCTTGGAGTGCTCCTGTCGACTTCAGCTTCAAATTTGTGAAACAGTCTGCGATTCAGGTTTTCTATAACATTGTTAGGAAATTTGTTTCTATATATGTCTGACTGTAAGGAATGTTTGTCCATTTCATTAATCTTTCTTGTAAACGTTTCCGCTTATAATTCAATGAATTAGTCTCGAGAGATTATTATCAAAAAAAAAAAAAAAAAAACAAGCAAAATGTATAAATATAAATCACAGTGTATTTACAAATATTTTTAAAATATTTAAAAGTATTAACTGTCCGATAACTCTTTTTAGAAAATACAGTTTAAAAAAGTTAGTGAAACGATTCCAAGACATTTTTATAAAGTTTATGTAAACATTTGAGATGAAATGTGTTAGAAACATAAAAATACTCACCCGAATTACTATGTATCATGGTTTAACACAACACAAATGTTCATATATATGTTAACAATATTGTTACCGCACAAATAGTTCAGTTAGTACTCATGTGGTAGATTGTGGATAGATACATTGTTAACGATATTAATTTTTCTCCAAGCGGGATACATGGTTGGATGAAGATATCGTATGTTCAGATAACAATAACAAACATATGGTAGAGAGCATATATACACAGTCTATGTATATATGCTAGGAAGTATAAGCAACCTAGAACACTACTAGTACAATGAGTCCTAATATGCACCCGCAAAGTCATGGTGGAAGTGAGATGACATTGAGTTTGTCTCGTAGGGGAAGTAAACTGTGAACTGGTAAGGTCCTTGGTGAAAATATTAGCGAGATGATCCTTAGTAGAGATAAACTTAATAGTTAAGTCACCAAAAACCACCTTGTCCCGCACAAAATGGTAGTCAATCTCGACGTGTTTAGTCCGAGCATGAAATATAGGATTAGCACACAAATAAGTAGTGCCCATATGTTGTCACACCACAAACGAGGAGAAGAAGACATTGCTATCCCAAGCTCACGAAGAAGAGAAACCAACCATGTTACTTCAGCTGAAGCATCCGCCAGCCCCTCATACTCAGCCTCGGTAGAGGAGCGAGCCATAGTCCGCTGCTTCCGACAGGACCAAGAAATCAAATTACTCCCCAAAAAAACTGTAAAGCCACTGGTGGACTTCCTATCAATGGGACAACCAGCCCAATCGGAGTCCGAGAAAGCGTGAATAACTGCCGAGTCAGACTTAGAGACGTGGAACCCATAAGCCAAAGTACTCTTGACATAACAAAGAACATGCTTAAGATCACTACAGTGCGCCTTAATAAGATAATGCATAAACTGACACAACCTGTTTACCGCATATGATAGATCGGGACGCATGATCGTAATATACTACAAAGCACCAACCAAACGCTTGTAAGCAGTAGGATCAGACAATACCACAGAGTCGAAGATAGACGCTCGAGAAACAGCAGTTGGAGTCAAGATAGGCTTATAGTATTCCATACTAGCATGCTTAAGAATGTCCCCCATGTAACACCGTTGTGAGAGCACAAGACCACCATCCACAGGCACAGTCTCAATGCCTAAGAAAAACTGAGGGATCATAAAGGACCTGAGTTAGGGAATTAAAATGCATGTGATGCATAGAAGATATTACTCTCTTAATGAGGAGTTGGAAGAAGAGGCTCAAGATGAAGAACCCTTATTTGAAAGACCAGACGGCCCAACAGGGGCGATTCTATTAGGGAAGGCAAAGAGAGCTCAAGTCCAAGTCTCGGAGGCCCAAATCGTTAATGATAAGTCAGGACAACAAAATAAAACTAATAACTCGAAGGGAAGTACTAATAACAGAGATAAGGGTCGAAGTACCGTGGAGCGTAGTAGGGATCCTCAAAGCAAGCAGCAGAAACAAAGAGTCACACGGTGGTAAGGGGTTTTGAGAAGGGGAAACGGGTGGTAAGTACGACGATAACAGAGGAAGGATGCATGGAGGAAGAAGTGGTTCCCAAGATGAGGATGGAACTCATCATTAGGATCCCCTAGACATCAAAATGGATGAGGATACTACTTTCGTGAATAGAGACTCTGTGAATGACATGGTGGGTGATGACTGCCCTTCGCTGCATGTCTCCTTCAGCGGCGGCGGTCGTTTAGTGTGTTTCTTTGTGTCGTTGTGGTTTCGTCTTTTTGGGTGTGCTTATGAAGATTATTAGTTGGAATTGCCAAGGGGCCGCCTCCGGGAGTTTTAGGCGTGCCTTTCTTCAACTCATAAAGGATCAAAAGCCTGACTTGGTTGGGCTTATGGAACTGAGAATTTCTGGAGACTCCGCCAACGGAGTCTGTAAGAACTTTGGTTTTGAAAACCTGATTAGAGTATATGCGGTTGGTTTCAACGGAGGCATTTGGATTCTTTGGAGAAACAATCTGTTGGTTGAAGTCATTGCGACTAATCCCAAATTCGCTTTGATAATGGTAAGACAAGGAATCGTGAAGCTATGATTGATCTCATTTGTGTATGGGAGTCCATCGCATAACCTTAGGCAGAAGCTTTGGGATGGGCTTTTGCATAATAGGATATGCATGGAGGTGAATGACTGAATGGCTTACAGTAGGTGACTTTAATGCGGTCACTGGCATTGATGATGTTAGTAATAAAGAAAATTTCCAGAATCATAGGTGTCCGGGCATGAGGAACTAGATTTTTAAGGAAGGTTTGATCGACCTGTGCTATTCACGGGCTAGGTTCACGTGGATGAGATGCAAGGATAATACCACATTTACTGAAGCCAGGCTAGATCGATCACTATGCAATACTAACTGGATTCTAAGGTACCCGGAGACAAAAGTGAGACATCTAGCTCGTATAGGCTCGTATAGGTTGGAATTAGAAGTCGGCCTTTTCAATTCCATGCAGCCTGGACCAGACACCCGGATTTCTCCAAATTGGTTAAGGGCAACTAAGATTCGAATTAGGGGTGTAAACAAATCAAATAATTTTGATTTGATTCGTGATTCGAATTCGAATAGTTATATTCGAATTCGAATATTTCGAATACGAATCCGAATTCGGATACACATTTTGATTCGAATGTTATTCAAATCCAAATACAAATCAAGATAGATTCGATTCGAATAGTATTCGAATATATATATATATATATATATATATATATATATATATATATAAACTAAATTAGTAAAGGCATAAACAAAATAAAAGTGAGAGCAGCCGCTTAGTGCTTCACCCTTCACTCTTCCCAATAATCGAAATTTTTGTTATATTTTATCTTAATTTATTGAAAAATTTAGAAAAAAAATTAAGATAGTCATTTCGAATTCGAATATTCGAGTCGAATCGAATATATTCGAATAAATTGGTCGAATCGAATACGAATCGGAATTTAGGATTCCACTAAACGAATTCGAATTCGAATACTCATCAAAATAATCGAATTCGAATCGAATACTGAAGTATTTGACTCGATTCGATTCGTTTACACCCCTAATTCGAATAAACCTATTGGAATGAATATTCGGACCATGCAAACTGAATGCATGGATTGGAACAGTAGAGTATTTGGCAGCACTGAGAAGAGGAAAAAACGCCTATCTACTAGAATTGCGGGAGTTCAACGAAGTATGGAGAATTAGTTGAATAATGGTCTCATCAAGTTGGATAAGAAACTTCGCTTGGAGCTTGAGGGAACCCTTTACCAAGAAGAGCTGAAGTGGTTTAAAAAATACAAGGAAGAGTGGATTCAGTCCGGGGACCAGAATACAAGGTTCTACCAAGCAGCTACTATGGTTCACCAAAGCAGGAAAAAATTCATGGGCTGAAGGACAATAACGATGTGTGGGTTAGTGACAGTGACCAGATGGCGGATATGGTTCAAGGTTACTATAAGAATCTCTATACGATGGAAGAGGAGTGCAATTCGCAGGATGTTATAACAAGGGCTTTCCCGAGAATTGAGAAATGATATTAGGAATTCATCAACAAGGAGGTCATGAATGAAGAGGTGAAAGAGACCCTCATGTCCATGCCCCCGCTTAAAGCGCCCGGACCAGATGGATTCCATGCTATGTTCTATAAAAAAAAACTTGGGGCATTGCAGGTGACAGTTTGGACAAGTTAGTGCAGGAGTTCTTTAGCAGCGGCTACCTTCCATATGGACTAAATGAAACTAACATTGTCCTCATGCCCAAATTCAAAGCCTAGAAAAGGTTATGCAACTAAGGCTTATTAGCCTTTGCAACATTGCGTACAAGCTGATTACCAAAGTTATGACTTTGAGACTCAAAACCATCATGCTGGATCTTATCTATCCCAACCAAAGCAGCTTTATGCCTGATCATCAGATCACAGATAACATTGTGATATATCAAGATATCTTTCACACGATTCATATGGATAAAAGCCAAAAAGGGTATATGGTTATGAAAATTGATCTTGAGAAAGCTTATGACTATCTTGATTGGAGGTTCATTAGAAATACTCTTCAAGATATTGGTTTCAACAGTAGTTGGGTTAGAAACATAATGCATTGCGTTGAGACTGCTTGGATATACATCCTCTTGGAAGGAAGGAGCCTGGAGAAATTCAAACCTGAACGCGGAATCAGACAAGGGGACTCGATTTCTCCATACCATTTTGTGTTGTGTATTAAAAGACTGGAACATATCATCACTGAGGCCGTGACACAAGGCCATTGGAAATGGATTAAGGTTTCTAAAGATGGCCCGAGCATTTCGCACATGTTCTTCGCCGACGATATGGTCTTATTTGCGGAGGTTGAGGAGGATCAAATGTGAACTATTATGGAGCGCCTCGACAAGTTTTGTAAGTCTTCAGGACAAAAAGTGAATTAATTAAAATATAACGTTTTTTTTTTCTCTAGTAATGTGTGTAGGGAAGAAGTAGAACGACTTGCAAACTTAGTAGGAATGCCTACAATCGATAATATTTGGCGCTATTTGGGGGTGCCTTCGCTGGATGGACGCATTACAAGAGATCACTGTAAGAGCATCATTGGCAGAGTTCACACCAAACTTGAAGGACGGAAGTCAGGCTTCCTTAGCTTAGCAGGAAGGCGAGTGCTTGCACAGTCAGTGCTTAACGCGATCCCATGTTATTCCATACAAACTATGTTAATTCCCAAAGGAGTCTGCGACGATATTGACAAGATTGCTAGGAACTTTATATGGGGAGGGAATGGCCATAGTAGGAAAACTAGTCTGGTTAAATGGGACACCGTGACGCTACCAAAGGAGGAGGGTGGCCTAGGTTCCAAGACCATGCGAAATATGAATATGGCGTTGCTTGCTAAGTTGGGTTGGAGAGTTATAAGAGAGGGAGGGAAGACGTGAGCCCAGGCTATCATGAAGAAGTACATGAAAACTGAGGCTTGTATATCAAACATAAAAAGGAAGAGGAACGACTCGAATACTTGGAAAGGAATTTGTGCTGCAACTCCCTTGCTCGAGGCAGGAGTCAAGAAGGTGGTTCGGAATGGATGAGATACCTTTTTCTGGATGGATTAGGGTTTAGGGTTTAGGCTGGAAAGCAACAAGTAGGACGTCCTAGGCTGGAAAGCTAGCGAAGACAACACGTTCACCACCAGATCTGCCTATAAGCTTTTGGTGAATAAAATTAAGGAGGCAGACAACAAAATATGGAAATGCATATGGAGCCTCAGGGTGCCCAACAGAATGCGCACATTCATGTGGCTAGTTAATCAGAGGAAGATTATGTGCAATGTAGAATGGAAAAAACGGGGCTTTACATAGGACGAAAGATGTAATATCTGCTGAGCGGAAAGAGGGGATGTGGATCATGTCATCCGAAAGTGCCTGGGAGCTAGAGAGATATGGCGTAGACTCAACGTGCTTGATGGCTTAGGTAACTCTCAAAACCTTGACTTTCATCAATAGTTAACTACTAACTTGGGAACAAGGGTGGTACAAGGAGAAAACACAACAACTCTAGGTTCGCCATTACTGCTTGGTGGATTTGGAGATGGAGAAATGACACCATCTTTAAAGACGAGACATCCGATGTAAATGACAAGATGGCCTAGCTGCAACACCAGTTTAGCGACATCGAGGCAGCTCTCGAAAAGAGCTCGGATCTAAAGGAAAGAAGGCGGTCGGATGGTAGAAGATGCTACCCCTAGAACCCACCAAGGCTTGACTGGATCAAAGTCAATACAGATGGCTGCTTTGGAAGACATAACTACAGAGCTACATGTGGAGGAGTGATCAGAGACGAAACCACGAAGTTTCTAGGAGCCTTCTCCAAGCAGATTGGAACATGTGGAGCCATGGAGGCTGAACTATGGGGGATTTATATTGGGCTTAGAAAGGCGTGGGAACTTGGATATCGAAAAGTTATATTGGAGGCTAATAATGCTACAACAGTCCGATTGGTCGACAAGAATGTGGATTGCGGCGAACCGGGAAGGAATATTGTGGAGATGTGCAGAGTTTTCAAAGACATGATATGGGAGATTGATTTCAGGCACATTCCGAGAGAACAAAACCAAGTGGCGGATTGGATAGCCAATTGTTCCGTAACTGATGATGAGGAAGAACGATTCTTCGTGACAACCACTAGCTGCATGCAAAGACTGCTACGAGAGGATGAGCTTGGATTGATTGGCAGTTCGAATACAGTGAGGATCAACTACTGATCTTGGATTTTTTCCTCCCTTATTTAAAAAAAAATGTTTACTTTTAACATTTTCAAATCATTTATGGATTGATAGGTTACTTTTTATATCTTAACGGTTAACACCTTAGAATTATTGGATCAACTAGGCTAGTGGTGACTTAATTGTGAAGAGGTGAAATTGTAGGATGTAGTCTTAATTAACTTACAAACCCCTAATGAGGTGTTTAGTAGGATAGAATTGTAATTTCATTCCTAAAATTCATGGAATTGCAATTCTATGGTTTGGTTGGAGACTTGGAGGAAATTGCAATTTCACGTAATTAGAATTCTCTCCAACCATGGAGCAATTCCTAAGGTCCCCTCTAAAAATTGCAATTCCACACTTTATGGAATTGTAATTTCATGATAAATTATCATTTTATCATTCCTAAGGTCCATCTAATATGTTAATATTAACGGGTCATGTTTGTATTTGGTTTTAACATGTTTTGCGTCAACCAATTAACCCGAATTGTCACATTTAAAGTGAACAACTCCAATAACAATCGCTCTAACTTCACTGTGACTTCTCTAACAACTTAAATCTCATATTCTCATTACTTTTCAAAATGGACCACTCTGGGCAGTTTGACATGCAAGAATCACAGTTGAAGATATGGAGTATATAGTCATGTAGGGGTTTAATTCTTAAATTGTTCTCTTGGATTGAAATAATTAAATCACAGAAATGAGGACCAACTGAACTGGATGTCCCCTCCATCGCCGAAGAGAGTAGAGACAGGCTGACAAATAGACTTGGGGCAGATAGATATAGCTACAACTAACCGCATCTCCGCCGTGAACCGCCGCAACTACTGGCCGCGATATTACGATTCAATTTCATTGTGCTCTGTTCACTTAATGGAGTGTTTGGTAGGATGAAATTGTAATTATTTCTACTAATTTCATAAAATTTGTATTCTATAACTTAGATTGGAGGAAACTCCAACCATGGAATTGCAATTCCTAGGGTAATTCAGGAATTGAAATTTCACATTTTGTTAGTAAATTACAGTTCAGGCCTTTCATCATTTGAACCTTTTTCTCATGCATGTTTTAATGTGGAATTCAAATTCCCATAATGCTACCTCCTGCCATAACCTCCAGAGGCAAGCTCCAGCGCGACAAATTATTGAGTCGACCATAATCCACATAGATGTGTGCACTATGAATACAATATGCATTTTTATTATACTAAAACTGCATTATTTTTGTACTGAATATTAATAATATATAAAAGAAAAATAATGTACTTTCAAATAATGTACTTCATGTATACAAATAATATACTTTTAGTATATTAAAAATGTACTTTTTTTTAATATTATTTTATGGTTTACACAAATGTGTGGACCATGGTCCATGAAATAATGATTGCTGCGGTGCCTAAACCCTTCATAGACTCTTCTTGAGTCTTAAGCTATGCACTCCGAGACCTAAAGTCCCTATTATTAGATTGTTTTCAATATATCCATTAACCTGGTGAACTAACAATAATACTAAGCCTCATAAATTATTTTAATCTTTATTCATTTTTTTTCTTTCAATTCCTAACAATTCTATTTATCTACAATACGTTAAAATTTAAATTCTCTATCTTATTTTCTCCCAAAAAATTATAATTCTTACCTCTAATTCCATCATTCTAACCAAACCTCTGGTTACTTTACTATTAGATGAAAATAACAGTGAAACATAACCCTCGCGTGAATCCCAAAATACTGTGCCAATATTCTTTACATTATCACTGTTAAAACCCCAAGAAACTACAATTACTTTTGAATTGCAGTAATTCATGCTGAAAAGATTCCACAAATTTGCAATGCAGAAACAAAAGCGTAAAACCCAATTAAGTGATTGATTAAACTATTATTAGTTGTGCAATTGAAATAAAACAAACAAATATCACCCACTTGCTCTGTCTTGTGTTCCTCCCATCCCACAGAGGACACCGGTTTTCTAGTATTACTATGACCCTTGTCCCTTGGACAACATTTCAAGCTTATTGCCAGCCAGCAGTGCACAGTTAAATTTTATTGAAATCTATTTATTAAATTCATATTGGCCCTGTTTAGTAAATGGCTGTTAGCTGATTGGGTTGGCTGTTTGGTTTAGAAGATATGATTTTTGATAACATTAGCGGATTGTATAAAGTTGTTTGATAAATTAGCTGTTAGCTGATAGCTGTTTGGTATAATTTCTTTTCTCAAAAAGCTAATTGAAAAGGCTGTTTTGAGTAGTCTTTTGAATTTTAGCATTTTGAAGTTACAAAAAACTTATTTGTCAAACAACGAATAGTGATCAAATAAGCCAAAATTGGCTGATAGGCTAATTATTTACCAAACAGGGCCATTACATACGTAGCACATCGCCTAAGGCGTGTTTGGTAAATAGTTGTTAGCTGATTAAGTTAGTGAGTTTGACTAATTGAATGCATTAGCGGATTGTAGAAAGATCTTTGGTAAATTAATTGTTAGCTAATAACTGATTACATGCAAAATAACTTTCTCAAAAAGTTAATTGAAAAAGCTGTTTTGAGCAGCTTTTTGAATTTTAACGTTTTGAAACAATAAGATGGTACAACAAGCTAATTAATCAAGCACTTATATTAACGGTTTAACCAAATCAAACAAGTAATAGTGATCAAAAAAGTCAAAAGTGACTGATAGGCTAACTATATATGTTACTAAACGAGGCCTATATGATTGAAGTTTAATTTCTTCATTATCTGTTGTGGGCATGATGGATTGTACCGTTAAAGACATTATTAGAGAAACAACTCAGTTGCATATATGTTTGGATAAATATAATTGATAAGCCCATGTTCGTTTTACAGCTAAGTGTTAAGATTTTTATTAAATTATTAGTTCAGTATAGCTGAAGCTGTAATCTGACATTATGAGTTAATGACATGCAGTGTGTGTATGTTTTTCTCTCTTTCAATTTGTTGGGTGGAAAATGCATGTTTGAGTTGTGTTGGTACTGTTCATGGCATGCAATATCTCTGCTGGAACTGTCATCACAATTTAAAATTCAGATATTGTCTTCGAGTGTTATCTTATCAAAATGGTACTATTAGATATATTTGTAGTAGATTAACTGAATATAAAATACATGCTTTATATAGTTACAAAGCCTAATAGAATAACAATTTCTAGTTATTTAGTCTAATTAATTACTTAACAAGCACCCATCGTTATTATTGTATGGTCCAAAAATGATGTTGTTTTGTGTAATTTTTTTTACGCGATCCACTGCAACATATATTTTTATAACTCATAATATACATTATTTTAACTCATAAAGTGCATTATTTTATCTTAGAAATTAAATTTCGTTATTCTAACACATAACGTATATTATTCTAACACATAAAGTACATTATTCTAACTCATAATTGTACATTATTCTAACTCATAAAATTCAACGACGTCGTTTTGCCAATAAGCAAAGTTAACTTGCATAACATAATTAAGGCTCTAATGTATAATATCAAAGAATAAAACACATGAATCATAGTGATAAAACACATGAATCATAGTGATATATGTCATCTATTTGATAGAGTAATATCTTCTATCCATCACATGCATTTTAATTCCCTAACTCAGGTCATTTATGAACAAACTCAACGTTTATTCTTCGTACCTTAAGGGATGTTTCTCAGAATAATATATATATATATATATATATATATATATATATATATATATATATATATGTGTGTGTGTGTGTGTGTGTGTGTGTGTGTGTGTGTGTGTGTGTGTGTGTGTGTGTGTGCGCGCGCGCGCGCGTGCGCGCGTAACGGTAAAAAAATCATCCAAATTGTACAAAAGAGAGTACACTGTATGGTCTCTAAAACCTTAAAAGCATGCCCTAAGTAGAGATCTCTTAATGTTAGCATAATGCTAACTTGTTCGCATGGGCAGCTCAACTAGTCACAGGGGTGAAGTTTGAGAGAAGAGACCAGGGATCGAGTCTCATCACCAACGGCAGTGTGGGGCTTGTTTGACACATTAACATCAACCCTAGTCTTCCAGACGAGACTCACATCGGTCGTCAATCTCGCCATGCAGTCACGCCTGTCGACGTTCGCCTAGTCTTCCAGACGAGACTCACATCGGTCGTCAATCTCGCCATGCAGTCACGCCTGTCGACGTTCGCCTCTAATACTCACGGTTAATTATGCCTCCAACCCTACTGAGTCCGATACTCACGGTTAATGCCTTACGAGTTACGCCTCCAACCCTACTGAGTCCGATCTCACCCTCTTGTTTTGGTACCAACAATTTTCTTCAATATTTGGTTCTTGATATCACATATTCACAGGAAATATAAACTATGGATTTTGTAAAACTCTATAAGGTTGATTATGTAAAATTCTGTAAAACTATGATTTTCCTTCACAGTTTGTGTAATCATTATAATTTAGATGCTAAAAAATCCCCTCCCTTTTATCTGTATAAAGTCATATACCATTATTGATATCCATTTAAGAAAGGGAAAAAATTAAATTGAAGGAGATCATTAGATATTTAGGTCATATACCATTATTCATATCCCTTACCATTATTGGTCCCCTCCTTGTTGTTCTTTGCGCAGTATTCGTATTAGTTCATTAGATATTTAGGTGTTTGGCATGCTTTTGGTTGTGATGCCTTTTTTTTGTGTTACCAATTTGGGATTTCGGCGATTCTAGTATTTGGTGGACTAATCGGCAACGAATAGGCTCAAGGAAATCTGTTCTACTTGATTGTTTTAGTTGTGCCCACAAACTGTTTACCGATATTTCTCCTGCTTAGCTGAAACCTTTGTTGAGAACACATACACACATTAAAAAAAAAAAAAAAAAAAAAAGTGGCGGGGGCCATCTTAGCCCGCGGGGCGGTCTGGGCCAGTAAAACCCAGGCCCGCCAAGGAGTAGGTTTTTTTGGCCTGCCCCGCGGCCCACCCCACCCTGCCCCACCAGCCCGTATTGACAGCTCTAAATATATCGATCCCTTCGTCTCACTACGAAAAACTTGAATCCACTTTGACCTGACCCAAATCAGAAGTGGACCCCACATATATTTGTGCCACAAAATAGCCACTTACAATGTCATTTTAAGCTATTTTTTCCAACAATAAGAACAAAACCAAGATTAATATTTGTCACTAATACAGAAGTGCTCATCCGCTACACTTGTACAAGGGTATCCGCTACACTTGTACAAGTGTAGCGGATGTGGGTGATGCGGAAAGTACAAGACTTTCCGCAACACTTGTCTCTGTGTTGCGGAAAGTATAGAATCTGCTACACTATAGACTCCGCTACACTTTCATATTAGAAAGTGTAGCAGATTCATTTATTTAAATAAAAAGCATACAAAGAGAATCTACTACACTTTCATACTTTCATATTAGAAAGTGTAGCGGATAGTATTTTTTTTAATAAAAAAAATCAAAAATCCTTTTCAAAATATCTTTTCATTAACTCAACACTCCATGACAACAATACATTTTAGGAAGAAAATTTTCAGCAATACAAATTTAATTAGTAAAAAATAAAAATTCATTAAATCCAGGTAAGAAGCAAACGTGCTAAGGCCCTTCAAACTTCATTGCAATTTTCCTAAGTTCCTGAGACCCTTCTTCTCCATTAAATCTTGGTAAGCAGTAAACAGAATATCAATTAAATCCAACTAAAAATTTAAGAGTGATAGCACAATGAAACTTCAGAAGCAGGATATAAACTACAAAATTGTTGTTTCAACTCACAAGTTGGTTACGCCATTCCAAGGCACCGAAATGGCTGGGTGAACATTTGTTTGTCCAGCATGTTGGTCAGTATTCTGACCGATCAGTTGGGTGGTTTGTGTATTTTGCCTGCATGGTTGAAGGTGAGCTCATTCATCAGACATATTGATCAGTCCAACTATCGACGCAAATCATCTTTTGGGAGCATTTAGGCAACATTAGCAGGGTGATATCCAACCTGACAGGTTGAGCCTTCTCTCTGCCAATAGCTCTGATCTAGCTCTGACTTCTCTTACTGTTTGACATTTTGATCAAGCTAGGTGGATCTTGATGCGAAGAAAGAAAGGTAGTTTGACAAACATAGTAACTCGTTCAGGTTCTCACAGATGGCGCCATTGATAACGCAAATGAGACCGGATGTTATGACTACGCTACGAATACGTATGTCACGAATAAGTAAAAGAGTGCACTCGGTCAGTCAGTCGGTCGGCTGGTTTACCAGGTGACGATTGAGTGAACTAAGGTTGTGTTGTATTATGAGTAAATGGAGATTTTAAATGGGTAGGTTACAATGTAGAGTAAATCACAAGTGGTGTGATGTTACAAAGTGATGAATATGACAAGTGAAGGGGAGGACCATCCTATTTATACTAAGCAAGTCGGCTAAGCATTAAATGCTCTATATACAAGTGGCTTAACGTGGCATGCTCTCGTTGGCTCAATCAAGCGGTCGATCTGCAGCTACGTGTAGGGGCCAAGTACAATGAAGACGTAAACATTATGGCAAGAGTTTCGCTGTTAAACGTACAGTACTGATTCGTAGACGAAGCGAGCATGTCTTGTTGGAAAAATTGGCAATAAATGGCATTTTAAGTGGCCATTTTGTGGTATAAATATATGTGGGTCCACTTCCGATTTTGGGTCGGGTCAAAGTAGATTCGGGTTCTTTCGTTCTTAGACGAAGAGATCGATATATTATACGCTCAAAATGGATAATGGGTGAATGAGAAATTGGTTCTCAAAGTAGACCCATTGAGATGGAAAATTGTGGGAAAAGCTTTAAGGAAAAGCATTTGTCCCACATTGGTTTGGGAAGAAGATTTCACCCACTATATATACAAGAGTCATTTTATGACTAATTAACTTGTATAGCATAGATGCTCTCTCTCGCGCGCAGGGGGGGTGCAAATCAAATCCCAAAATGAGTTGGAAAGGCTTGAACTCGTGTGCGCCGGCACCTGCGGGCACGAATGTCGTCCGGAAATTGGCAGGCCGGCATAAGTTATGCCAAAACTCCGAGCGATTTTTCCATCTTATACCACTGCCTGCGACCTCTCGAAGGTGCGCAGCAGCGCGCGAGACATGGTCTCGCGGCACGACCGAGCAGCAGCGTTCGAGATGCGGCTGGCTGGGCGGTATCGAGACATTAGTAATGTCTCGAGTTGGCAGTTTGATGTCTCGCGCCTGGGCAGTTCGAGACATCGCTGATGTCTCGTGACTGGCAGCGCGCGAGACATGCCGATGTCTCGAAGTGTAGTTGCGATGGAAGCTTGCGATAGCGGTGATCTCCTGGTCGCACTGGTCGATCTCTCGCGGCTAAGAGTTGAACTCTCGAAGCTTGCATGGGTCGATCGATCGTAGCTCTGAGTCACCTCTCGAAGGCGATCTTCCGCGCGTAACTGCAATAATCTCTCGCAAGAGACTTTGGCCAAGACGGTTCACTTCCAATGTGACCGTTCAGGTGATTAACTCAATATGTTATGGAATTAATATCAAATTAATTCCAATATTTATTTTTAGAGTTTATTGCATATTAGTGGCAAAGTTAATACTTGGTTAGTGGGTGGAGGTTACCCTGCCAGAATTGAATGTCATTATCAATGCCATTAATACCTTCATCTCCTATATATTTTTCTAGGTGAGCAGCAGATTTAGAACACAAGAAGAAGAAGATATACGTGTTATACATATACACGAAATACTTTCCATCTCGAAACTCTGCTCAACCTTATTTCTAGCCACCTGTGTTCATCCCACGTTCTCGTTCGCCGGGTCCCGAGTTTGTGTGCTCAAACGCAAGGACCGTAGTACGTTTTATCCTGGGAAACCTAGGCCGCAACGTTCTAGCACCCCGGGAAGCGGTAAATAAGGTTTTAAGGAAAGTGTCTCACAACTCGTACTTACAACTATCCCAAAGTCCGTTATACCCCGTCCCTATATTCCAGGTTTATCTAACCTTTGTTGTAGGTTTAAATTCCTGGAATTTTCTTGTATTTCTTTTTGTTGTAATCCTTCATGGATTATTTCTCCTTGTAATATTTCTTGTAATATTTGTTTTAGTGGATTTTTCCTTTTCGTCCATTTTCTTGGGTATTTCGAGAATTGTTTCCCAACAGGTCTTGCGGTGTTGGGCAGTGGCCGGCGACCTCCTCCCCTGGTGCGGTGGTGAGCTCCCTCCGACGAGCAGCGGCGGCAACGGAGCATAGACCGGCGACTCCCCTCCTCTTCCCTTTTCCGGCATATTTATTATGATAAGAAAGCACCGGTTAAGTTATGATAATTAATATGAGAAAGAAGAAGGCTAAGTTGTGAAAAGATCATTTTACCCCGAACTTAACGCCTAACTAACTGAAGTTAAACGGAAGGACCATTGTTGGAACAAATTCAATAGTCAAGTGTCTTTTTCGTCCAAATTAAAAGACGAGAACTAATTTTAGAAAATCAGCATAGTCGGGGGACCATTGTTGGAATTAACTCTTTCATGTACCATCGTCCACAAAATTATAAATAAAAAGTACATTTATAATATATTAAAAGTACATTATTTGTATAATAAAGTACAGTACATTATTTGAAAGTACATGATTTTTTTTTTACATATATTATCAATAATCTACATTCAAAATCCAATGGGTTAGCTCAAGTGGCAAATGAGCTTTCTTTGTGATCGTGGGGAAGAATTTTGGGAGAACCTGGGTTCGATTGAATGAATAAAGTCCATGGTGGATTTATAAAAAAAAATGTACTTTTAATATATGAAAAAATGTATATTGCATTCCTGGTCTACACAGTTATGTGGACCATAGCCAATTTGCCGAATTTTATTGTATTATCTTATCTTATTTGTCAAATTGTAACTTGTTATAAATGTTTGAATAATAAAATTTTCATAAAAACAAAATATTGGTACATTGATGCATTAGTTTTAATATAATATTAAAAATAATATCATATAGTTATATGATCAATATTAAGTTATAAGATTAAATAAAATAAAATTAGTTGATTATTTGTATACAACACTGAAAGAAATAGTATAACACGTTCTCTCCCTAAAGGCGATTAGGGTTTCGGCTTCCCTCCTAGGTTTTTTCTAGGTTTCACGACGTTTTTCTGTTTTCTTCCGGTCGGTACCGGTGTTTTCCTTCCTACTTCACGGCGATTACTTGCATGGCGTCGTCAGCAGCAGCCGATGGTGTCGCTGGACTTTCTGAGCGGTGGGCAAACATGGCTTTGGAGGACGAGGACCTTGTTTTTGAGCCGGCTGGTGTCGAGGTTGAAGGTATTGGCGGAGACATGCATCAGACTTGGACAATTGTCGGGCGGTTCCTAACTGAGAAGTTAATCAAGCTTGAATACATGAGGCAAGTTATGGCGTCGGTATGGAAACCGGTTAGGGGTGTCACAGTCACTGAGCTGCAACCTAATCTATTTCTGTTCGTGTTTTACCATGTTACGGACATGCAGTACGTGTTGGAGGAGGGTCCCTGGTCCTTCGACAACTCTACCCTAGTCTGCCGACAGGTGAATGATGGCGTACTTCCCGGTGATGTTGTTCTTGATTCCATTGATATGTGGGTTCAGATTCATGACTTACCCATGGGTTACACCTCTGATGTGATCTTGGAGCAGATTGGAAATTTTCTTGAAACTTATGTTAAAGGGGATGACCGGTTTGCTGGGGCTCCGTGGCTAAATTTCTATCGTATTAGGGTTTCTATGCCGGTGTCTAAACCGTTGAAACGGCGTATGAAGCTACTAAAACGTGACCGGTCGTGGAGTTGGGTGTCGTTTAAGTACGAACGGCTTCACAGTTTCTATTTTTATTGTGGCATGTTGGGGCATTCGTATAAGTTCTGTCTTAAGGCACGAGAGGCGATGATCCCAGTCGATCAGTTCCCGTTCAGTGCTGCGCTGCGTGCAGGAGGCAGCCGCGGTCCTAGGGCGGTGGGGGATAGTTGGCTCGTACCAGTCGGTGCTCCTCCGCGCTCGGGTGGTGGTTCGGTGGCTGCGGGTGGTGTTGATGGCAGTGCCGAGGCAGCTCCAGTTGCGGTGCAGCGTCAGGAAAGTGCGGAGGTGGTTGTTGCAGTTGCAAAACGCCGCCGGGAGGGTGGGTTCAGTGGCTCACGGAGGTCGGGTAGTGGGAGTGGTAGTGATGTTACCATGCATGAAGTGTCAAAAAACTTGCATGTGGCGGGTTCTGGTTCCCAGACCCGCCCGTCATCATGAGTACCTTGAGTTGGAACTGTCGTGGCTTGGGCAATCCACGTACAGTTCGTGAGTTGGTGGACCTTGTGTCACGTAAGAAGCTCGAGTTTGTCTTCCTCATGGAGACCAAGGTGGGGAGGTCGCATGCTGAACGTTTGCGAGTGAAACTTGGTTTTGAAGGTCTGTTCTATGTCGATAATGCTGGGTTGAGTGGGGGTTTGGCTTTGCTATGGAGAAAGAATAATACGGCATCCTTATTAAGCTTTTCGAAGAATCATGTTGATATTGAAGTCTGTATTGCTGGATTGGGGAAATGGCGTATGACCGGCTTCTATGGTTTTCCGGAGCGCTCACGTCGTAAGGATTCATGGGACTTACTGAAATCGCTTGCGGGAAGATCCTCTCTCCCGTGGGTGGTGCTCGGTGATTTCAATGATCTCCTTTATCAGTATGAGAAGCGGGGAGGTAACCTGCACCCGGATAGTTTATTACAGGGTTTTGGTGAAGTGGTCTCTGAGTGTCACCTGGCTCAGTTGCCTCTTCACGGCTATCAGTACACCTGGGAGCGGGGAAAGGGCACTGAGAATTGGATTGAGGAGAAGCTTGATAAAGTTCTTGCTGGGGCTGACTGGTGCAACCTTCTTCCACGAGCATCAGTTTCTAACATTCTTACTCGCACTTCTGATCATTCTGCTCTTTTCTTAGAGCTGAAGGCTGTATGTACGAGGAGGGTGTGTAGAAGGTTCAGGTTTGAGATGGCATGGTTGCATGATGAGGGGTGCAGGCAACAGGTGGAAGGTGCTTGGGAGCAAGGGCGGAGTGGAGGTCTGCTCAGTTGTATTCAGCTTTGTGGCAATCGCCTCCTTAGTTGGGGGGGTGATCGGTTCCATAAGTTTGGCAAGAAGATAAAAGACCTCCGGAAGGAGCAGATGAGATTTAAGGGCCTTACAGATCCTCTTTCCCTTGATGAGTTCCAGCGGATTGAAACTGAGTTGTGTCGTCTGGAGGCTCAAGAGGATGTCTTCTGGAGACAACGGGCCAAACAACATTGGTTGAGAGGTGTTGATGCCAATACGAAGTTTTTCCACAGGTATGCTTCCGCTCGGAAGAAGAAAAACACCCTCTCTAAATTGAAAAATAATGTTGGTGTTTGGGTTGAGGGGGAGGAATTGAATTCTGTTGTTATAGATTATTTTAATACTATTTTTGCCTCAAATACCACCACCCCAATGGATGATTTTTTCACGTCTGTAAACCCACGGGTCTCCCAGAGTCAGAATGATTTGCTTCTAAAGCCTTTCGAGGCGGAGGAGGTTAAATCTGCTTTATTCTCTATGTTTCCGGATAAGGCCCCGGGCCCGGATGGAATGAATCCAGGATTTTATCAGCAGTTCTGGGATATAGTGGGGGAGGATGTCACTGCGTTTGTGATTAACTGCTTATCTACTTGCTCTTTTCCTGTTGGTTTGAATGAGACTAATGTGGTCCTGATCCCGAAGAAGTCCACCCCGGAGATGGTTTCTGATCTTCGCCCCATTGCGCTGTGCAATGTGGTCTATAAAATTATGGCCAAGGTAGTAGCTAACAGGTTGAAGCCGTTGTTAGGGGATGTTATTTCTGAATCCCAGAGTGCGTTTATCCCTGATAGACTTATTACAGATAACATCCTCATAGCTGCAGTGGTGGGTCATTATCTGAATAGAAAACAATGTGGAAATGTAGGCTGGGGGGCTCTAAAGCTTGATATGGCCAAAGCTTACGATCGAATGGAGTGGAGTTTTTTACGTAAAATGTTAGAAGCTTTGGGTTTTGTGCCTCAGTGGGTGAATTTGATTATGCTATGTGTTTCTTCTGTATCTTATAATTTTTTGGTCAATGGGGAGATCGCAGGGCAGGTTACCCCATCTCGGGGCATCCGACAAGGTGATCCGCTTTCTCCATACCTTTTCATTATCTGTGCAGAGGGGCTCTCTTTACTGCTCCAACAGGCTGAATCTAGAAGAGAAATACATGGTTGTAGGGTGGCTAGAGGGGCTCCTGCAATCTCACACTTATTTTTTGCAGATGACAGCCTCCTGTTCTTTAAAGCAAATAGCCAGGAAGCAGGTGTAGTCAGACGATGTTTACAAGATTATGAGGCAATGTCAGGCCAGCAGGTAAATTATGATAAGTCAAGTGTTTGTTTTAGCAGGAATACCACCCTGGTTGATAGAGATATAGTGGCTGCAGTTTTGGGTGTTAGGTTGGCACCTAATTTTGGAAAATATCTGGGTTTGCCCTCATTTATAGGCCGAAATAAGAGGATGGTGTTTGCATACATTCAGGATAAAATCAGACACAGAGTTGCCTCGTGGAGCAAGAAACTAATTTCGAAGGCAGGTAAAGAGGTACTTCTCAAGAGTGTGGCTCAGTCTATGCCCACCTTTTCTATGAGCGTTTTCCTGCTTCCTGATTCTGTTTGTTTATCAATTCAAAGATCCTTGAATCACTATTGGTGGGGTTCAGGGGATTCTCGAGGTATTCATTGGAAGGCATGGGACCGGTTATGTGTCCCTAAGAAGTTTGGGGGTTTGGGTTTTAAGGATTTAAAGGCTTTTAATCTAGCTATGCTGGGTAAACAAGCCTGGAGGTTTTTGACAAACCCGCATTCCCTAGTGGCTCGTCTGTATAAAGCACGATATTATCTAAGGACTTCTTTTATTGAGGCCTCTGTTGGTGGTTGCCCGAGTTACTGCTGGCGAAGTATTATGGCTGCTCATGAGCTGGTTTGTTCAGGAGTCAGGAGAAGGATTGGGAATGGAAATTCTACTCTGATTTGGGGTCATCCTTGGCTCCCGGATGATCCAGGACCTATGGTACAGACCATTATGCCCAATACTCTTGAGGGTTCTTGGGTCTCGGGCCTGATTGACCCAATTACAAATACGTGGGATCACGATATTATACATGATATTTTCTCCCCCATGGATGTGAACCGTATTTTGAGTATTCCGGTGTGCCCTGACTATGAAGATTCGTGGTATTGGAATGGAGACCCAAGGGGTTGTTACACTGTTAAGGATGGTTATAGACGTATTTGTGGTGAGATTAACAGTAATCCAGGTGGTTTTGATAAATGGCTTCCCCTTTGGAAAATTAAATCCCCTCCCAAGTGGAGGAATTTCCTTTGGAGAGCCCTCTCTGATATTCTCCCAATTGCACCAAATCTAATTTTAAAGAGAGTTGATATTGATCCTACATGCACTATGTGTGGTCAAGCTCATGAGAGCTTAATGCATACTTTCATTTTTTGTGAGTTTTCAACATTGGTTTGGCATGCTTCTTCAATTCCAATACATGCCATAGGGGGGGCTGATTTTTGTGAATGGTTTTCTAATGCTATGGAATTACTTTCAAATGACCAGCTTGTTGCGTCCGTGGCTGTCCTATATCACCTCTGGAAGGCACGTATTATGGCAGTATGGGATGGCTGCTTACCTTCACCAAGGCAAATCTGGAATATGGCTTCTGCTGCTCACCGTGCGTGGAGTGATGTCCACTGCTGTCAGCCGAATGCAGCTGCTGCCGTGTCACATGCAGCAGTCCAGCCAGCTCCCTTTTCTTCTGCCGGTGAACCACTCTACGCATGCTACTTTGACGCCGGTTATCAACCCTCAACAAGGAGGGCCACGGTGGGGGCTATTCTGCTGTCGCCACAAGGTACGTTCTTGGCAGCTTTCAATGGGCCATTACAAGACTGCTTTTCTCCGCTTATGGCTGAGTCCGTGGCTTGTAAGGAGGTTCTCTCTTGGATTCGGGATCGTGGTCTAAGTTCGGTAGCCCTTCACACAGATTGCACTGCTCTTCAACAGTTATTATCGTCACATCAGCCCAATCTACATTCTTATGTTGCTTTTTCGTTAAATGCCTCGAAGGCTATTTTGTTTTCTTTTACTCAGTTTTCCATTAGTGTGGTACCGAGGTCTGCGAACCAAGGTGCGCACTCGCTTGCTTCTATTGCCTATTCACAGGCACATGCTTTCTTTTGGGATTCTATCCCACCTGACTTTATTTCGTCTTTGATTTAATGAAGCTAGCGTTGGTTGTTTTCAAAAAAAAAAAAAGTTATAAGATTATATATTATTCTCAAATATAACGGCATATAGTGCCAAAAGAAAGTAGGTAGAGAGTATTTTAACCATGGTTAGACAAAATTATTAGGCGCTCCTCGGGTGCTCGTCCGTGTATTTATTTATTATTATTTTTTAGAAAAACAATTTTTTTAAGATTTGATAAATATAAACTATTTAATACTTTAACGACACATTTGGTTCATGAAATAGGCTTGGAATGGAATAACATTCCTAATAATAGGTCTATTCCTTTGTTTGGTAAAAACTTCTATTCCCATAAACAATGTTCTTGGGAAGGACCTAGATATTCCTGGTCCCCTGGTATGAGAATAAACTCAAGTTGTTATTTCATATTTTACCCAGTTAAATCTAAAATTTGTTTAGACTTATTTTTCCCTATCACAAAACTTCTTTATCACCAGTACAACACTTGCATATCTTTTAGGTTCAAACTCTCCAGCATTCACAAGATATTTATTTGATTCTATGGTTAATATATATGTTGTTTAAGTTTTTATATGATTTTTTCTATATATTAGATTTTGTTTATATATATATATATATATATGAGACTAGATTTAAACAAATAGTCTATACGATGTGGATATAAACTCTAGGTAATAATAATAATAATAATAATAATAATAATAATAATAATAATAATAATATTATTATTATTATTATTATTATTATTATTATTATTAGGGTTAATTATCAACATGGTCCCTTGACTATAGCGAAATTACAATTTGGTCATCGACAATTTTCTTTGCTCAATTAAGTCCTCGATTTTGAAAATGTTAACCATTTTGGTCTTCTGTTCGGTTAAGCGTTAGAAGTCTATTAAATTAGAGGGCATTGATGAAATTTCACTCTCTTATAATGCTTGTCCTTCCCCAGGGATACGCAAATGCATTTATTATAGAAATGCAACTTCTCTTTATGTTTTTTTAAGCTTTTAAAACTACAAAACCATTAGAGTTGGTTAAGTGCAGATTATGAATGTATTTCTCTGAACTTTAATAATAGTATTACGTTATGTCTCCGGCAGTGGAAGGAAATCCATATTCATCAAACAGTCGCATTAGATCACCAAACACTTTGACGGGAGCGTTCAGTTGTAGAATAGTTGGCTCATGCATGAAGATCTGCTCAATAGCATAACAGAGTTCGCCCACTTCATAAAAATTCAGAAAGAACTTTCTGTTGACAGGAGCTTTCCAATTCCGAGGCCTAAGTAGAGTAGATATGATCTGCGATTTAAAAAAAAAAAAAAAAAAAGAAAAAGGAAAACAAATTATCTTAAGAAAACAATCATTGCTCACTCATTAGCCTAGAAAACAGAAAAGATACAAGTCCTTGCCTTCTTATGAACCCATGGGAAGATTTCTGCCTAGTAAATTTTTTTGTTGGATTTGACAGATCGTTTTGAGATGGAACCATTCGTCGGCTCTCATTTTCAAATTGATCCAAGGACAATTGCCTTACCATTCCTCCTAGGTTACCAACAACTTCTTTTGCAACTACAACTTGTATTAGTACAAAAGCTAAAATTTTATTATTTGCATAAAAGAATTAACTCTATGCACTTTGGAAGCATGAAGTGAGTGATGCAAATGCATTTATCAAAGCTCTGGATAAACAGCTCCGTGGGTTGTACACTAAGCACCATTGCACCTGCATGGTTGTGCTGGCGGCGGTGGGGCGCTATCCGAAGACGGTGGCTTGCGTGGAGTGCTGGCGAACTATGGAGAAGTTTTTCATGTATATACATGCACGACATCTTCGGCACCATCCACGGCCACGCCTCCCTCCGACTACTCCCATACTGGGGAGTGCATCTTCCTCTGTTACAGGTGAAGAGAAATCCAGTCGTCGCTGCTTCGCTATAGCCGTAGCTGCTCCAGCTCTAGAGCAAATGGAAGCCAGCTATACTATTTTAGCATGAGGGGTTTAAGCTTGGAGGGAACGGCGACGAAGCTGTGTTTGTGAAGCGGAGGAAGGCGAGCGATACTTTGGAGATGTAGAGAACGAAACCAGTGCCAATGGATTCCAGCTGTACTGTTTCACCATTAATGGAGTTTGGGCTGCCCGGGAAGAGGATGAAATTCTACCAATGCCCTCTAATTTAACTGACTTCTAACGCCTGATTGAATGGAGGACAAAAATGGTCAACATTTTCAAAGTTGAGGACTTAATTGAGCAAAGAAAATTGTCGAGGACCAAATTGGTAATTTTACAATAGAAGGGACCGTTTCGGTAATTAACTATTATTATTATTATTACATATTTTTATAAGGGTGTTTATGTCTTTTAAAACATATTTCATTTCTATTCCTTAAACCAACCAAACACTGGAATATAATTCCTAAAGTCTATTCCTTTCGCGAACCAAACAATATAATGCAATTCATATGGAATAGCATTCCTATTACCTCAAATTTCATGCTAACCAAACATGCTGTAATAATTAATACTAAAATATTAAATATTAACCTAAAAACATCTAAAATTTGAATAATTTATGGTTATTTCGCTCAAAACGGCGCATCGTTTTGAGTGAAATAACTCCATTTAAAAAAGGGAACAATAGCTAATTAGCCGACTTGGCGACCTAGTCGGTGCTTATGAAGCCTAGGCGGCCGCTTAGCCAGCCAGTCGCCTAGACCATCAATTATGGTGATACGCTAGGCGACCGGCCAACACCTAGCGCTTATTAATCGGTGCATATGCGGTATTTTTGCAACACTGATTTTAACTGATAAAATTATAAAGGTTGGATTTATTAAATAGGATAAAATTTATTGGACATGTTAATATAGTAAGCAAGATAACTTGAAGTGATGTAGTAAGGAAAATGATATTTTCCCCTCCTAAATTTCACCTTATATTTTTCCCTCCTGATGTGGCTTTCATTTATTGGATGCCCATGAATTGGTTGACCCAATATTAGTTAAAAATAAAGATAATTATCCAATTAAGAAAATGACATGCAAAGAGGGAAAATTAGTGGGGTGGGTAGCATTAATCATGGAGTAAATGATAAGTAGATCACAATTAAAAGTGATTTTTAAAATAAGCTTTTCTTTACTATATCTCTATTTTATGGTCAAACTAGGCAGAGATTAACAAGAAAAGTGAATGCAATTCTGTATATATTTACAGGTTTCATTCTTCTCTTGGAATCCATTTGCTCCACCACAGGCTTTTCCTTCTTTGATTCAGCTCATCAATACTCTCATTAATTGTTTTTATGATCTTTCTCTGAAGCCGAAGTGCGGATGCCAGAGCATTTCTTTGTGCACTTGATTTCTTGTTAGGCTTTATTTCCTGCATAACAAAACAATTTCAAGATTAATAAGGATTTGATGCCAGTTTTGATCTCAATGTGTGATACAACCAAATAAAGAATACAAGGTAACCTCACTCAAGATGGCTAAAGATACAAACTTGTAACAATAATGTCATGAGTTCATATTTCAGCCTTCTTTGTTTGAACCGATCAGCTATAGGCAACCTAGTCTGGTTTCTCTCTTTGTAATCCTTTATCGGCTAGGGTCAGAAAGTCAGGTTTACCCCGTGCACACCCTCGGATACAAACTTGTAACCACAACGTCACGGGGTCGAATCCCAATCTTCTTGGTTTGAACTGATCAGCTATGGATAACATAATAAGTTGGTTTATCTCCTTGTGTTCCTTTGCCGGTTAGGGTCACAAGGAGAAATTCACCAATGCACACCCTCGGATAGTGGTTAGGGATTTCCCTCGTTACCCCCAAAAAAATAATAATAATAAAGAGCACACATACAAACCCACCCTGAGCTCCTGTAGTTGAGCTTCAGTGAAGCCTCCATCTTGCTGTGTTCCTGACTTTGCCATTAGCTGAATAACCCACTTTGCAGCTTCACTGTAATCCTGCTGTGTTGCTCTAAAGAACTGCAGCTTTAGGTTCTGGATGAACGACAATGCCAGCAGACCTTCTCTGTCAAAATAAGGGTGAGCCAATGCCGTCTTTGCGCTGATTCTTTGGCGTGCCTTATAGCGCACCATTGACGTTAACAGCTCCCATCCTATTCCGCCATCCAGGTCTAACAACTCGAACCCCCTCCGCAGTTCAGGGCCTGCACGAGGCTCGACTGTCTTTCTCCACGACACTAAATCGTAGTCGCATCTCTTTAGCTGGCGGTTGAACTGTATGAGACTATTGTCACTGCGTAGCCCTGGAAACGCCTATAAGAGAAGAATACTATCACACTCACAAATTTAATAAGAGAAGAATAATATCCAAGATTCTTGACACTTGACAGGAGTTCATATAGTACATTGGTTCAAGACTAGATTTAGTAAAGACAGACAGAAAGGAGAAATGGCAAAAAAGGAGATTAATTTCCACACTCATTTTCACTCCTTTCAAAACTAAAAAGATGGCATCATAATTTTGAAAACGACATTCTCAGATCAATTTAGACAATAAAGATGGTGTGACAATAGGCAAAGGTTAAGTTTACTCCCTATTTTCCCCTACTTTTAACGTCTAAGCAGGGAATGAAATATAATACCCTTGCAACAAATTATTTTGTGCTTACCATTTGTAGGAATATGAGACCGACGCTGTAGATGTCAAATCTATCTGGCAAATTCAACTGTTTCAAGATATCAGCAATCACGGAATCAAAGTTATTCTAGTTTTGAAAACAAATAGATCCTTTCAGTTACCAAACCTGCCATAGAACGGGGGAAAGTGCTGTTGCAACAGGGACAGAGGGTGCAGAAGGGGTTTGCGTGCTCATAATGTATTGTTCAGGTGCTGCATATCTGGAGGCAAAACGGTAAAAACCAAAACGAGCATAAACTGTCACTCTCCTGTGATCTTATCTTTATTTTTACAATACAAGAAAATGAAAATGAATGTAATCATAGTAATGAATAAATATATAAGTAGATAATGGTGAGAATATGATTATAGTGATACAAAACCAAATAAATGATGGATGATTCAATTTTAAATTTAGAAAACAGTTTTTAAAAGTTCTCCTGTTTTCAAAATAGAAAACTGTGCTAGTAACATGTTTTCTGTTTTTCTATTCTCCAATTATCCAACTGGAGAAATTCTCCGGTTAGTAAACGGGCCCTTAGTTTTTGAATTGTTTTATAATCACCTTGCTAATGTTATTCATGACTCTTGCATTAAACACTTGAACAGATCAAATGTAAATCTCTCCCCCTTTTTCTTCGTTCCTCTTTTTTTCATTCATTATAAAATCAGCAAGAATGTAAAACAAGACCTCCCCTCTCCAGTTTTATCTCCTTATATTGTAATAAGTTACCTTGGATCTAAAAGAAACTCTTTTGGAATATAGTTAATGCCTACTCTCAAATCAGCTGCAGCTCCAAGATCAATTATTTTGAATGTGCGGGAACCTGCTTGGATAAATCAAGATCAATTAAGTACTTATTAGATGAGAACTTCTACCTAAGTTTGCATAAGACAATCACCATACCTTCAGAGAAAATAATGTTTTGAGGCTTAATATCTCGATGGACAATCCCCGTGGAGTGAAGACTATCTAACGCAAATAAGAGTTGTCTCATTATTGTTTGAATGATTCGATTTTCCCTTTCCAACCCCTTAGGCAAGTCCCGGCCCTTTCCAAGAATTATTGCTTCAACCTGGAAATTGAAACCATCAAGATGGAAAATGTCAGTTCCTAATACTCCATAATTGTTGAATATATAATTGAATGATTTCACTAGGATTCCTAAGGTTTTTGATAGTAACAACTGATTACAGTCAGCACCCTTGAACGTAAAGAACTTTAAGAATTTGTGTTTTATGAATTTTTCCCTTAATAAAAGTATTGTCTTTTTTTTTTTTAATTATATTTAAAAAAAAACAAATATTGTCTCTCTTTCATTTGCCAAAGAATAAATTTAAAAATAGAATACTAATCTAAAATATTGGATTAATTATGACCAAAGAATGGGGCAGAAAATTGTAATTTCTCTTGCTTGGATTAGAAAGAAATGAGGAAAAATTTCCCCTCCCTTTCTCAATTCACAATATATTAAACCTAGTTCATCTCTCCCTCTTGATACATGAACCATTACTCATATTACTCTTTTCTCTCCCTTCTCTCATTTTCTTTCCTGCCATCCATACACAAATATTCTTCTCCATTGTCTTTTCACCTGATTTCTATCCATGCAATCACACACAATAAAGAAGGGAAAATCTATAAAGGGTTCAAAAAAGAAGATATTTTATAAGTCCCACAATAACTTAAAAACTTTTATAGTAATTGGATGTACTAAATATGTATTCAAATTGCCAACTACTATGTAGTGTGATGACACTTCTGTTACCATTCCAAATGTGTGGTCACAGGATCAAACCCCGGTGGTGTAGTTTTCATATAATTGAGACTGTCTCACCGATCCGTGAGACGGTCTCACACAAGTTTTAACTTTTACCATTTGGGGGAGGGGGACATATCAAGGAAAGACCATTATTTTATGAAATTCTTTCATTTTTGCTGTTTTACTGGTAAAGTCCATTTAAGTACACTCTTAAACATCTATAGTTAATATGTTATTCAGATCCTGACAATTGCAATTTACTTGGTCTCCAAATATGAAGCAATAAGAATTACATAGCTAAATTAAATAAGCCATCTTCAATTCAAAAGAGTTCCCACCCACAATTGGATGTTAGAGCCTAAACAGTGAGATATCTCAGAATTGGTTCAATTCCTGGGATTTATCTGTTTCATTGGGCCTATTATCTTTTAAACATTAAACCCCCCAAGTCCAACTTCTAACTTTCTTACATACTTTAATGTCGAGTAATCATTCCATCAATTGAACTCCAATGTATTGAAGATCAACAAAACACAAAGAAATTACTAACATTGTATGGAAATTCTTTACTCTGCATAAAGTCAGCAAGTGTGGATTCCCCTTCAAAGCGCCATATCAGCCAATACTCTGCTCCTTTTTTGGAAGAACTCTAGACAAGAATGGTATAAATTAGCTGTTCGGCTATTTAAAATTGTTGGGGAACCACTCTCTCATCTCTGAAATATGAAAGAAATAGCAGTGTGGGAAAAATACCTCAAGAAACCCGTATAGAAAATCAGCACAACTGTTTGCACAGGCCCTTCGCGCCCGTTCATTCATCCATATTTCTACAGCTCCATATTCAGTTGCCTTTTTCAGGACTAAATCACCATCCTTAAAGAAACCAATCACCAGAGCTTCATGATCAAACTCACATGAATTTATTTTTATGCATTTAAACATAAAACGTATATGAAATACATAAAGTTCCTTATAAAGAAACAAATCACTAGAACTTCATGATCAAACTCACATGAATTTTTATGCATTTAAACATAAAACATATATGAAATACGCAAAGTTCATGATTCAGTCTATTATAAACAGAGCCAAATAGCCCATAAAAGGACTAGTTCCTAAATAATTACTCCAAATAAGTTACACCATTTTGTTGGTAGTTCAAGCATAAAACATGTTACTAGAAAAGCTTGAAATTATATTCTTCATATTTTGAAGGCAAATTATACCACAGACCAGGGTTATCCTGCATTGTGAATCCTGGTCTAAAATAACTTTGAGATTATGTGTTTGTAGTTAACAATTTAAGTGCCTGTGAATAAATTGAATGCACATAGCATGTTAACTGCGGGTATAGAATATGTCAAAGATAGTCAAATAATATATTGTTAACCTGCAATTTATGTGTACGTAGGTACCATGTTAGGTGTTTGTAGTTAAAATGACTTCAATTTACTTATAGACACATAAAAGATTAACGGTAAGTACAGAATATACCGACTGAAAACACTTAATTTTTGGACTACAATGCAAGATGAACCTGGTCCATGGTATAACAATTGTATTTTGAAGTTGAAAGAGGATTTTGTGAAACAAACCTTAGGCTTTGAGGGCTTGTTTGCCAAGGAAACTCTATAAACGGAGCCAAAAGATCCCTCTCCCAACTTCTTCCCCAACACAATATCATCCTGCCAATATAAAATGACGTCAACCCAAAGCAAAAATTCAACACCAAAAGCATAAACAAACCATTATAAACCCAATCACAAACCTTCTTAAAGCTAGGTCTATACAGTCTTTCAACAAAGGCAAGAACAAACATATCAAAGAAGCCAGGGGCCACACCAGGGGTAGCCCAGAGGTAAGACAGAGTTCCCAAAGCTAAAATCACCCCCGGGACAGTGATTGTGAGCCCAGTGGATTTGGGCAGAGTGCTCCTGTATATTATGTCCCCACACTGCATAACCGTGCACGGAAGCCCAACCCCAACACCCAGAAATACATCGTGTAGAAAGCTGAAGCTTTCGCCTCCAACCGCTAAAACCACATGATTTCTTGATCTTGAAGCCGGCCTTGGGGTGAAATTGAAGGGTTTGAATCTGGGTGCGAGTTTTTTGCCAAGAAATGAAGAGAGAGATGAGGGTTTGATGACTGGGTTCTTGAGGGTGTGGAGTTGGACTCCACTACCAGTGGAAACTGCAGCAGCCATGGCCGTTGTTATAGTTGTAGTGTTTTGAGTAGAGTCATCAGAGTTGTATATGCTTTGCCTTTGCAGCCTGTGGTTTGGGTTTTTCTTAAAATTCCTTCTTGTTCATTAACAAAATTTTGATGATCTTTTGGGGGAGATTTATGTTGTGCTGACAGTTATTTTCAGGTATTTTTTGTGGTGGGAAATGGTTGATTAGATTAGAATAAATATAGGCCACAAGTTACACGTTCATACTTTATTGGGCCGGACTTGCTGACAATTTAAATGAATTGGTCCCATAATTAGTATATTTGTTGCCCAACTCACTTTGATAATCCTTCCTTTCCTTATTGGACCTCAAACCTCTTGACCTAAAAATATAAGCCTCTTTCTCAACCATCTTGCGCCACAACCAGGGCCCATTAATATTCAAGTTGAAATTGTTTCAAATAAAAATAAAAGATATATTCTCTTAATTTTTTTTTTCAAATTATGAAAAATTGCTTTCCAAAAAGAAAAAGTAGATAAACAATACTAATACATATGTTTTTTTTTTTCCTTTTAAAGGTTTTATTTTTCTTTTCTGTTTTTTCCAACTTCTTTCCCTCATTTAGTCATAAAAATGGAAACAAAAAAGATTTTAAATGCGAAAAATAATCATCTTGCATAAAGTGTTCAATTTAGTTGAGATGATGAGAACGGTAGGTTTGTATTAAAACTTAATTACAAATGTACACTGTGGGGGGAGAGTCTCAAATAGACAGGGAAAGGGAGTTGTAAACTAACTCAAATACATAGAGTCCTAATACTCCTCCTCAAGCACAGGGTAGGTCAGTAACGTGTAGCTTGACTCTAAGAAAGGCAAATCTAAGTTCAAGTAAAGCTTTTGTAAAAATGATTGCAAGTTGATCCTTTGTAGAGATGAAGTTTACTTGAATATCCCCTGATGCAACTTTGTCTCTAATGAAGTGATAATCGATTTCTAAATGTTTGGTACGAGCATGAAAAATAGGATTTGAACACATGTATGTTACACCTAGATTATCACACCACAACTTAGGAATTGATATACCTGGCACGTGTAGTTCTCGAAGAAGGGAAATAATCCATACTACTTCAGCACAAACATCTGCTAGAGCTTTGTATTATGCTTCTGTAAAAGATCTAGCAACTGTTCTTTGTTTCTTGCAAACCCAAGACACAAGATTTGTACCAAGAAAAACAGCATAGCCACTCGTAGACTTACGATCTTGAGGATATCCAGCCCAGTCAGTGTTAGAAAAGACATGCAGCTCCCTAGATGAAGACTTTCGTATTCTTAGGTCATAGGATAGGGTTCCTTTTACATACCTTAGGACTCATTTTAGTTGCTCCTAGTGTGAAATTGTTGGAGCATGCATATGTTGACAGAGTTGATTGACTGCAAAGGATAAATCAGGTCGAGTTACAGTCAGATACTGTAGAGCACCAGCTAGTCTTCTGTACTGTGTAGGATCATCATACAGTTCTGCAGTGAATGAACCATGTTTCAAGACACGGATAGGTGTGGACAAGACTCCCCGAACAAGATGGTTAGGTATATCAACATACCAGGGAACTTCATCCACACTCAACAACTTCTCATTAGGAAATAACTCATCTTGTAATACCCCCGATTTTCTAACATTTGAGCCTAGTATAAATATAACATTCGCAGCGGAATCCAAACCAACATCGGGGAATGTTAACGCCACAACTATCCATCCTCGGATAGTTGCTACGACTAAAATTTCTAAATAACATTTGCATACTTACAAAAAGGTAAATAAATGATTCTATAAGCCAGATATCTAAACATCAAACCATTCTTCGATACTAAACAATCTAAAGGTTAACTTCAATGAAATCTATTCTAGTCTATAATCACGAGTCACGTCATTATTTAACAATATTAGTCTCAAATGCTACAAACTAAGGTCAAACTAGAACAAAAAATACTATCAAATCGGAAGCCTCTAATCGTATTCTTGTCATGCATTAATCCAAACTTGAAAGGGGTTAATAAAACAAGTAGAATACAAACCCGTTAGCATAAATGCTAAGTATAAACCACTTAACCCTATAAAATAGTTTTATACATAAACAGGTTTGGAAAGCGAGTAGTTTAGACAAGCACATAGCACGTTAAGCATCAAATACCAAATAACACTCATAAAAGGATAAGTCAACTTATTATAGAATGTAGGTTTAGGGAAAATAGATAGCTTTGATAGTATTAATTAAAATACACCGCAAGGAGATTTAAAAGAATAGCAAGTCACGCCAAATACAAGTTAGGATAGATTACTTATATACCTAAACACATACTAGAGCATCTAGGTACATTTATCATGACATTAACTACCAACACACTTATAAGATGACCAAACAATCAATTAAAATACACAAGTTATACGACTTCAATTCAAGAGAATGAACAAGTAGGGTTAATATGCTAGGGGATATTCATAAATAGAAAACAAGGCTATTTCTTTATGAAATCAAAATAAGTAAGCTCATGAGGTTAAAGATATAGTCATTTCTTTAGTACAAACATAAGTATAGAAAAGTCATAGTAAGATGGCTATTTAAAATATCATTTGATAGTAATACTCTCACTCTCAAGAAAGTAATAATACTTTATAGTAATACGGGAGGAAATTCAATCACTTCATCAATCTCATCACGTCTCATCATGTCTCAATATTACAAAAGTGGGGTAGGGACATCACCTCACTGAAGCCCTGGGTGACAGCAGCCCTCTACTGAACACCACAACCCCCACTTTACTAAAGGTGGAATCAGGACCACTACCTTAAGTGTGCACACCCCCTAACTGGAATTCCAAGCCCAGCGGGTAGTAAACCAGCCCTAAAGCGAACCAGAAATTTTTCGATCAAGTCGCTTTTCTCATCATAACATAAACTCCGAAGTCCGAAAGGATCATCCGTCTATCGGTATCATCTCATCATAACTTCCGAAAGGATCATCCATCTAGTCAGATCCTCCAAAAATATACGTTTTCTTCACATTCAATATATTCGAATACATATACTCATCATAGAATTTCTCTTTTTACGAAATAGGCCATGCATAATACATTTACACATATGAGTATATATACATACATATCATACTTTTAAAATATAGAATAAATATATAAATAAGTTTTAAAAATAGGCGATAGGTATAGGTTTATAAAATAATAATGGTAGGACGAGTCTAAATGAGTATAACTTCCATTTTGAAATAAATAAATCGGGTGCTCCCGTATATACACATAAGATCATAATTATTACAAGATAGGTGCATTAAGTGGATTTCTAGTGAGAAAATGATAATAATCATGCTTTATTCTTAAAATAATTTTAGTCCAAAACATGCTTAGTTTGCAGGAAAAATAACCAACAAATAACAAGCTGGTTCAACAAATGTGATCGGACCCAAATGGCACAAGGTTCTCGGCCCTGCGCCTAAAGGCCCATAACATGCACGGGTTGCGTAGTAGGGCTTAGGGCCTTGTCGCACAGGCCCGTGCGGTTACAGCGTCAGGCGGCAGGGCTTAGAGCCCTGCAACCTCTCGCCTGCCACATAAGGCGCAGGTCTGGCCGACAAGGCTTCCAGCTCTGTGGCCAGCCTTGCGTGCTTAACAAAAAATTGAGGCAGTAGCCTCCTCACCTGCAACATTTCATCGGAAACTCCATTTTTTCAAACCAGAAAATCATCCAACAACATCATTATATCATTCAAACATCATTTGTTCAACAACATAACACTTTACACCATTTATCACAACATTACTAAGCATTAAACAAGCGAAAGACAAGGAAAACAACACACATTTACAGAGCACCATAGTAAAATACATAAGTTTTGGGTTTCCATTGATTTATACCTCAAAGCTAGCCTCAACCTCAAGAGGTCTTCCATTTCTAATCTTCAAGATAGATCTCCTTCACCACCTCCTAAGACTCCCAAATCCAAGAACTACAACCAAGAACATACATACACATATGAACATTCACACATTAGCAGGAGAAGGAAAAGAAGAAGAAAATGGAAGTAGAAGGAAGAAGAAAAGATATAAGTTTCCTGCAAAGTCTCTAGCTAGCTTGGAGTTCTTAATGGTGTTGTCTGATGAAATGAAGAGGAAGAGATGGAAGGAATGAAGAGGCAGAGTCTTCTACTGTAGTTTATATAGGGTGCACGAAACCCTAAAAGACTTGAGGTGAACGGCTAAGTTGATGGCAAAAATGGAAATTTGACTCTAAACTTCGAATTATGATTTCAGGTCAAAGATTGGGTCAACATTGGATAAAAATATAACATAATAAATATGGGAATATGATAGGTTTGTTTTAAAATCAAGTTTGGGTTAAAAACAAGGCTATCAGGTTCACAGGTTCGTCTCAAATAGACTTTTGGTTAAAGATTCTGACTTATAAATATTTTATTCAAAATTGGCATATAAAATATTTAATGAATATTTATATGTATACATATACGAATTTATATACTTCGTAAGAGTGAAAATTTATAATAGGATTTATTTGGGCTTAAATAAATAGGATTTTCGCGAAATTGTTTTTAGGGTTTCACACATCTACCCTAGAATTATCACTCTCATTCTCCGACTGCTCAATTATAGAAAGATGATCAGTAGCACCATTCTCTAAACCTTTCTTATCCCGAATCTCAAGTCAAACTCTTGTAGGAGGAGGACCCACATTATCAGTCTATGTTTTGCCTCAGCTTTAGCCATCAGATATCCCAAAGTCGTATGGTCTGTGAAGCTATCACAATTGCTAAACACTCCTCACCCAACAACACAGCGGTTAATTCCTCCAACCTCTTCGTATTGGTGAGGAGGTCTTTCAAAAATTTTGCATATCTTGACATTTGGCCCAATGCATATACAAAAGGCATGTTAATATGCAATTGTTTCAAAAGGTGCATAAACTTACCATATTGAGTTATGTACTCATTTTTCTTTAACCTCCCATGATAAGGGAAATGGTGGCATGTAAACTGGAACATCCGCCTTTTCATTGCCTTTTTCTATGGCTTTCTCGGCATGTGGATTTGAGGGTGAAACTGTGCCAGGGTTCTGTTCAGCTTTCTCCTCAACATGGTCTTTCACATTTTCTTCCTCAATTGGGCTCTTTGAGGTGGAGCCCTTAATTATGCAACACAGGAAGCTCTTTGCCACTTCTCGAAGTAATGGCCTGAACTTTCTCCCTAGGGTTGTATCCAGTGGTACTAGGAAGTGCTCCCCGGGGTCTCTCTGTCATTGTTTTGCTAACCTGGGCTAGCTGAGTTTTCAGATTGCAAATTGAAGAAGTGGACTCTTGCTTGTAGTTTGAGACCTCTTGTCTCATAACATAAACTTCTTGTCTTATGTCCTGTTTCCACTCCTGCCTCATGTGTCTCATGTCTTGCTTGATTTCATACATCATCCTTATCATTTTCTCTTCAAAACATTCCCTCGGTGGCTCATCTCTAGGAGGATAACCTCCTACTCTCTGTGTAGGTTGATAAGCTCCCAAGATAACTAGGAATTAGGGTCTATACCGGGATGAATTGATAGTAATTAGTGTCCTTTTGTGATTAACCTATGGCATTTTATGCTCTAATGCGTAAATCTCGTGCAAAGCTATCTCTTTGGTATTTTAGAATGTTTTTACAGGTCCCGGGAGCCACTCGGCAAAGCATAAGGACGTAACGAGCATTCGAAGCAAAGGAGAAGTCCTGGGACAGGACGGAGGACGCCTCCACGCGTGGAGTCGGCGTGGAACAAATCCAGTGTGTGTCCACGCCACTACTCCACGCGTGGACTACGCATGGACAAGAAGAGCGGAAAGAGAGATAAAAGGGCAATTTTGGGAAGGCTATTTAAGGAAGCTAGTTAGAAATTTGCAGGAGGTTGGATCATTTTTAGAGTTTTACATTTTTAGATTTATAATTCTTAATAGAGAGCATTTTAGAGAGAGAAATATCTAGAGTTCCAATTTGTTGAAGGATTGAAGATCAAAGTTGATTTGAAGATTGTAATTCATATTTCCTAGGTGAATTCTACTTTTAATCTCATTATAATTTCATTTCCTATTGCAATTTACATTCTTCTAGATTGAATTAGGTTTTATGATTTTGAATCTATGAATATGAGTAGCTAAGTCTTTCTAGGGATTGAATTGTGTGAAGTTATGCTTGCCTAGTGTGATTTCTCATTCCTAATTGTGAAATTTGTTTCATTGTATGTTGGAGATCTATTCTTGTCTTTGATTGTTGAATTGATTTGATTCTATGTTGATGTGGCCAATCTCTTAGGAGTTTGAGGTCTTGATTCAATCATGATTGTTGATTAGATTTAAGAACTAGCTTTTGCAATCTTAGATCCTATGGAATTCAATAATTGGAATAGTAGGAATGTGTGAAGCTTAGGTGTTCGATAGAATGTCTCTTAGGGCTTTTGGTTACTAAACAAGTACTGCCTAAGAAGCCTTAGTACACTAATGTGGAAGAGGATTGTGAGATCACACTCTTGAATAGCCAACATAATTGAATCAATCTTCCATTGCTTAAGACACACCGTGAGGCATCATAACTAGCATAATTCACTCCCTTTGGAAATGTTACTCTATGCACCTCAACAACTTCTCATGTTCCATTATGCATTTGTTTGAATAAAGGCTAAGCAATCTTCCGCATTACCTCCTTCGAGATCGACACTCGAGGAGTCTTGACTCTTAGTTTTAACTTTCAAATCCCAATCGTTTCACACCACCACTAAACCACTACTTTTCAAAATTGTACCGTTGCCGGGAGGCAATAGGTTGTCATTGCTTAGCTTTTCATTGATTAAATGCTTTTGTGAGTTAGAGAGTTGTTAATTCCATTGTTTGTTTTATTTTTCTTGTTACTTACCCTCTCTTGACTACTTTTAGTCAAAAGAGGATTGTTTGTTGCTTTCTTGAACTATTTCAATGGTGAATGCAAACAAGAGCAAAAGGAAATCAAGGTCTACTTCCTTACATTCCGGAGATAAATAGGGCAATAAGAAGGAGGAATATCCAAACCGAATATATGGCTTCCACGAGTGCAACTAGAAATTCACAAGGAAGAGGAGTGCCTACACAAATCCCACCACCACCACCTATCCCGAATAATCCACCCAGAGTACCCATTCCAATGGAGCCGACTATAGAGGAACCACAAGTTGATCATGTGGGACACCTAGAGCCGATAAGAGTAGAAGAGTACAATGAGATGTCGCATGGACAACAAAGATCAATTGCCGATTACATGACACCGGAGTTCAACATGCACAATTCAATATATATCCCCTCGCTTGAGAACGTCAACTTTCACGTGCATCCTACTATTCTCACCTTGGTGCAAAATTGTCCATATGCCGGACTACCATCGAAGGACCCGAACGTGCACATCACAAGATTCATTAGGGCTTGCGGAATGTATCGACAAGAAGGAGTGAGTGAAGAAGTGATAAGATTAAAGCTCTTTCTGTTTTCAGTTATAGGAGAGGCTGCAAGATGGCTAGATAGCCAAGATGATCACCACTTCCGTTCATGGTAACAACTTCACAAAGGGTTCATGAATGAATTCTTCTCCTAACCAAGACGATGAAAATCCGAAGACAAATTCAAGAATTCAAACAAGAAGGATTAGAAAGCTTGGGAGAAGTGATATGATCACAATTGTGCATATTTTTCTAATTGATTTGGATCAACTTTTGAGCTTAAATGTGTTAATTTACCATCTCCAATGCATATTCCTTGCTTTCTCGTGTAGACATGGTCTATTCTTGAATTTAGTGCTTTTATGGTATTTGTTGTTGTTTTGAAATCATTGCAGACCAAATTCAAAAGCAAGGGAATGTTTGAAGGCATGCTTGGAGTCAAAATTAATGAAGAATGATGATTTTGAGAGCTGGACGCGTCCGGAATCCTACTCGTCACGACGAAATATTCTAGTGTGTGATGATTTGAGCCAAGATCAAGGCTCGACGCGTCGAGAATCCTGCGATAGTATATATTTTAGCTCTGTGGAATTGCCTATTTTGCCCCTATTTTTGCTCCCACTATAAAAGGCTCATTTTCCCAAAACCCTAGGAGATAAGCTGCGTTTTTTAGGCAAAAAGGAGTGAGTGCAAAGGTGTTGTCTCTTCAATGGGGTGAAGGAGGGATCCACCACTTTTGGAGAAGAAGATTGTCACCTCAAGGAGCTATAAAGGCTTTGGGAGGAAGAAGGAAAGCTTGGAAAGCTACATTTGGGAGAATTTCTTTTCCTTTCCTTTACTTTCTTAGTCTTTGTAAACTCTTTATCATTTGAGCTTTAAATTCAATACTAGCCATGATTGGCTAAAGTAACTTCGGGATTTTTGGGTGAAATGTGCTTATGAACCCTATTTTGCCTTGTTCTTTATGTTCTAATGTTATATTTACATTTGGGTTTGACGACTTGTTATGCAATTCTGTTTAATATTGTTGATGCTTGTGATTAAGGATCCAATTGCTTGTTTCAATTGCTAGATTTATGTCTTGATGGGAGTTAGGATATAAACTAGGGCACCCACAATTGCACTTTGCTTTTACTTCTTGGAAAAGAGTATTTAGTTAAGTTGTTTAAGATGCTTGTTCTATTTCTTGTCTTGTAGGAGTTATGGGAATAATTCCCCTCTTGAGTGCATCGTAAACACTTGTCTAACCCAAATTAGATATTTCACCTTAACTTGGCATTAGGAGATCAAACACTTAAATCCCGAAAATCCCACTCTCTCTCTATATTGTTTTCATCAACTAGTTTTCTTTATGCTATTTTATTACTATCTTTGCAATCAATCAAACATCAATTTCGTTAGGATTAGCTTCACATGAATATATTAGTAACTAGTGTTCGATACGCCCCGCTTCCCTGTGGATCAATAACCCAATACTCGGGTATTTGTTTGTTATAAAATATGCTACAGTCAAGAAGCATGGAGAAGATTCAAGGTATTGAAAAGACAATGTCCACACGACTTGATGCATCATTGGGATGTATTTAGTTCGTTCTATGGAGGATTAACGGATGAGGGAAAAATACTTCTCGATTCTTCATCGAGTGGGGCATTCGTTTCCTTAGCACTTCCCGAGGTAGAGGAATTGATCGAAAGGATTTCAAAGAATACTTCGTTTTGGTACGACAAAAGAAATGATCAAGCGGGCATGTATGAAGTGAAAGGGAATGTAGCAAATGAGGCAAAGATTGAGATGATGAACCATGAAATAAAACGACTACAATCATTGGTGGAGAAAATGGAGGTGAAAGCAAAACCTTGTATGGTATTGGCGTTGTATTGTAATATATATGGAGCCGGTGGACTACCAAATGTTTGTACATCACTATCCGCATCGAAGCATGTGGAGGCGGTGGACTACCAACGAGGAACAACCTACAATGCCTACCGAGGAGGAAATCAAGGCCAAAATCATGGATGGAAGCAAGGTGAGGGTTGGAATAATAATGGAGGTTTCCAAGGGAGACAAAATTACAACCAAGGTGGCAAACCCACATATGGTCAAAGTGAGAAGGGTTGACTTGCATATGGCCCACCCCAAGGATATGGAGCTCAATTGTCTTACTATAGACCAAACTACAACTCCCAATTAGAACATCCTCAACAAAGAAGAGATGACATAAGAGAGGTTGATGAAAGATTGTCAAAAACGATTATGGAGCTAAAAATGATCGGGCAAATCTCAAACAAGAGATCACCCAAGAAATTAGACAAGAAATCTCAAGTTTGCAGCAAGAATCAAAAGCTACTCTCAAGACCATAGAGAATCAAATTTCTCAAATGTTTAAGATGATGTCGGAGAGACACTATGGTCAACTTCCAAGCAACACCGAAAACAATCCGAAGGAGAGAGTTAGTGTCGTGGTCGCAATAGAGGAAAGCCATGAAGGATGTGATCCGGTGGACATAATATGCGAGGTGTGTGATTTTGAGAAAAGAAAGAAGGAGAAGGAATTAGAAAAGACTACCTCTTGTAGTCAAAACCTTGAAGATGAAATTGAAAATGCTTCTTGTAAAGTTCCCAAAGTCGAAAAAGAAAAGCAAGGTTACCTCTTGTAACCGTGAAGGAGATAAGAAGGAGAAGAAAGAGAAAGAAAGGGTAAGAAAAGAGACCGTGTCTTCAAAGCACGAATCCATTACTTCAAAAAGGAAAGAAAGGGTAAGAAAAGGTACATTTCATGCTTTCATGCAAAAATTCTTTTATGATGATCAATGTCGTGACTTAAGTGAAAATGATACCTTTGAGGATTATGCATGTCTTGATAAGAGACATCGACATTGGTGACTACGGGTTTCCCCATAAAGAAGGGTGACCCGGGAGCTTTCGTAGTTCCGTGTTCTATCAAGAACATGGAATTTCCAAAAGTTCTTGCCGATCTCGGAGCTTCAATTAATTTGATGCCCTTGAGTTTGTTTGAAGAGTTGGGACTACATTGTTTGAAGCCGACAAGGCTCACCCTTCGCCTAGCTGATGGAACCACTCGGTATCCGAAAGGCTTGGCGGAGGACGTGCTTGTTAAGATTGGCGAATTTCTTGTGCCGGTCGACTTTATTGTTTGTGAGATGGGTAGAAAAGAGCCATTTGGCTCGTTGATTCTTGGAAGGCCTTTTTGGCAACATGCCGTGCTCGGATTGATGTGGGCACGTGCGAGATTGCTTTAAGGTTTGATGGACATAAAGCCAAAACGGAGAAGGCAAAGTTTGAAAAGAAGGAGGAAGAGCTTAAGGCTATGGTTAAGGTGAAAACCAAGACCAAATCTCGTTGGAAGAATGACAAGTTGGTTTAGAAGAACACGTGGGTTCCAAAGTGTTTCCAACCAACAACAAAGGAGTATGGTTGAGAAAGGAGAGAAACGTTGCGTCTAACCAAGGATGTAAAACTTCGCGCTACTTGGGAGGCAACCCAAGGTGTTTTGTGAATATTTTGTGTTGTTTCTTGTGTTTTCTTTTGATATTTTTGTTAGTCTTTTGTTCGTATGTTTTTTTGAGACTAACATGCAAGGTCGGTGGCCGAAAAGATGCTTAAATAGAGCTAAAATTGACCAAAGGCGGAAAGTTAAGCCAGGAATCAGTGGAAATACTAGACAACACTAGCCCACGTGTCCCCCCACGCGTGGAGAACGCGTGGATTTATTCCAGTGTCTGTCCATGTGGAGGCCGGCTCCACGCATAGCATCCACGTGGATTTAATCCAGTAGCGTTCCACGCGAGCCCTCCACGCATGGTGCTTGCGTGGAACAGCTACTTCAGCCTAACAATAAAAAGGATCGGTCGAACCACGCCAAACCCTCCCCAAGGCAAAAATTCTTCATTCTCTTCCACGCAAAACACCTCTCCCAGCTTAACTTAAGTAAAATCTTCACCATTCTTCATTTTTCTTCAAGTTTCAAGGTAGAAAACATCACACCAAGGTAAAAACATCCTCATAATTCAATTTCCATGGCTATTTTTAGGTTTTTGAGTTGAAATTCTTGAAATTCTATGCTACATTGTCTTGCAAATTTTGGTATGATTTACTTGTTGATATTGGTTAGGAATGCATCACAGAGCTTTATTTCATTACTTTCTTTCATTCTTTGTGATTAATTTGATAGATCGAACTCAATTGTTGAACCCTAGTGTGAACATCAAGAAAATGCAAATGGGTTTGATGGAATTCTTAATGTTTTGATGAAATTGATGATTGAATTGATGTAGAAACTTGTCTTAGAACTTATATATGCAATCAATTTGATGTTATAGACACTTGAGTTGAAAAATGCAAATTCACACTTCAACCCTAATTTTGAAATTGGGGAAGAAGATAAAGTTGACTTTGGAAATTGTTGACTTTTGGCTAGACTTGTTATATCTTGAAATTGTGAGTGTGTGTGATATTGGAGCTAAATTGTTGTTATTTTGATGATGAGAATTGATGAAAAAAGAGGGGAAATTAAACTATGGCAAAATTTTTGAAAAACTTGAGAGCAAAATTTTGAAATAATGAAAGGGAAATTCGAAAAAAAAAAAAAGAGAAGAGAGAAAGGAAAAGTAAATGGAGAGTTGAAACTAACCAATTGATTTCATGGAATTATGTTGATTGCAAATATTGTAGGATGGGAAGAACAAAAGAATGTGCAAAGAAGCAACGCTACGAGGATGCGGGCACTAGCTAACCAAGGGCTAGAGTGCAACCACCAAGAGGTCCACCCCCACAAATAGTCATTCCACCACAAATCAATCCGAATGCAAGAGACACTAGAGTTCTAAGGAACATGACTCCGGCGGAATTGGCGTTGGTCGATGTGTATCGAGGAAAGAATTTGATGGGAGGAAAGTATCTTGAACCAAGCGTCCTTAGAGAGTTTGATTGTGAGGGCGCAGTGAACCGCCTACTTGAACATGCTCAATTGAGGAAAGTTTTCGAGTGGAAGGGACCAACATATTCTCTTGTGACCTATGAGTTTCTTGCAACACTGGACATTAGGAAAGAAATCAACAACGCAAGGAAGTCAATCAAGTAACACTATTCGGCAAAAAGTATCACTACTCCGCCGATGAGCTGGCGATCATACTTGGATTCCATAACCGAGAGAAGATAGGCATGTCATACTTCGAAAGATTCATGTCAGATTTTGATCTTGACAAGGATGCCGCAACTTATTGGGGCCAAATCACAAACGGGGAGAAGTACAATTCTAGCAACCTAAAGGCCAAAAAGATAACAAAGAATCACCTCAAGCTAGGCTATCCGGCAGGCCTTAGCAGTCAACCTCTCGGGCAGAAAGACGAATCTCAACAAAGCTTATCGTCAGGACATTTTCTGTATGTGGTGCATGGAAAACAAGGCGAGTGTGAACATGGGGGCACAGGTGAAGAAATGGCTCAACGCTCAAAATAAGCAGAATGTACAAGCTATATTCATTGGACATTTGGTGACTGAGTTGTGTCGGGGCCTAGGACTAGACAATGATCTAGATATAGAGAAGGTTGAGGACGAGATGCAACCTTTTACAGTTTGAGATTTCTCTGCCATGAAGATTCGGTTGGGCGGTGACAAAGCACCTTCCTTTGGGAGTGATGATAGTGAGGATGAGGATGGAGGAGAGCAGAATGTGCAACATGAGCAAGGTGGGCCTAGCACGCAGCAAGGTGGACGGGCCATGATGGATTGGGAATTCACCCGAGATTTTCACATGGAATTACATTAAGAGCAGATGGCCTACCTCCAAGCCCACAATCCAAAGCAAGAAGAGCAAGTGACATCTTTATATGCTAGACATGATAGACAAGATGAGGAGATCATGCGCACAAGGGAGGCAGTAACGAGGAATGCCAGAATGATTGAAGAGCTTCAAGCCCAACTCGCCAACCAATTCCACCCACCATCCTTTGGAGATTAGTGAAGAATGCCCCGACCACTACATGAGAAAAGAAAGAAAATGAAGGAGAAATTTGAGAAACAAAGACAAATAATTTGAAATTGTGTTGAGAATGTCCCATTGAAAACATTAGGTTCCCTATGCACGAGGTCCGCTTTTAATTTCTTTACCTTTATGCTTTTATTGCTTTTTAGATTACTTGTTTTACTTTTTATGCACTTTTAAATACTTACAAGTTTAATTGTTTGAATTCGTAATGCTTTACATTTGTTGTTTTTCTTTAGTTGTTTTACTCTAGTCTATGTTTAATGTTTTTTTAGCTTGATGTTATTTCCTTTATTGCATTTGAGTCGGGCGAAAGACGTTAAACGTAGCGCTCTTGGGAGGCACCTCAAGCTTTATTAGAAAGAAAAAGAGGGAGAAAAGAAAAGGAAGAAAAGAAAGGAAAAAGAGTGTAGGAATAACTGAAGAGAGTAGGAATAACTGAATAGGTTTCCTATTGCACCTTGATATTTTTATATGCTAACCATTATTTTTGTAGCTTTGATAACGGAGGCCACCCAATGTTGAAAGCTAAAGTGTGGAAAAAGGGATGCATACTTGGTTTAGCCTCTTATCCCTTTTCTATTTTATGTCTTGTTTTCAATTTCAAAGGGTGGAAAATGTATGTATAGCTTTGCATAAGTCTTTTACTCAAATGATGAGTATGCCATTTTATTGTGTCACAAAGGATCAATTTTTTTGTAACCCCACACCCCATAATCAATTCCAAAGTGTGGAAAGGGGGTTGTGTTATTTGCTTGATTAGACTCGTGCTCCTTTATTCCACAAAGTCCTCAAGGCAACATCGAGAGCGATGTTTGGTTTAAAGTGTGGAAAGGACGCACGTTGTGCTTAAGTGCTTAATTGCTTAATAGATGGGTGTGTTTGCCATTTGGAGAGTAAGTCATTGTTTGTGCTATCTAGGGAGAGTTTTGACTAGATGCCAATAAAATTTTTATTCTTGAAATATCTTTGGGAAGTTACCTTTTTGCACCCATGAGAGTGTTTAGAACCGAATAGGTTTACATTCTTGCTTGCTTGCATGATGTTCACCTCTTATTTAGATAGGACCTTAGTCAAGGATCTCTCGAAGTGGGAGTGTGCACTTCTTAATTTGAGAAGGATATTGTAAGCAAAGCCCGGAATTGAACTAACCTTGGTAGGGCATGGGGCAAAAGGCGAGCCTATTGGTGAGCATTAAAGTCTAAAATCCCTAAAATCCTAAGAAAATGGCATGAGGGGATGTATGAAGAAAAGTAGAAAAGGCAAAAGGCCACTCCTAGAGGTAAAAATTGAGGAAAGTCATCTCACTAGAATGTGGGCAACCATTGCACCGATCTTCGAACAAGCGTAGAGCTCTACGTGAAATCGGTTGCCCCAAATGAAGTGATCCTAGGAGATGAGAAAACAAGAGAGGAGGTGAGCCGCTTCGCTAGGGTTTGGTTACCCATTGCACCGACCTTCGAAAAAGCATGGAGATCCATGTGAAGTCGGGTGCCCAATGACGTTACCCTAGGAAGTGAGAAGAAGGATGGACCACCCCAAGCCATTGGCGGTGAGTGGTCCATGCCCCTACCCTCACTTATCTTACTTGTTGGACTTTGGCGTTTGGTTGGAAGGGTTGATTAATGAGTGTATATCATTCCCATTAGTGTGATCGGCTTGAAGGCCCTAGTTAAATGAGAGGTGAATATAAATTGGTTTGCATGCTTGAACATGATGTGAGAAGTGTGTTCCCATTGCTTAAATGTCTATCTATGAAGGGTTTTTGCTTCCCAAAAATATTTATTAAGTTGTATGACATCTAGCCAACATTCTTTATAGATAGCATGAAGGATTTCCCCCTCTAGTAGCCCTCGCGTTCATTTTTGATTGACCGAGAATCCAAGTTAAGTAAAGTATAGTTATCTTTGGGTACTTATGTGCTTATATTTGAATTGTCTTGCTTTAGGGCAAGCAAGGTTTAAAGTATGGAAACTTGATAAGCTCCCAAGATAACTAGGAATTAGGGTCTATATCGGGGTGAATTGATAGTAATTAGTGTCGTTTTGTGATTAACCTATGGCATATTATGCTCTAATGCATAAATATCGTGCAAAGCTATCTCTTTGGTACTTTAGAATGTTTTTTAGGTCCCAGAAGCCACTCGGCAAAGCATAAGAACGTAACGAGCATTCGGGATGGATTGGAGGACGCCTCCACACGTAGAGTTGGCGTGGATCAAATCCAGTGTGTGTCCACGCCACTACTCCACGCGTGGACAAGAAGAGCGGAAAGAAAATTAAAAAGGCAATTTGGGAAGGCTATTTAAGGAAGCTAGTTAGAAATTTCTAGGAGGTTGGATCATTTTTAGAGTTTTACATTTTTAGATTTACAATTCTTAGTAGAGAACTTTTTAGAGAGAGAAATATCTAGAGTTCCAATTTGTTGAAGGATTGAAGATCAAAGTTGATTTGAAGATTATAATTCATATTTCCTAGGTGAATTCTACTTTTAATCTCATTTTAATTTCATTTCCTATTGCAATTTACATTCTTCTAGATTGAATTAGGTTTTATGATTTTGAATCTATGAATATGAGTAGTTAATTCTTTCTAGGGACTGAATTGTGTGAAGTTATGCTTGCCTATTGTGATTTCTCATTCCTAATTGTGGAATTTGTTTCATTGTATGTTGGAGATCAATTATTGTCTTTGATTGTTGAATTGATTTGATTCTAAGTTGATGTGGCCAATCTCTTAGGAACTTGAAGTCTTGATTCAATCATGGTGGTTGATTAGAGTTAAGAACTAGCTTTTGCAATCTTAGATCCTATGGAATTCCATAATTGGAATAGTAGGAATGTGTGAAGCGTAAGTGTTCGATAGAATGCCTCTTAGGGCTTTTGGTTACTAAACAAGTACTCCTAAGCCTAAGAAGCCTTAGTACATTAATGTGGAAGAGGATTGTGAGATCACACTCTTGAATAGCCAACATAATTGAATCAATCTTCCATTGCTTAAGACACACCGCGAGGCATCATAACTAGCATCATTCACTCCCTTACTTATTACAATTTGTTATTTCATATTTGTTTACTTCATTTGATCATAATCTCATTTGCAAATGTTACTCTATGCACCTAACAACCTCAAATGTTCCATTATGCATTTGTTTGAATAAAGGCTAAGCAATCTTCCGCATTACCTCCTTCGAGATTGACACTCGGGGAGTCTTGACTCTTCGTTTTAACTTTCAAATCCCAACCGTTTCACACCACCACTAAACCACTACTTTTCATATGAAGAGTTTCCACCCTGATTTCCTCCTGTCCTTTGATTTTGCCATCCTTGACTCTAATTTAGGTGTTGTTGCCACCGTTAACCTTACATTTTGCCTTGGTTGGTGTTACTATATGAATTGAATATTTGAGGCATTTGGTAGCCCACAACACTTACTTGTTTACAACTGGGATCATCGTATGTACAAGTGCAGTCTTGTACGTGTCCCGTGAGGTCTACCACATATGTCACAATAAAGAGCTAGTGACATCAACACGTTTCCCTCCTGTGGTTGTTTTCCCATCTTCTCGATCCTTGCTTGGAGCCTCCGGATTTCATGTCCCATTGCCTCAACTCTGGCATCTGATGTTGTACTGTTACTCACCTCATAGTTCTAGACTTGGAATCCCTTTTGTTATACCAACAAGAAGTGTTGGCTAAAATAGTCTCAATCAATTCCTCAGCATCTTCTAGCAGTGATGACACAAATGCTCCTTTTGATGAAGAATCCAACAACATCTTATTTTTCTCATTTAGTCCCCTATAGAAAGAACTAATGACGTCCCACGGATGAAACACGTCTGGTGGGCATTTTCTTTTAAGTGTCTTGAATCTCCACCAAGCTTCCCCTAACGATTCCATAGAACACTGTTTGAAGTCCTGAACCTGCTTTCTGATTTTCAAAGTCTTTGTTAGGGGGAAGAACTCCTACATAAATTCCTTATGCAATTGTTCCTAGGACCTGAAAAGATTATTGGCATGGGAATCCAACCAACGAGCAGCATCCCCAATCATTGAAAACAAGAATAACTTGAGCCGAACAACTTCTTCAGGAACCCCATTCTACTGTATATTCCACAAGACCACACAAACCGAGTGATGTGGCCATGTGGATCCTCTGAAGGCAAACCACTAAACGAAGCATTTTGAACAAGTGTTATGACTGAAGGCTTGATAACAAAATTATTCGCTTCCATGGGTGGTATGTAGATTGAGTTGTGCATACTAAACTCCGGGGTCATGAAGTCTGCTATAGTTCTTCTTTCCTCTCTCATGAATCCCTAGTAGTTCTCCTGTGGAGCATTCCTCCTCCTCAGTTCATAGTAATCATCTCTAGGAACTTCTCTTCCTCTTTACTCTAAGAAGCTCTCTCTCGGTGTATTTCTCCTCCTCGGCTCAAATTGATCTTCCCTTTCATAGAATCCAGCTCTATCATCCGGCTGCTCATAGTAGGGATCCCTGTCTTGATACGCCTAACATTGGGTGGTGGGATCAATGGTTGATCCCTTTCCCTTTGAAGAGGTTGTTCCCCATTTTCATCTACCTCTCTTAGTGGGGATCTATCCTAAGGTGCACTTAATCTTGCACTCCTTATGGTTTCGGCTGTGACCCCGTCTGTGTGTTCAATTCTGCTTGTTGAAGTCATTTCTTCACTAAAATGTTCTTGATTACGGGTTGTCCTGTTTCTTCTTCTCACTATTGCGTTTGTCTCGTGGTCAATTGTTAGCAATCCTTGTACACCTTTAGAACGGGTTTGCATGCAACTAGCTAATCACCTGTAAGCACAAAGACAACAATAATGTTTGGCAACTAGAAGTAGTTGCTAGTGAGAGTAGTAACAAATGTAAATGCTTAAAAAGAAAAAGGACAATTAACAAAGTAATTTTAAAAACAACAAGTAAATTCAACAAAGGGTTACTCTATAACTTAAATGATTGCTCATGTTAACCCAAATGGACTTGCTACTCAAAACCGATGTCTTTCCCCAGCAATGGCGTTATTTGAAAGTTGTATTTTTAGTGGTTTGATTAGTGAGTGTCTTCCTCTAGAAATGGCTAAATAGGACTTGAGTAGCAAGGGGCTAAGCACAACATCATAAAGTGTTTGAAAGCTAACTGAATTGATATATTTGTTTGCATGAGATAATTATAAAACAAGTAATTGATTAGAGTAATAAACAATGATAAAGAAGAGGATTTAAATCAAATAGCCATGTACAAATGCTTCTTAGTGTATTAAAGTTCTAGGCTAAACAATGCTCAACAATGAAGTAAGGGAATCAAGTCAATGTCAATGCCACTCTCGTGGACATTGGCTACCACCCAAGTTCTAATCCCATTCTCATAGCAATTAGACTAGGTGAGGTACTTGATCAAGCACCTTGTGTGCATAATCCCTTCCAACTCCCCTTTCTCAAGGGCAAGTTAGAAATGTGAAAGGTTTGACCATGGTGAATCCCTATTCTCATAGGTGAAACACCAATTTCATACATCTCTTGAAAAGTTGGGTCTTAACCAAACATGAGTCAAATAATTCTCTAATTTCACAATCACATTCATTCTAGAGGCAATGAAAAACCTAGACCAAACAATTCAATTCATGTAAGCATTCATACAAAGCAATTCAATCTGAATCCCTAAAGAATTTAACTACTCATAATGGAATTTAAAATTGAAACAATTGGAATACTATGCAATAAATCCAAATACAAAAGTATTAAAAGTTGCAAGAATAATAAATAGAAACTCTTACTTGATTGAATTTTTAAAAAGAAAATCTGAAATTATAGTTGAATGTGTGATTACAAATGAGAATTCTGCCTAAATCTTCCAAGGAGCGATGGATTTACAATGTATAGATGTTCTAAAGTGGTTTGTCTAGAGAAAACCTAAAAGAAGACTTAGAAAATTCAAAGATAAATTAAAAATAACGCCTATTGCAATTTATACTTCAAGAAATCGCGCTAAGAAACTACTACCAGATTGCCAGGTCACGATGCTGGTCATGGCATGACCAGCATCGTGACGAGACAACAACCTTGCAGGTACTAAGATGTCACTCTACTGGTCACGGCGTGACCAACAGCGTGACACCCTCCCGATGGCACGAATCGGCTAACTCCTTGCCCCATTGCTTCGTTGAACTTTGCTATGGTTTTGACTCTTCATTCTTGAATCATTTTTCCTTGATATCATCTCGATTTGACCTTATTTTAAGCTTCAACATGCCTAGTCCTGATTTCCAATCCTTAAGTTATAAACACCTGAAATAAGCTTCGTTCAAACACAAACACCTAGCATTCACTTAGAAATTAATACAATTGAAACATACTTACCGGGTAATTTACGGCTTATCAAAATGCTTCCGAATTTATACCTATCACTCTTCTCAACATGGTTTTAAAAATCATTTCGAAAGTGATTGTCAACAGAATACATCTTTATATGGATAAAAATATTGGCCCCATCAAAACAGTTTCTTGTTGAGGAGATCTATCTTGGACAATATTATGCTCACTCAGAAGTGGCTCATGGTATGAATAAGAAAAAGGGTAAGAAAAGGTATATGGCAGTGAAAATCGACCTCCATAACGCCTATGATAGCTTGGACTGGAGGTTCTTTAAGCAGGTTCTGACTGATTTTGAATTCCCTGAGCGCCTGATTAGTCTGATCATGTTCACCCTTAGCAAAAGCAAGATGTCTATTGATATCTACTATTTTGTACAATAATTCACCCTTTATTTTAGTTGTATTTCCCTTATCCTAGTGAAATTGGGAATTGTTTGTGTGTTATATTGTCCAAGTGTTGAATTATCTACAAGGTACAACAAAGGAAGAATTTTGGAACATTTTGGACAAGTTATGGAAGAAAAGGAAATTACAAGGAAGGAAGGAAACAAGAATTCAAATTGGAAAAGAATTGGAAGTTGCCTAATGGGCCAAGGCCCATCTATCTCCTATATATTCTACCTATTCTCTACAATTGAAGGAGGTTCCCTTACAGAGTTCTGAACCCTAGTTAGTTAGATTATTTTCCCCTTCTCTTTATATTTCCCTAGCATAATTTAGATTAGTTTCACATTAGATTATTTAATTTCAAGCTTGGAATCTCGGATTGAAGTTGGATTTGTTCTTTATCAGTTAAGTTCTCTTATTCCTTTATTTACTTTCCTCTCAGATTTCTTGCAATGTTTATGGTCATTTATTATTGCTTTACTTTGTTTACTTCAATCATGCGTGAGTAATTCGCTTATGGGTTTGGATTAGGGTGTTAATCTTGATGTTCAATATAATTTATGATTATTGCATAAAAGGATTGAATCTTTTACCTATGGTTTATGTTGATTTGGGGATTTCTTTCTACTTGTTATTGATTGATGGCCACAATTAATTGCTAGTCTAGGAGAGGGATTCATTACAACTAAAGTTAGATGGAGACCTCAAGCCTTACCAATTTCAACCTAATTTTCCTACTATATGAGAATAGGGGTAATTTTGGGGGCTTACAATGCTTAGGTGCTTAAGGTTATGATTGATGCATCACGGCAGTGGGGCAATTGTAGCCTAATTCTGTTTATTGATTACGAAAGTAGCTGAATTGAATTCTTATGTGCATTGCCCATAAATCCCTAGGTTAACTATTCTTTCCCAAATTCTGAGATTGTTAGAACATCAAGATTACAATTCCCCTAATCTGACCAATTCCCTTATCATACAGTTAATTCCTTAGTCAATTTATTTCTTTTATTTTCCATCATTCAGTTTTTAGTTGCTTGGATTCTAGTTGATTCACATACTCTAGTGCCTAGTATTCTTAATTCACACAATTACGTGCCATAGCCCCAATCCTCAACGGAACGATATTTACACCCTCTTTTACACTCCCATTTATACATCATAATCTATCTTATGGAATGGTGAGAAACTGCCCCCATTTGAGCCGGAAAAAGGATTAAGATAAGGTGATATGCTGGCCCCCTATTTATTTATACTAGCTGTAGAGAAGCTTTATGGCATGATCCAATGTGAGGTTTATGCTATGCGGTGGAAACCTATTTACATCTCAAAAGGGGGGATTGGGGTTTCCCATCTTTTTTTTTCGCGGATGACCTCATGCTTTTCAGGGAAGCATTAAAAGCGCAAATTGAGACTATCATGGAGTGCATGAACAAGTTTTCTAGTCAGTCTGGCTTGAATATTAACTACTCTAAATCCCTCATATATTGTTCCTCGAATTCACCAAACAAGGTCAAAATAAGAGTAGGAGCATGACGAATGTGGTTTTGCAAGGGTGAGAGTGAAATAGAATGATGTGAGTGGATAATAGTGGTAGGAATAGATATTCCCGGATTGTCGTTCTTTAATGATGAAAATTTGCACATGTTGATATGTGGGTGAAGTAAGGAATCAATCCAAGCTTGCAAATACAAGATTCAAAGAAAAGCATAGTGCACAAGATTCAAAAGTAGAAAAAAAAAAAGAAAAAAAAAGCAAAGTATTAACACAAGTAAGCAGTTAAATTGTAAAGAAACTTGATTTGAGTTGTTCCTTCATAGAAACATGCTTCTAGTGTCTTAGGTAGGATTTGTGATAGCAATTATTGGACTTCTAGTGAGGCATCAATGTCGTCGCCATTTTAGGTCTTAATGGCCTATCATAGATCAAGGAAGCACCCAAGTGACAACAAATCTCTATGAGACATTTTATCAAACATTTTAGCTACGCCTCATCTCGGACTACGTCCGAGAGGATCAAAGGCAGGCAAAACAAGTGAAAATGAGGCTACCTTCTATTTGCAATCTCTTGCCTAGGATGAAGGGTCCTAGAACATCTATAGAGTTGGGCCTTAACTCACAAGACACAATACAAGCTAAGCTTCCACTTCTAACACGAAGATACACAATAATCACAATTTACAAATCCTAATTAGCAATTCAATTCACACTAGCATATTGCAATGAATTCACAATTCAATCTCTAAAAATGTCTAGTCACTCATGATAGCCAATTGAACACAAATTGAATTGAAAGAAAACATGAAACTGAAATGAGAAATTGACACTAGTACAGAATCAGTCATTTGCGTCCGAAGTTGGGGACAATCTGCGTCCGAAGTTGCCCAAATGCATATGCCAAACAATCTGCGTCTGAAGTGAAATCAGATGACAATCTGTGTCCAATCCTAAGTAGGATCGGACGCAGATTGTAATAATTTTTATATAATTTATCTCCTGTACAATCCAGCATTATCCTGTCAAATATTTACAACATTCTAGTTGTTCTCAACACATATCAAACCCCACCAACACTTCAAAGATCTCAAAACATACGCAACATTTCAAAGTTCTTAAAACATAGACAACGGTGTTTCTAGCTCTTTGTCCTCGTAAATTTGTTTATGATCGAAATTCCCTATAATATACGCTCATAAATAATTTATAAACAATAATAATAGTTTTTTTTAAACAACAATAATAATAGTTAATATATATACATGTGTGTGTGTGTGTACTTACATATTCAATGGGGCTTAATCTCTATGTCGCGGTCACATGCCATGGGGTCTAATACATAGATTGATTTTGAACGAACAAAAATGACAAGAAGCAACCAATGATGTCTACATTTAAAAATAAATATGTTAACACAATTCACAAATAATTCAGTTAAGTTATATAAATAACAAAAAATATAAATGTAGTTTTCTTAATCTTGATGGTATGGAACTAAAATAAATCTTCAGGGGGACTAACATTCACTCGAATCAATCTTGAATATTGGACTTGAATAATCCTGAAGATTGGGTCCTAAAGACTTCCTTTGACTGAGTTTTGATGTTATTTTCTTAATTAAAAGTTTTTTTTTAACAAAGCAACCAGTGCAACACATTAATGCTAACATATCAAGTACTCTCTTTCCTCAACTAGATTTTCCCACTAAGTTTTTCTAGTGAGATTTTTAACCAGGCATGAGCATGATATAGTAATGTCTAAGGAGGAGTGTTGTGAATACATATATGTGGACATTAATAAATGTATTAATTATACTATGATAATACCTCTTCCTTCTTTGTAGTCTTGTAGTTAAATTGAAACTCTGTACTTGATGTATTTATTGGTATTGAAAGATGATTAATAACGATTTGGTGATCCTCTTATACTTTACTATTTTATTATGTTTATTTTACTCTCTTGCATTAGAACAATACAAACTATTCACGCGAGGATACATTATTGTTTTACTACAATAATAAGTATTAAGATTACTACAATAATAAGTATTAAAAGACAAATAGAAAAGAAAAATAATATCATTTTGAAAATATATATATATATATATATATATATATACTTGCATGGTAGCATGATCTTCAAATTATCAACAACATTAACGAGAGAAAATTATGAGTCCGAAGTACCAAAAAACAAAAAACAAAAAGAATTGTCTTGCGTAGAAAATTATACAAAGAGAAAAGGGAAAGTACACTTTTTGTTCTTATGGTAATTATAAAATTCATTCATAATTGTTGATTTTGCTTATGTTTTTCATCTAAGCTATCATTTCGTCTATAATATAGGAATAATGCTCAAATTGGCCACTGAACGAAACCTGAAAGTGCAATTAAGCCACTGAACGAAAAAAAAGTGCAATTACTCCCCTCAACACTCCAAATATATGTAATTTTACCTGATAGCAGGTTAACACTCCATCCAACAGGTTGCATGTTGACGTGGACGATGACTTGGCATTCTTTTTTATTTTCTTTATTTCCTTTCCTTCTATTTGTCTTGACTTGGCATTTTTTTTCCTTTATTTTTCTTTCCTTCTATTTGTTTTTTTTTTAACAGCCTTCTATTTGTCTTATTCTTTATAGAACAACTAACCATAATTAAGATAAGTGTAGGACATATGAGTTGCAATATTACATAGCATCCAAATCTTCTCTCCAAATTAAATTACGAAGTAGATAAATTTTGTGGAAGAGTATTCAATTTTATACAGTTTATATTCAGTGAAAAAGATGGACCAAAAACAGTATATATTCAATTTATATAAGAACTAAGATGTTAATAATTAGAATGGAAACGGATCCTTGACAGTGTAATACTTTGGAGCTAAATTAGGGTAAAAGGTGGACCAAACACTACTTTGAAGCTAAAACATCTAGTGTACTTCCTTTTATTACAATCTGCAAAAAATCTACTGTAGTACCTAGTTCTTTTGTATGAACATATACACCCAAAAATTAATCTCCAGGAAGCACAATATTTGACAATGTAATCACAAGTTTCCACAGCAAAAATAATAGGCCACAAGTTTTTCCACTACTTATTCTTCTTGCCCAATGCAGTTGCATTCCTTCCAACAGATAGCACTTGTTGTCCTCTTTGTCCAGGCTACATAATGCATAAAACTTAAAATATTAGTCATACTAATTCTAACATTTAAAATTAAACTATATTAATATTTGTGTTCCACTGTTTGGGTTAATGAACACGCCAAAACCACCATACCTTTTTCTTTGTTTAGTTGTCCTAGAACCAGAACCAGAAGCTGAAGCAGAACCATCAATTGAAGCAGAACCAGAAGCTGATGCAGAACCAACAACTGAAGCAGAACCAAAAGCTGGCATAGAACTCTTAGTAGGGCAAACTTTCTTTTGATGTCCCTTTTGTTTACAAATGGAACATGTCATAATTCGACCTTGCCTTGAAATTTTTCCAACAGGGGGTTCATTATGTTCACGTGTTCTTTTTTTCTTTGGCCTACCCGTCATTGGCCTTGGTAAAGGAGCTAATATTTCTTCACTATTAGTCCTAGGCCAGCTGATGTCACCATTAAGTGGTTGGATAGTGTGACTGTAAATCTTCTTGTAGACATCCTTGGAGTAACATTCATGAATGTATTGTTCTGGATATTGGCCTTTATCAAATATGGCACACACTGCATGTGCACAAGGTATACCCGTTAGATCCCAATATCTACATGAACATGTTTTTCTTTCTAGCTTCACTTTGAATTGTTGTCTTCCCTTCTTGATCTCATATCCATCATCCCCGTTGAAGTCAACATGCCATCCTATACTTTCAACTATGTTCGCATCTAGCTTTTTCATTACTCTAGGTCTAAAGTTACCAGACCATTTCTCTACCTCTTTCCTACATCTTGCAACCCTTGTCATAGTAGCAATCCTTATATCTTCTAACATCTTGATTATTGGTTTGCTTCTTGCCTTGACAATTGTTCCATTAAATGCTTCACACATGTTGTTATCTACAGAATCACATTTGATTTCGGTTCTCATAAAGGCCTTGCACCAGAACTTTGCAGGATAGTTGGCCAAATCAGCTTTAGCTTGTGCATCTTTTAAACCCAATTGCTCAACCATTGCATTGAAATGCTCTTCAGTTGTTGCATTTGCACACATCCAAAAGTACATCTTCAATACCTTGCCTCTGTGTTTCTTGCTCCAATTAGCATGTATATGTCTAGCACAGTTCCTATGTTCAACATGGGGTAGAAGTTCTTGGATCACATTGACTAAACCCTGCCAAAAAAAAAATTGACCAAGTCAAACACATTTTCCTGTTTGTTTTTAAAAAAATCCATGTCTGTAGAAACAAAAACAAAAATTGCATAGTTAAAAAAAATCAGTACAAAATTACCTTTTGTTGATCTGAAATTATTGTCCAGTTCCAACTGTTATTGATATTCAAGTCCTGTACCAATAACTGTAAAAACCATCTCTAAGAATCTGTGTTTTCTATCTCAACAACTGCCCAAGCTATTGGATACATCTGGTTATTAGAGTCCCTCCCAACAGCAGCTAAGATCTCACCCTTCATAACCCCTTTCAGAAAACATCCATCCAAACCAATAATAGGTCTACACCCAGATAGAAACCCATTTTTCATTGCTTGAAAACAAACATAAATCCTTTGAAATGTGCAAGGTGCCTCTAGAACTACCCTAGTAGTTTCAACAATAACAGTGCTTCCAGGATTAGAGTTCAAACACTCTTGAGCATAATCTCTAATTCTCTTAAACTGTTCTGAATACCCTAGATTCATCCTCTTTAAAACAGCTTGTTGTGCCCTTCTAACCATACTAATTGTCACATTAATTTTCAAGTCAGTCTGTATAGTATCCTTAAGCTTGGTATGTTGCATGGTTGGGTCTTTTATAATTATATCCTCATATTTTTCTTCCAACCATTTCTGAGTTACCATTTTCAACTTGTATTTACAGTTGCACCCATGGTTGTAGTAGGCGCTAGGCGCTAGTCGGGCGGTAGACTAGCGCCTAAGCGGTCTAGGCGGGGCCTAGGCGGTTCTAGGCGGCGACCTATAAAAACAAAAAATAAATTCATGTGTGTGGTGTATGTCATATATTATATTATATATATATATATATATATATATATATATATATATATATATATATATATATATATATATATATATATATATATATATATATATCTTACTTCTCTTACTTATATAAATAAATAAATTTAAATATATATAAATATAATAATAAAATTAACAAGGCAGACTCGCTTGAGTTAACTCGGTTAACTTTACCGAGTTGGGTGAGTTAACTCGGCTAAATTCGGCCCAATCCGCCGCCAACTTCGCCCAGTCGGTCGCCAACTCGGCCCAGTCGGTCGAGTTAGGCGCTAGGCGGCCTCCTAGGCGGCCGGCCACCTAGGCGGACGCCTAGGGGGCAATTCGCCTCGGCCTAGGAGCGCCTAAGCCTAGGCGGGTGCCTAGGCGGTCTAGGCGGAGATTTTTGCAACAGTGGTTGCACCTATGTTCAAGCATGCATGTTTTCAGCTGGAAACATCTATATCTTTCTTCCCAATTACAATGGCAAAGAAATGGACACCCCTCAACACATTTCACCCTCACCCGCATACTCTCATTTTTGTATAAGTATATATCTCTTTTAAAGTGCACTGCATACTTGATCATGGCAGTCTTAAACTGTCTTGCATCCTCAAATAACATTGATGGTTCTAGCTCTGGAAAATCACATAATGGATTATAAGATGGCAGTTTAAATTTCCTTGATGGAGGTGTTGCATCTTTTGAACTATCTTCTTCTGACTCACATGTTGGTGGGTCTGCAGAGTCATAATAATAGTTATCACTACAATCCTCACCCTCATCTTTGTTTCTTTTACTTTTTTCTAGGTTCATATCAGTGCCCTTATCCATGCCCTTATACTTAACCTCCTTTCCCTTACCCTTACCATCATCTTCTCCTTCATACTGTAACTCCACATTAATCTGTGTTTCATCCTCTTGTGTAAACCCTCCAATATCATTCTCAAAGTTAGTATCTTGACTATCCCCCTCATCTACATCATCAAAATCACTATCTTCTTCATCACCTTCATTTCCATCACCCTCATTTATTTTCTCATTTCCCTCATTCCCTTCACATACATCTACATCACCCGCATTACCTTCATCATTCCCTTCACATCCAGGTAACAAATATGTTGAAATTAATTCAGCATCATCTATTCCATGATCCACATATATATCACATGATTTAAATTTTATTGCTAGTGCAGTTAGGTCTAGGGTACTTGCATCATTCCACAAAACTCTTAGTTGTTCCAATGGCTCATGGGGTGCTTTATAATATAATGTCTCAATTTTTCCACATTGACCTTCTTGGATGAACTTCACTAAATGTGGGTATGAAAGTAAATCTGGGTCAATGTTTGCATACCAATGATCCCCATGTATGTACTGCAAATCTTTTTCTTTAACAAAATTTCCCCCATGGTGTATTATTAGTTCTACACTGGTGCACATGACTGCCAAAACCTAACAACAAACAATTCATTCTAGGCAATTCAATTATTTATTCAATTAAATAGAAGACTATCAATTCAATTAAATAGATCAGAACACTATCTGCACTAGTACAGTATCAATTCTAACAAATAGGTCATCTACAACAAATTAAAATCGATTGTAACTTGACAAATAAATAAATTAAAATCAATTGTAACTAATCCTTGACAAATAATAGCATCAATAATATTCATGCACATGTGTCATGTCTCTATAATCTAATCATCTATACATCAATTAAATTCCATACATAGCTAAAATCACTTTTATATCAATCTGCAAGTAGCCTAAAATTAAAGTCTTCTCTACATCTCAATGAATTCTGACTGAAATTCAAGAAATCATACATCTCCCTAATCCATACTTTTACAGCATAACATAATTAAACCCGCTGGCTTTCTCTGCATACTAGCGAGCATAAATATATAAAATAATTAATATATAAACTCAATGATATAATATTTATTTAAACTTTTAGTTAAAACGCCATCTATTCACTCAATGCTTCATTAAACAATGAAGCAATTTTTTTTTTAGTTTAGAGACTACAAGTGTGACTCAATGTTCCATAAAGACCTAGACAAAGATGGACAACCTATAACAACAACGCTGCAGAGATGTCTGAAGATTACAACTTCTTCAATTAAAGACAAAAGTCAAAAAAAAAATACATAAACACCCAACATAACACATACTATTAAAATAGACTGAAATTAGTGGGAAATACATACCTTAAGGAATTGAAACTGCGAACTGATGAACCTTTTTTTCTTTGAAAATTCGAACTGATGAAGCTATGAACCAATAAAGCTACAAATTGATAAACTGTTAGGGATTTAAGGTGTTGTTTGGAAATTTCATAGTTGATTTGGAAATATATAATTGAAGCTTAGTTGTTTAATGGAAGACTGAGTGTTATACATACGGTGATGGAACATTGAGGGGTCGTTTACTTCATTTCTCTGTTTTTCCATTTTCAGTTTTCTATTTCTCCATTTTTCCAGTTTTCCTTCTCCATTCCTCCAGTTTTCCATCTCTCCATTTCTCTAGTTTTTCATTTTTCTAATTTTCTAATTTTATTAAATACAATAATAATAATAATAATAATAACAATAATAATAATAATAATAATAAATCTTTTGTGTATAAAGAGGATGGAAAAGCAAAAAGGAAAAAAGATAATAATAATAATAATAATAATAATAATAATAGTAATAAAAAAATAAGAATTATTTAATAATAATAATTATAAAATTTGATAGTTGAAGGATCATTAGTGGTTAACTTGGACTACGAATTGTAACAATTTGAAAGTCGAAGGACCGTGGGTGGTCAATTTGAACGTTAAGGACCACAGATGATATTAACACATAATAATAATAATAATAATAATAATAATAATAATAATAATAATAATAATAATAATAGTAACAACAACAACAACAACATTAATAATAATAATAATAATTTAATATTTAATAATAATAATAATAATAATAATAATAATAACAATAACAACAACAACAACAACAACAACAACAATAATAATAATAATAATAATAATAATAATAATAATAATAATAATTTAATAATAATGATAATAATAAAAGAAAGAAAGAAATTATTTTAAAAAAAAAAAAGAAAGAAAGAAAAAGGAAGCCGGAGGTAAAAAAGAAGAGAGGAAGAAAGGAGGAGAAAAAAAAAAAGGGGAGAAAGAACTCAAGAAGAAAGGGACACGCGAAGAAGGAAAGAAGCTCTGGGAAGAAAAAACGCCACAAGCCGGAATCGATCCCTAGACCTCGTGCACTGCAGGGCCGGATTTTAGGGCGTGCAAGACATGCGACCGCACAGGGCCCCAAAATTTTGGGGGCCCCTAGTCCAGCCCTGGCCTAATATTTAGTATGTGTATTTGTGAATATATTGGTTCAAAATCAGGTTTTTTAATATTTTTCTCTTCGCAATTTTTCTTCACTTCGCAGTTTATTTATACTTTGATAGGGCCTCACTTAGTTATTAGCACAGGGCCCCGCAAATCAAAAAACCGGCCCTGGTGCACTGTTCACCCGGATTACTGTTCACCCGTGCGTTCCATTCTTCCATTTGGAGAATGCAAATTTCCTTCTCTCCAATTTTCTATAAAATTTGGAAGAATGGAGTGGAGAATGGATTTGGAAAAATGAATTTAGTAAACAACATCTCCATTTTTTCTTTTTCCACTTCTTCATTTCTCCAATTTTTTGGAAAATTCTCCATTTTTCCAAGTTAGTAAACAACCCCTGAGTGTTTAATGGAAATTTCTAATTGAAGTTTAGTTGATTTGGAAATTTTGATTTGGAAATTTCATAATATACCTTATTAGTTTGCCTGGTACACGTACGGTGCAAAATAAAGGGAAAAAAAAAAAGGAAAAAAAAAAAGAAAAGTCAAGTCATCGTCCACGTCAACATGTAACCTGTTGGATGGAGTGTTGACCTGCTATCAGGTAAATTTGTATACATTTGGGGTGTTGAGGGGAGTAATTGAACTTTTTTTTCGTTCAGTGGCCTAATTGCACTTTCAGGTTTCGTTCAGTGGCCAATTTGAGCATTATTCCTAATTTTTATTAGTAAAAGATTGAAAAATACAATGCCAATAATATCTTTAAAAGGAAAAATAACATAATCAACAATTAATAATGAATTTCTCTATGAATTAGGGAAAAAATTACAATTTTTCTAAAAAAAGCATTAATCAAATTAAGAAAATGTATTATTAATTATACCCAGTGGGCACTGTCCGTGTGTCCCACCAACAAAATTAAAAACATCCTTCTGATAACGACATAGAATCTTTACATACCCAACCACCGCCACTCCCACAGGAAAAGCACTATTCTATTTACACTTTTACTCCCCAAGAAACCACCACCGACGGCCAAACGCCAAAAACCAAGAGGGCTAAAATCGTCTTTGACTGAAGATGCAGATAGAATTTCACGGGGTTCCAAGACTGCCCTTCTGAAAAAGCAACCAAACACTCGCCGCCCGTACCCTCATCCGTCATTTCCCGCCCCTCAGTCACACTGTCGCCAGCTCACACTCACTACTATACAATTATTATTGTTGTGCAGACTGGTGGGTTTTGATCACGTGCATCGCATCAGCTATCGGAAAACAGGGACCCGTGACGGAATAGATCGTATGGGGCCCACAGGCCATCCAACGGACAAGGTTTCTTGGAATCGAGCCTTAGCCATGGCTTCCCTTTTCCGCTCCAATGGAGGAGGCTCACCGGCCCCGGATGAAGATCCCGGCAAAGACCTTCCAGATTATCCCCGCCGAGCCCGTGCTGGTTCCACCGGTGCTCCACTTGCTTCACATTCCCGGCGAACACCAGCAGAAACGGCGGGAGAGAGCCCAGATTGTAAATCCGGAACCGCTTCTGGACCCGCATCCAGTGCTCCAGCTTCTGGGTGTACCCGCCGGCTCTCCACCGGGTGAGATCGATGACCATAACGCCGGTGTTGAAATAGCAGGGGTTCCGGTTATCGAAGATGGAGGAGAATAAAGGGTGGGACCAGAAATGGGGAGTGAAGTAGGGGGTGAAGTTGGCGTGGCTGTATTCCGGGGCTCCGAGGACGTGGGAATCGAGGTCGATTCTCCAGAGCTTCTCGACGTCGTCCACGACGATGAGGTCGGAATCGAAGTAGATAACGCGGGTAACAGTGGCGGGGAGGAGATCGGCGAGGTAGATGCGCGCGTAATTGAGAGGCTGGTCGAGCGCTCGGCGGATGGAGGAGGAGATGAGGTGGCGAACGAGGGCGGGGTTGAAGCGGTAGAGCCGAAAATTGAGGTACGGAAAGGTGGAGACGATGGTGGCGTTAAGGTCCCGGAAGTGTCGGTGGACGGCGAGGAAATGGAAGAACATGTTTTCCGGGCATCCGGCGTGCTGTAGAACGGAGAGAACGGCGGCGATGGAGCCCCGGAGGTAAGGGGAGGAATAGTCAAGAGTCATGGCTATGTGGATTGTCGTTGAAGGGTCCGCCGCCGGGCAATCCTTTCCGTTTCGGAATGCTGGAGCTTCCCGGAATTTGGGCTGCTCCGTGGAAGCGCCGGCGGCGAGTAGGAAGAGGAAGAGGAGTACGGTGGTTAGGAGATGGTGGTGATGAGATGCCATTGTGATAATTGTTTGGTTCGTCGAGAAACCAAACAGAAACTATGAATGCTTGAGAGTGGAGACAAGGTGAAACAATTAAATGCACAGGAAATGACAGCTGAGACCCAGTCCCCAGATGATATCCATGATTCCATCAACCTTTTGTGTTTTTTTTGTTTTTTAGATATTGTAACTAAAAGGTTAAAAAAAATATAAGTTATATGGGTTGTTTAATTTCTTCTTCTTCTTTTTTCAGTTTTCATTTCTGATTTCTCTAGTTTTCTATTTTTTTAATTTTTTCACATCTTTAATTTTTTATTTTATTTTACAAATTCAAATTTTAAATAAAATATTTCAATAAATTAATACTAAATGTGTAAAAGTTAATAAAATTATATGGATTACACTTGTGTAAGACCGTCTCACGGATCCTTATTCGTGAGACAGGTCGGGTCGGGTCAAAGCACCATGCAAATGTCATACTTATATGCTCAAATATAACACTACTCAAGAATACAATTTTTGTTACTTATAAGAAAAAAAAGTAATACATTTTTCATAATAAGTAATGTTGACAAGTGCCATTTACTTATACGAGCAAATATAATATTTTTGAGGAAAATGTAAAAGTACTGTATTTTCTCTTAAAAGTGTTACATTTACCCTTATAAATAACAAAAATTTTATTTTTGATTAGTATTACATTTGAGCATATAAATATGACATTTGTGCATATAAGTGTTACATTTGCATCTTGACCAGATCCGACCCGATCCGTCTCATACGGTCTCACACAAGTTTTTGCCAAATTATAAATAATAAATTGTAACGATTTCAATTATGCGAAGGGAGAAAAATGGAGGGGATTGCAGTTGTATACACGAAGAGAGAAATTGAATAATATTTTAAACTAATTATACCTTTAATATGATATTCTCACATTTATATACTTACATTATCTAAGTAATATGATATTCTTAAAAATAAATTTTTAGTTCGTTTCATCACATAAAAGAATTCATTACACTAAAACTAAATGTACAAAATGTAACAAAAGTAAATAAAAACATATTAATCATAGATTAAAATCACCTCATATAGCATTTGTATAATAATAATAATAATAAATTAATAATGATGGGAAAAAACTACACGCATGGGGAAATGGGAAGAGGAAACAACAAGGTTGAGTCTCCCAATCCTAAAGACTCTTCAGTCCGAACAATGGATTATGAACCGTGGTCCACAATGCATTGTAAATCATGATCACAAAACAACGACGTTTTAATAAGTGGGAGAAATGGCTGCCTTAAATCTCCGTAACTGATACTACAGTTCATCTCAAAAGATACCGTCTCACATTTATTTTTATATTATCGAATGAAACTGTAGTTATATCGAAATGTAACAGTAGTTGTGTTGAAATGTAACTGCACTGTATATAAACTGATACCGAATAACAATTTCACATTTTTGGGTGTATATTGTCCAATGAAGTGTAGTTATATCGAAATGATATTGTAGTTGCGTTGAAATGAAACTGTAGTTGTGTTGAAAGAAAACTAAATAACAGGTTCACATATTTGAGTGTATAATATCGAATTAAAATGCAGGTATATCGAAAAGAAACTGCAGTTGTTTTGAAATGTAACTACAGTCTACAGTGTATATAAACTGAAAATGAATGGCGCAAAACGGAAGCCGTTTCATCCGTCTGTTTTCATTAATCAAAACGACGTCGTTTTGATGCGCGGTCTACAATGGATTGTGGACCGTAAAATTTACGATCATGTAAGAAGTGATAAATTACGGTAACTTAGTGAGTTAATAGACATGCCAAATATAAAATTTGAACTTGTTATAACAAGTAGCCACAAAACAGGATAACACGAAGATTGCGTATTTTAGTAGGTTTGGATATCCTAAATTCTGGTAGGTCATATGTTCGACCAAGTTAAGGATATGTATTATGTATATCTTGAGATTGAGTAAAAATCTTTTCTGTTTAAACTAACCTTAAGTATCACTCTCAAATTTCGACTATGAATAAATGTTATTTTTAATATACTGAAGATATATTATCAAAGTTCATTATTTGATAGTATACAAATTAAAATAATGAATTTTTCGTACTCAAATAATTTATTTTCAAAAAATTAATATTATGTATATTTAAAATATACTTTTAATAATATATTAAAAATGCGCATTATGCAATTATTGACTGATTGGATAACTCGCAATTTACCTCATCCAGTATTCTTAGTTAGAGGTTTTGGGAGTTTAGCATTAGTATAGCGTAAAATCAAAAACTTTATATATATATATTGTTGTTGGACGTCTACCTTGTAAGGTGAATCATGTTCCTTAATATAATGATTGTTTTAATAAAATGTATATGATTTTTGTTGAATTTAGTTTCGAAATGTTAAAATATTCAAATTGATTTCAATATGATGATTTTATAGCGCATCCTTAAAACGTCAAATTCATTACATTACATAGCTCATAGCTGATAGCGCAACTAACAACTAACTTCTCTACTTCAATCGCATATATAATTCATCTTACCCCACCCCCATTAAAATTTTACTTTTTCTATTTTTGATCATCAGTGAGTGTATTACTACATTTACTATGGAGAAAATATTATTTTTAGTCCTTGACTATTAAAATTTTCAAATTAGGTGCATGACTATTCAATTTGTATTACATTGACTATTAACACTTTCAGTTTAGGTGCATGACTATTCGATTTGTACCACATTTGATCCTGCCGTTAAATTTTCTGGCCAAGTTAACGGTGACCGGCTAGTTCATTTAAGTTTTATTTAAAAAATTATTTTAATAAATTTTAAATTAGAATTTCTTTTTTAAAAAAAAAAAGCCGACCACCCCCACCCTCCTCCATCATCTCCGACAGAGACGAGGGAGGAGGGGGTGGCCGGCGTTCTCTTTCCCCTCCTTCCTCCTTCGTCTCCGACAAAGACAAAGGAGGAAGAGAGCATTCCTTTCTTCCTTCGTCTTCGGCGGAAGCGAAGAGAGCTCTCTTCGTCTCCAGCGGATATGAATGAATGGGGGGAGAGAACGCTGGCATCCCCTCCTCCTCTAGCGATCGACCTTTTTTTTTAAATGTTTTTTAATTTAAAATTTATTAAAATAATTTTTAAAATAAAAATTAAATAAACTAGTCGATCACCGGTGACTTGCCCAAAAATTTAACGACATGACCAAATGTGATACAAATTGAATATTCATGTATCTAATTTGAAAATGTTAATAGTCAATGACATACAAATTGAATAGTCATGCACCTAATTTGAAAATTTTAATAGTCAAGGACCAAAATTGATATATGTATAATAGTCGGGGGACTGAAAATGATATTTTCTATTCTTTAGTTATGCATAACCACAACCTTCACACACACACACACACACACACACACACACACACATATATATATATATATATATATATATATATATATTTATTTATTTATTTATTTATTTATTTATTTATTTCTAATGGAAGGGGACACCCGAAAGTAGTGTACAAAGGCTAGCTATAACCAACGACATTGTGCCATTGGGGATACCCAGCAAAATCAACCTCTAACAATTCTATAGCCTCTTCTGGTGGGTTGGAGAGGATGTGAAACCCTTTAGGATGGTTCTTTACTAAACCAGCTAGGGGATCAGCTACTGAGTTTTGTTCGCTTGTTGCTAACATCACCTTCTATTCTTCAAAGTTATGGAGCTCACGTTTCCGGCTTGAAGTATATTGAATGCCACACTATTGTTGATATAGTTGCTATCCATCTCTCTTACAACTTCACTCGAATCAATTTCGAAAATAACTTTCTTGAAATCTAAAAATGACGCAAGTTGTATACCTCTTAAAAGGGCTCATGCCTCAGCTGGTAAGGGTGAACATGAGCCGATGTTGTGGACGAAACCACCTTTAATTTCCAACCTCCCATGGAGTCCCTAATTAAGCCACCACATCTTGCTCTATTTGAGATGTTGGCGTATAGCTGTTGCGAAGAAAATATCTAGGGTAGTAGTGTACATTCACACTGCTAATATGTTTCTTTCCTGCTTATATATATGATGTACGTGCACAGTACTTCTCTCTTTTTCCTTGTGACTGTAAGCTCTCATTCCAAATATCAATACAACAGAGTTAGAGTTCCAATTCACCTTCCTTGCTTACTGTTGCGTACATTCAGATATGGTATCAAAGCTCGCCGGTGAGGGAGCTATGCCGCTTCCGAAACCGGCGAGTCACGCTGAGCTGCAAGGTCGTCTTCGACAACATATCCGATCTTCACTCCGCAGAGGAGTATTTCCGGCGAAAACAGTCGCCTTGTTCAATCCGAGCACAATGTTCATCCCATTAAGCCTAGACGGTAGCTCACAGAGCAGATCCGTAGAGATTTCAAGCAGAGTGCTCGTTAATCCCCTATTTGTCGTCTTCAATCGTAGCTCACGGAGCAGATTCGTGAGATCGAGCGCAGAGCTCGTTATTCCCATGTTTGATTTAGTTAGAGCAAAGTGCTCGTCATTTCTCTGTTTACAGTTTTCATCTGGAGCAGATCCGCAAAAATCTTGAGCACAGAGCTCATAGTAGTTGTATCGTCATCGCAGAGGCGAACGAGGGAGAAGAAGCAGTTGATAACTCCGATTTGTGACTTTTCTTCTGAAAAATCGCAAGGAGAGCGAAGAGTCTCGGATTTGAAGAACCGAGTTGGAAAGCTTCGATCCGAGATCGAGATTGAGGCTCCAACTACGAACATCGAAGAAGCAATAAAGCGGAAGCGGTTTCGAGGAGCGGTGGCTGAGATTGATTCGTGGAGCAGATCCATGGATACGAACCTCTGTTCCGTCTTCTCAAAGCCAGAGTCGGCTATTTCTCCGGTTTCGGAGATGAGTTTCTCCTCCACTTTATCCTCTCGTTCTGCAATGGTGAAAGTTTGCGTCGAAGAGCACAACAAGTCCTTCATTTGGATTTGGCTTGTGTTGATTGCAATCGCATGTTGTGAAAATATGGTTTTCGTCGCCATATTGAAGCAGCGTGAAGCGCCAAATGTAATGCCGACGGGGAGGTCGCCGGCCATTCCTATAATGGTGCAATGGTCTGCGGCCAAGGATCGAAGCTTGGATTATGGTAATGACCAAACCAAATTTGGATCAGTCATACAATCTGGACGCCCTAGCCATATGATGTTGGAGAAAAATATTTTACCATGTGCAATTTTCACCATTTTTTGTGTTGGTGCTGTCATTGGTCAAGCCATAGCCATGGATACACGAATCCCTCTAGTGTCATTCACTGGGAGCTCAAAGGTAGGCCTTTCAGTTCAACAAACAGTAAATAAGAGGTTTGGTTAATGCTTACTTGAACTACATGGAAATAATGCTATAGTCATCATGGATGATGCTGAAATTGAACTTGTGGCAATAGCTGCTACTGTTGATCCTACTTCAAAACTGCTGCATTCTGTTAAGACCAAACAAACAGAGCTGCTTTTGTTGGAGCAAAATTTTGAAAGTCAAGTGCCTTGTTTGAAAGTCAAGCATAGTAGTGTGACCGTATGGATGCATTCTGCCTTCATCCGGGCATCAAAAGAAATTTTGGATTTGGAGACTGAGCTTTCATTAATCAGAAGTTTGTTAGCCACTTTAATCAACAATTTAGCTGAAGGTGTTCATATTGATTCTTTGTTTGATTCTCTTCCTGATTCTGCCACCAATAGTAGTTCCAATGATGAAATAAGTGAACCTTCAGATATAGAGAACTGGTTAACTGAGTTTCCTGATCACCTTGATGTTTTATTAGCTGTGAGAAGAGTAGATGAAACCTTATCCAGCTTTGATGAAGGAGAATGCATAGCTTCTGAAGCTAAAGAAAATAAAATTCAATGCCCTTTACTATTAGCTTCTGAACTGGTCTGAAATGCAGATTGATGTATTGAGTTCTGGTTGGAATTTGGATAGAGATGACAGGGAACAACGTACGTATATGATTCTTTCTTCAGACCAATGGGATTAAAGCATGAGCCAGAGATTGATCGTAACTTATTGAAGTTGATGTCCTTCATTTTGCAGCAGTGTATGGGCATGTCAGGTGCCTGATTTTGTTCTCAAAAGTGAAAGTTCTCATTCAAAGAGCAAAGTTTGTAAATGAATGTGCAGGTGATGGCACTGGATTTGTCAAGGCTAGAGTCCTCCCCTACACTCCCTTTCTCTGTTTCACTCTAAGCTGGACATACAAAGTCTTGCATGTTCCAGCTTAAGGGGGGGGGGGGTGTTGGAGTATAGCTGTTAGGAAGAAAATATCTAGGGTAGTAGTGTACATTCACACTGCTAATATGTTTCTTTCCTGCTTATATATATGATGTACGTGCACAATACTTCTCCCTTTTTACTTGTGACTGTAAGCTCTCATTCCAAATATCAATACAACAGAGTTAGAGTTCCAATTCACCTTCCTTGCTTACTGTTGTGTACATTCCGATACACAGCACCATCTATGTTTACTTTCACAAAATTTTCAGTTGGTGTAGACCACAGTAGTTTCTTCCAGCTTCGCAAGCATGGTGTCACTTCATTCCTGGCTCTAGAGAAGGCATAATTTATCTCATTATCTTGAGACTTAATCTAGTTGAGTTTAGCTTGAAGAGGCTGGGTGGCATTATTAAAAATGGACTCATTTCTCCATTTCCACACCGACCATGCCGTAACAGCAAAAATAATAGCGTCACTATTTCGTCTATTTGTTATGATTTCGTCCATCCATCTCTGAAATGGTATGAATTTAGAATGCACATATGATCTTGGGAGGACTTGTTTCCAGACTTCTTCCACTTCCGAGCCATCTCGTAACACATGGTCAATGTCTTCAACCTCATCTTTGCATCGCCAACACTTATCACAGTGTGTCAATCCTCTTTTGACTCTGTTATTATTTGTCATAATCCTACCATGTCTGGTTAGCCATAGAAAAACCTGATGCTATTAGGAACTTTTAATTTCCAAATAGCATTCCGTTTAGTCGCTTCAACTGGTTCTAAGGAACCGACTGCAAGGTTATAAGCGAAACTCACTGTAAAGTTTCCAGTCAACTTGTCTCTCTAACCAATAAGATCATCATCTTCCTGTTCTTCAAGTAGGATTGTAACAGATAAGACATTTAGGATCTCTGAGGGAAGAATGGGCAACAACTGATTCCACTTCCATCCTTGATTAGGAGTCCAATAACTCTCAACATATCTCTGGGATTATGATGCAGGTAGATTCTTTGTAGCAAGATTAATCAAAGGGCAATCTCTAAGCCAATTGTCTACCCAAAATGAAGTGTTCATGCCATTTCTCACTAATTTTATGCACCCTTTTTGCAAGATGGGAACAACTTTGAATAAACCCTTCCATGCATTAGACATATTTCATTTGGGGCACCATATGATGAGCAATCAATCGATAGTATTGAATACATCATTCATCAATTCAAGCTTACGGATGCCCAGCCCTCCACAGTCTTTTGTAATTGTATCCCAATTCACTAAGTGGCACTTTCTTTGGTCGCTAGAGCTTCCCCAGATAAAATTCCTAATTAATAGCTCAATAGATTTTGTCACCCCTACTGGTAGAGTTGTCTGCATACTGTAGTAAGGAATGGAGGATAACACATATTGTGCTAAGACTTGTCGACCGGCCAACGATAAAGTTTTTTTTTTTTTTATTTCTAGCCTATCAGTTTATTCTGCACTCTCTTAATAATCCCTACAAATGATTCATTCTTCAATCTTCCATGGATAGAAGGAATACCTAAGTATTTACCCAAGTCTTCCAACTTATGGATTCCTGTGAGTTATGCAATCGCGTGTTGAATCTCAATGGGAATATTTTTTGAGAAGAAAAGTGAGGACTTCTGCACATTAACTCTCTGCCCGGAGTGTTCACAGAATATGTTAAGGCAGGTCATCTCTTTAGTCTGCTCAATCGTTGCTTCTCCGAACATCACCATATCGTCTAAAAAGAACAAATGAGATATATGAGGACTTTATCTACTTAACGTAATCCCTCTCCAACTACCATTATTCATAGAAATATTAATAATATGGCTTAGATGTTCAATGCATAATACAAAAAGAAGAGGCGAGATAGGGTCTCCCTGTCTAATTCCTCTCTTTGGTTGGAACTAATCCGAAAGATGATAATTCCAATTAACAGCTACTCTTGGTGTGGTTACACACTCCATGATATTCCTTCTCCAAGTGTGGTTAAAACCAATGTCTTTCAGCGTGTCATCAATGAAGTCCTATGCAATTATATCATAGGCTTTCTCCAAATCTACCTTCATAATTGTCCATCTTAGTGGTTTTTTCCTCGTCATCGTGGAGTTCAATACCTCCTGGAAAATTAGAATGTTATCTGAAATCTGCCTTCTCGGTACAAAGCTCATTTGGTGTGGGCCGATTAGCTTTTGAGAAATGCCTTTAAGTCTTGTTGCCATGGTTTTAGTCAGTAGTTTATATGAGACATTGCATAACCATATTGGTCGTAGGTGTTTAACTGTCTCCGGGCTTGGGAGTTAGAGTTAACACTATGTCATTGGAGCGTAGAGGTAATCTGCCTTCTATAAAGAAATCCAATGCAAAACTCAATAGACTGCTGCCAACAGAATCCCATGTCTTTTGATAAAAAACTGTAGTGAAACCATATGGTCCTGGAGCCTTACAAGCCTCCATGGCGTAGAGTGCCTGCTTGATTTCATCTGCTTGAAAGGGAGTGTTCACTGATTGCCAATCTTGTTCGCTAAGCGTGGGAAAACAACCGTGAGGTAGGTTTTGGTTAATGCTGGTGTGTATTTATGAAAATAGACCTATAAAATAATCACGGACATAATTTGCTAGCATTGATTTGTCCGCAATCCATTTGCCCTCCTCGTTTTTCAGAATTTGATTTTAGTCTTGCTGCTCTTAACTGAAGTTGTCGTGTGGTAGAAGCGGGTATTACAATCGCCCAAAGTGATCCAATCTTCTCTTGAGCGTTGATACCTAATGAGTTCCTCTTGGTACAGGGTCTACTCCAATTCTTTACGCAGCTTTCTGTCAAGTCTAATGAGATCTGTCCTAGCATGTTTAGAGAGGCATTTCTGAATACCATTGATCCTAGATAGGAGGCGATTCTTCCTGTGGAATATATTCCCAAAAGTATTTTTGTTCCATGCAGTTAAGGACTCAGCCATCATGGCTTTGTTGGTTTTTAAGTCTACCTCTGGATTCCACTTCTGCTGAACATAAGACTGGAAGTCACTATCTGTGGTCCATGCCATGTTGAATCTAAAGCTTTTATGATTGTCTGCTTTTGGTATGGGATTCGTATCAATTAACAGAGGAGTGTGGTCTGAGTTGATTATCGGTAGTGCTCCACTCTGGCCTTCGGGAACCTAAGCTTCCATTCGATATTGCTTAAGGTTCGGTCTAATCGTGCTCCCTTAAAAGTTGTTGAATTAATGCTTCTCATCCATGTGAATCTCTAACCAACAAAGCCTAGATCAATCAATGCTTCTCGGAAAATCCAATCATTGAAATCTGAACACCTTGCCAAATTAAAACAAGCTAAGTTGCTAACTTCTTCATGGCAAGTAACTGAGTTGAAATCACTGCATATGAGCCACTGAATCTGGGAGTTAAAGTTGCTAGAGGAAAGGCTGGAGAACAGTTGCTTCCTTAAAGAGAAGTTGGGGCTTCCATATACCACAATAAGCACCCAAGGTAACATATTGCTTTCTTCCACCTGCAGGTTAACAAATTGGGGATGTGTGTTTAAAATCTTCACAGTTAATGGTTCTTTCCAAAAGGTCCAGATCCCTCAGGAAAAACCTATTGTTTCCACTCAAACAAACAATAGAAGGGGAATAAACCCTGCAGAATTTCTTCAAAGTGCGATAGAATGCTTTTGAAGCCACACCTTGATAATTCCATATTAAGCAAATCATGGTTTTCTTTTTTTGGAAAAAGCAAATCATGGTTAAGAATTAAAAGGAAATAGTGCCTACTAGCGTAGGCGGCTATCTACCTCATGGCTAGCAAGGCCATTCTGTTGCTCAATATCTGCCATAACATCATCATGGGGATCAACTATGCTAGTGAAAATCCTAGCAATATCGGGTGGATCCTCCTTGTACCCATATTCTAGTTCTGCCATGTGAGAGGACTCAGGTAGATCATTCGAGTGGTAGACCACTGTATTCATGATTTGTTTGCCTCGGTTTGAACCCCTAACCACAGTATGTTCAGATTCGGTAGCGGCTCGCCTTGGATCACCGCGACCGCCTCTGCCCTTAGATATCCCACGACCAGCGGACTTGTATTGCCTTTTATGCTCCAAGTGTAGGTTGGAATTCAAAGTCACATTCCTTTGTCGTTGGTCTGTAACTCTCTAGGGATAATGATTGGTAAGAATCCCCACGGAGAGATGAACTAGCATTCAAGTTTGTCTTGGGGTTGTCACTTGCAGCATGGGAGAATGCCAGTCTCTTCCTCCTGTAACCCGTCAAACATTGCAAATCGTGAGCTAGTCTCAAGATGACTCAAAACCCCATTGTTTGGTGTGTCTTAGTGTGAACCAATATTGCGGTGTCCAGTAGATGGTTGTATATGCCTCATCTCTGCTGCATTCTTCTGCCCTTTCTTGCAACTAACATCCAAGACCCAAAGTTCTCTTTATAATCGTGCTTTGGTTCTTTAACTGGTGGAAAATCTATTCGAGCAGTTTCAGCACGGGGATGATTTTCTTGCTCACCCGTTGACATCGCCTCCTTTGTGTTGCAACCTTCGATATTCTCATCCCCACATTGTCCTTGCTTGTGACCATACATGTTGCAATTAAAGCAAACGAGATGAATGCCTTTGTATTCGATCGGTTATACCTGTTCATTTAGAGTGAATTTCGACAATAGAGGTTTAGTTAGATCATATCCACTTCAATGCATAATCTTGCGAATTTGCCTATAGAAATCAGGCTTGTAGTAGTATCAACTTTAATCGGATGGCCTGTCTCTCTTCCAATCTTCATCAAAAATTCCTCCTCAAAGTATTCAATCGGTAATGCCGAAAACCTAACCCATACCAGTAGTGTGTCTGTCTTGTTGTGCCGAGGGTTGAAGTTGGGTTCACTACTACAGAATTGACCATATAAGTATAGCTTTACTCTACTCCTATTAAAAGATGTGTAGTGCATTCCTCAAAATTTAAAAAAGACACCACTTTCTGCGGCACCCGTCGAGGTCGGGTGTTGCAGAAAGTAAATTATTAAAATAATAAATAACTTTCCGCTACACCCACAACAAGCGGGTGCCATTGTTTATATATCACTTCACATATATATTACTTTCCGTTACATACGCACTCTTCATTTTTCCTTGTCTTTTCTCTTTAGAATTGTTTTACGATGATTCTTCCACGAATATTACCAACTCCAGAACTCCTTCTTTCTGCATGCTCGAACTTCAGTAATGTCCTTTCCTACGACTCTATTCTGAGAAGAAAATGGGCATTCCTTCTTGTTTTCTGTGACAAGTTGTCATCCTTATTCATTGTGACAAGTTTCTTTGTGTTCCCTTATCCTCCCTTCTAGGTTTTAGGCCGAGTAGCTCGAACACTGAATGCAATCATAACAATAACTTCATGTATTAGTGGAAATAGGAATTCATTTGTTGCTCACTTTTGTATGGACTTATGCCTAATACCTCGAATAGTTAATACCCATATTTCTTTGTATTTACACATTATTGAAAAAACACGTATTTACACAATTCCTATTCTAACTTATATGTATGAAAGATATATTTTTGTGTAGATATATAGCAATTTAGCAATTTTTCCATCTTGAAAAAAACATAATATCACCGGTTGTATTTATACATTATTGAAAACCTCTTTATAGACAACATCGATAGTAGCAACACAATCTTGTACATCCTCGTCTAGAACTAATTAACACTTTAAGGATATCAGAATGGGTGACTCGGGAGAAAGCCATGTACAATTGACCGTGATTAAAAATTGGTTTTTTTCAGCAATAAACCCAACGTGAGTTAGTGTTCGGCCCTGACTTTTGTTGATAGTCATGGCATATGCAAGCATCAATGAAAATTATTTATGTTGGAACTTGAAGGGCAATCTCGTATCAGAAAGAGTGAGAGACATTCGAGGGATAAGAACTTTGGTTCATTCATGTGTCCCATTAACTAACTATTATTGCTTCAACAATGTGATCTGTCAATCTTATGATGATGAGTCGCGTATTGTTATAAAGACCAAGAAAATGTACAATTATATTACGAAATATATGTACTGTATTATTACGATTAGTAATTTTAATCTAGAATTGTATTACGAATAGGAACGTAGGAATGAATATATTTTATTAGAAATTGTATTACTATATTTTAATGTACAATTGTATTACGAATAGAAATTGTATTACTATATTTTACAATATTACGCAGACCTTAATAGTATATGAGTGTTTTGCGGGGGAAGTTAAAGTTGAGGATATTGTTTTTATTAATGGTATAGATTGCATTGCAGGAAAATATATGTACTGTATTATTACGATTAGTAATACGAATAGGAACGTAGGGAAGAATATATATTTTATTAGGAATTGTATTACCATATTTTAATGTACAATTTTATTACGAATAGGAATTGTATTATCATATTTTACAATATTACGCAAACCTTAATAGAATAAAAGTGTTTTGGGCAGGAATTTAAAGTAAAGGATCGGAAATTAAACTCGTGACATTCGAGTTTTTCAGAAAAAAAATTCTCTCCCTAGGGTTTCTAGGGTTTCGCCTTCTTTCTAGTACCTACTAGGTTTTCCGATTGTTTTCCCTTGTTTTTCCGGTTGCTTTCCGGCGTTCTTTCCTGCTTGATCGTAGGTGTTTATATGGCGAACTCGGCAGACGAGGATGTTGGACGGCTCACGTCTCGGTGGGCGGACATGGCGTTGGAGGAAGAAGATGACGCGTTTGAACCGGTTGTTGATGGCGTAGGAGTTACCGACGGCGTTGTGCATGCGACATGGCCAATGGTTGGTCGCTTCTTATCGGCTAAGTTGGTAAAACTTGAATATATGCGCCAGGTGCTTGCTTCTGTTTGGCAACCGGTAAAAGGAGTCCAGGTTACAGAATTACAACCAAACCTGTTCATGTTCTTGTTCTTTCACGAATTAGATCTACAATATGTCATGGATGAAAGGCCTTGGTCGTATGAGAATCACACACTAATCTGTAGAGCTGTGTCGGATGGTATGATTCCGGGGAATGTCACCCTTGATACGGTTGATATGTGGGTACAACTGCATGACGTACCGGTTGGTTACACATCCAGCATGATTCTCGAACAGGTGGGTAACTATCTCGGGACTTTTGTTAAGCATGATGAGCAGTTCGCGGGAGCACCATGGTTGGATTTATACCGTATTAGGGTGGCTTTACCGGTCAACAAACCACTCAAAAGGCGCATGAAACTGATGAAACGGGATAAAACTTGGTCTTGGGTCTCGTTTAAATATGAACGACTGCATAGCTTCTGTTTCTTCTGCGGAATGATGGGTCATGTGCATAAATTTTGTTTGAAAGCTCGTGAGGCAATGGTTCCGGTTGAGCAATATCCTTTCGGTCCAGAGCTTCGGGCAGGTTCGCGACGGGGGCCTCGAGGAGTTGGTGATAATTGGCTTGTGCCGGTAGGGGGACGGCCGCGGTCGGATGACGGGTCTGGTTCCGCTTCAGTCGGCCGTGCGCCGCTACCAGCAGTTTCGGTTGAGCCGCAGCGCTACGAGGCAGACGTCGCGGTGGTGGCAGTGTCTAAGCGCAGGCGTGAAGGATCAGGTTCGGGCACGAGGCGCCAGGGTACGGGTGGTGGGGACGTGGTTATGTCTGAGGTCCTAAAAAACTTGCATGTGGCGGGCACTGGTTCACAGGCCCGCCCGTCATCATGAGTACGCTTAGTTGGAACTGTCGTGGCTTGGGCAATCCACGTACAGTTCGAGAAGTTGTGGACTTAGTGTCCCGTAAGAAGCCTGAGTTTGTCTTCCTCATGGAGACAAAGGTTAACCGGGAGCATGCAGAGCGTCTCCGGGTTAAGATTGGGTTTGAAGGTTTGTTTTACGTTGATTCAGTTGGTCGCAGTGGTGGTCTGGCTTTACTATGGAGGAGAAACAATACTACCAGGTTGTTGAGTTTCTCCAATACCCATGTTGATATTGAGGTCTGTGTGACAGGTTTAGGGGTGTGGAGAATGACTGGATTTTATGGATTCCCGGAGCGAAGTCGTAGGAATGCTGCTTGGGATTTGTTCAAAACATTAGCAGGGAGATCACCTTTGCCTTGGGTTGTTCTGGGAGATTTAATGATCTCCTGTTCCAACACGAGAATAGGGGTGGGAACCCACATCCGGATAGTCTCCTACGCGGTTTTGGGGAGACTCTGGATTCTTGTGGTCTGTTTCAGTTACCCATGCAGGGCCATCAGTTTACTTGGAGTAGGGGGAAGGGCACCCAGGAGTGGATGGAAGAGAGGCTAGACAAGGTTTTAGCCCGTGCTGATTGGTGTGAATCCCTTCCGGCTGCAAATGTCACTAATATTCTGACTCGCAACTCTGATCATGCTGCCCTCTTTTTGGGGGTGAAGGAGTCTAGGGGCACATCGGCTGACATGCACAGACAGTTCAGATTTGAGATAGCTTGGGTACATGATGAAGGCTGTAGGCAACAAGTTGAGACTGCGTGGCAAGAGGGAAGAAGTAACGGATTGATGAATTGCATACATCACTGTGCTAGAAAGCTCCAAAGTTGGGGTGGTGATCATTTTCATAAGTTTGGAGAAAGGATCAGGCAATTGAAGAAGGAACAGGCTGGGCTACATGGCCGTCTTGATACTGATTCTTTGACCAAATTTCAACATTTGGAGACTGAATTGTGCCAATTAGAGAAGCAAGAGGAGGCTTTCTGGCGGCAGAGAGCAAAACAACACTGGTTGCAAGGTGCGGATGCAAATACCAAGTTCTTTCACAGGTATGCTTCTGCCCGTAAAAAGAAGAATACTTTAACTCGTTTAAAAAATAATTCTGGCTTGGGGGTTGAGGATGATGAGTTAAATACTGCTGTACTTGATTATTTTCGTGAGATTTTTGCATCATCTGTCTCTGTTTCTTCGATGGATTCCTTTGCTGCATCTATCGTGCCACGTGTTAGTCAGGAGCAGAATGAAGCCTTACTGAGGCCTTTCCAGTTGGAGGAAGTGAAGGCAGCCTTGTTTTCTATGTTCCCAGATAAGGCACCAGGTCCTGATGGAATGAATCCGGGATTCTACCAGCATTATTGGGATGTGGTGGGAGGGGATGTCTCGACATTTGTGCTTAATTGCCTGAATAGTTGTTCCTTTCCGAATGGCTTGAACAATACCAATGTAGTCCTTATTCCCAAGAAAAATCGACCGGAGTTGGTTTCTGATCTACGGCCCATTGCCTTATGTAATGTGGTCTACAAGATCATGGCTAAGATGGTGGCAAACAGGATGAAACCCCTGCTAGGGAATATTATTTCGGACTCCCAGAGTGCTTTTATTCCAAATCGACTGATCACTAACAACATCCTGATTGCAGCAGAGGTGGGACATTATCTCAACAGAAAACAATGTGGTGTGGGAGGCTGGGGGGCTCTAAAGTTGGATATGGCAAAGGCATATGACCGGATGGAGTGGTCTTTTCTGCGCCGTATGCTTTCGGCTTTGGGGTTTGCTGGTCAGTGGATTGATTTGATAATGTTATGTGTGACATCTGTGTCATATAATTTTCTGGTGAATGGTAGGAATGCTGGCCAGGTAACCCCCACAAGGGGCATTAGACAAGGAGATCCTTTGTCTCCCTATTTGTTTATAATTTGTGCTGAGGGCCTTTCATTGTTGTTACAGCAGGCAGAAGCAAGAGGATCTATTCATGGATGCAGGGTAGCACGGGGTGCCCCGTCTATTTCACATTTATTTTTTGCAGATGATAGCCTTTTATTTTTCAAGGCAAATGGTCAGGAGGCGGGAGTGATCAAGCAGTGCCTAATTGAATACGAAAACATGTCGAGGCAAGCGGTAAATTTCCATAAATCCAGTGTGTGTTTTAGTAGAAACACTTCAGAGGCTGTAAGAGATGAAGTAGCCTCTGTTTTGGGGGTCACACAGGCTCCTAATTTTGGTAAATATTTGGGGCTCCCGTCTTTTGTTGGTAAGGAAAAAAGGGCAGTATTCTCTTATGTGGAAGACAAAATTAAGCAGAGATTTGGCGCTTGGAATAAAAGGTTAATTTCGCAAGCAGGGAAGGAAGTCCTCTTGAAAAGTGTGGCTCAATCCATGCCTACCTTTTCCATGAGTGTTTTCCTTCTTCCAGCTTCGGTGTGCCTGTCTATTGAAAGAGCTATGAATAGGTACTGGTGGGGATCTGGAAACGAGAGAGGTATACACTGGAAGGCTTGGGATAAGTTGTGTGTGCCTAAAAAATATGGGGGTTTGGGTTTCAAGGATTTGAGGGCTTTCAATCTTGCAATGCTAGGAAAACAGGCTTGGAGGTTTCTAACAAGGCCCCAATCCTTGGTGGCACAGGTATATAAAGCCAGGTATTTTCCTAAAACCTCCTTTATTGATGCTACTTTGGGAGGTAATCCTAGTTTTTGCTGGAGAAGTATAATGGCAGCCCATGAACTTGTGTGTAGTGGAGTAAGGAGAAGGATTGGAGATGGGAGAGATACACTCATCTGGGGGCACCCGTGGTTGCCAGATGAGCCTAATCCCTTGATTCAAACCCCCATGCCAGGTCACCTAAATGGGGCGTTGGTTTCAGGCCTAATGGACCCTAATACAAGAACATGGGATATCTCAATCTTGCAGGACTTGTTTACTATTACTGATGTTAATCGTATTTTGAAAGTGCCTATAACCCCGCATTATAAGGATTCTTGGTATTGGCTAAATGAGACACGTGGATGTTATACAGTGAAGGAAGGTTATAGATGCATTATGGGAGAGGTGGAAGACCAACCCGAGAATTATGACAAATGGTTACATCTTTGGAAGATTAGATGCCCTGCAAAATGGAAAATGTTTCTCTGGAAAGCTATATCTAATGTCTTGCCCACCACTACCAATTTGATTTTAAAGAGAGTGGAATTGGATCCAACATGCTCAATGTGTGGTCTAATGCATGAGACTACCATGCATTCATTACTAATGTGTGATTATGCAAAGCTTGTATGGCATGAGTCCTCATTGCAACTACCAAATGTTGTTGGGGATAGTTTTGCTGCATGGTTCGGTGATGTCAGCTCCAACCTAACCAATGATAATTTGTTTGTTGTGATAGCAGTTTTGTATCATCTCTGGCGAGCAAAGAAATCTTGCGATTTGGGAGAAGAAATTGCCACGGCCGACAATGACTTGGAGGATGGCCGAAGCTGCTGCATCTGCATGGCGTCGAGTCCATTCTTCGGCGGAACCAGATCATCAATTGCCGCATCACTCCACGCATATTCCACCAGAATCTTCGCATGTAAATGGCCAGCTTTCATCTTCAGCTCCTGCCAACTCCATGTAGTGCCAGTTCGACGCAAGATTCAACCCCAGCACCAAGATGGCGTCGGTTGGGGCGGTACTCATGTCTCACGATGGCGCCTTCCACTACAAAAAAACGCGAAAATAGCGACGGACAGTTTCCGTCGCTAAATAGGAAAAATCCGTCGCTAAAATGCGCATCGCTAGAATTCAGCGACGCAATTTATTTCTGTCGCTAACATAAAAAATCCGTCGCTATTTTTCCTCTCCGCGACGATTAGAAGACGAAACTTGTTAGGGAATTGCGACGGAAATATCCGTCGCTAAATTTATCAACAAATATTTCCGTCGCTATTCAATTGCCATTCTTTATTGTTGGAAGGTATTTTTAGCTACAAATTTGCTACGCTTTTTGTCCGTCGCTAAATTTTTAAAATTTAAAAAAAAATAATAATAATTTACCCACTAATTATTATCCCATACCTATATTAAACCTATATAATATTGTACTTCAGTAACATAATTGCAAAATATACTATATTAAGAAATTCAAACTCAATAACATTAACAAAAATATAACATTGTCGAGTGTTACATCGTTAGAAACGGTATATAATATATTAATACACAAAATCTAATAAGTTGGAAGCACTTATTACAAAACTACTCCTCAATGCTAGAACATTCACTTCATATTAAAATCAAACTTATCCTATACTAGTGACAAAAGCACAATGAACTCCATGTCAACAATTTGAGCTTTCAGCCCCAAAGATAATGAAGTTTTCCTCTCCAACCTCTTGCCTTTTCTAAACATTGGCTCCATCCAAGGTCCTAATTAAGATGCAACCATTCACGACAAATTTCATATTGTTGGTTCCATTGGCCTCCATTTCAGCAAGTACTGCACACGCATAGCAAGAGAAAATAGAGAGGTAGATGCCTCCATTTTCTAGCAATTTATCAGTATCAACAAAATTAAAGTTTCTGCACGAAAAATAATAGAGAGAAAAGATTATTACAATAGTGTACTGTCAACCTAAGAATGGGGAATGGGAAATCAATGTAGTGGATAAATACAAGATTTTAGAAAATAAATTCGACGATGGTTTCTTCGTCTTTCATCCGTAATTCTTCAAATCTGGTAAGAACCTGCTGCATCTTGGTTTGTTTTACAGATGCGTCTCCTTCATAAAGCTTTTCAAGAATTTCCCAAACGTCTTTGGCTGAGCTGCATCCAGCGATTAATCCGAATTGTCCCTCGTCAAGCGAACCTGTAATAGTGTTCAGTGCCTTATTGTTGTTTTCGCTGTTGCTGATGTCCTCGGGAGTCCATTGATCGACTGGAGTGAGAGTTTCAGACTTATCCTCATGGGTGGTTTTGGGGTGAGTCCAGCCATGGGTGACAGCCTTCCATACATTTACTCCTTGAGCCTGGAGATAGATCCGGGTTCTTGCCTTCCAATAAGCATAATTTGTGCCAATCAATTGAGGTGGTCTAGTGTAACACCCCGAAATTTCCTACTACTCTATTAAATATAAAGGGGTTATTTTCTTATTAAACGATTATGAAAAACGATTTCTTAAATATAATCATTTTATTATTGGGCTTGGAATAATGTATTTTCTTTGGACTACCTATATTTATTATTATTATATTACATTAAAATGTCTTTAGCCCAATATAGCTATATGTTTTATATTATGTGAATTATTGAGCCACATAGATTATATTTTCTTAAGAATTATGCTAAGCCCAAAATTGTGATTATATACATATATAAATTATAGACTATGGTTAATGATCCAACCCATTTCTAGTCTTAAACCAAAGTTGACCCAACTTCTAAATTGATCCAACAATCTAATAGCCCATTCTAATTTTTGACTTAGCCCAAAATAGAAGCTTCCCAAATAGGAAACCTAATGTTCAGCAGCCAAGAATATTGCTACATTTCATCCTTCCTCTTGTCTCTGCCTCTCACGATCGAGCAACCAACAGCAACGATGGGAGTACCGGCGGTGGCATTGGCAAGCACGGTTGGGCTCCTTCACCGGCCACCGATTCCAGCAACGCGAAGCCACAGCATGCAGCAGCCAACCTCTGTCTCTCTCGTATCTCTCTCGTCTCCCTCCCTCCCACAGGACTACGGCGACAGCAGTTGACGCCGTCTTCCTCTGTTTCCGGCGCGGCAGGGCAGCGGCGGTGGAGCTTGGCATCGACGACCGGCGTCACCCTTCTCCTGTGACGGCGAGGCAACGATCGGCGGCGAGCCAGGTGTGGCGTGGCAGTCCAGCAAGCAGCGTGCGACCTCCAACGGTGGTACGCGACGACGGTTGTTGGCTCGTCGGCAATGGCGAGCTTCTTCCCTCGTCGACGGCAGCGTGGACGGAACCGTGGTGGCTCGGGTCTTCATTTCCCCTACTCTTCCGACGTCGAGCAGCAAGGCAGTGGAGCTTCTCGGCGGCATGCCCCTCTCCGTCGCGACGCAAGGAGGCAGCAGCGGTGGGTGTAGCGGCCTTCCCTTCTCCGCATGTTGATCGAGCAGTATCTCCGTTATGGTGATCGAAGACTCGCAGTGATGGTATTAAGCCTAATGTCGCGTAACACAACACAAGAAACAAAGTGGTGTAGCGGTGTGGTGTTCGGGTGGTGAGCTAGAGGGTGCGAGTTCGAATCCGAGGCTTAACAGTATGTTTTAAGGTAGTATTATGTTTGTTAAATAAGCGTATAGTTTTAGTAATTAGTTATAATAATATAGTTCAAGTTTGGATTAGTACTTTTGGTCATATCCTTGTTTTTAGTATTAGTTAGTAAGTAGATTAAGTTTAACTCATATGTCATATTATATTATCCTTGAGCGTGGACAATAGGTTATAATGGCCCGATTAGGAATATTAGTATCGTTATTAATAGTCTTAGTAATGGTATTAGGTTATGTTAATTCTTCAGGTTCACGATTATGAACCGAGCTTTGAGTTTGGTGTTGCTTTGGACCTAGCTTATGAGTAAAGTTAATGCGCTTTTGGATTAATTACGCTTCAAAGGTAACCACTATGTCCATCAAAATCTATTTTTACACTCACTCTATGCGATATTATTTGGTGTTGGAAATCCTGAAATTCCTTGATTATTAGCCTATTATTGATTGTGTATATTGGATTCTTGGACTTGTGTCTTGATTCCTTGCCTAGTGTTGTTATGATTATTTGTTGGTTTGGATTTCCATGTTATTTGGCCTCTGCTGGATGAAATGTTGGTGTATTGTGATCTGATCTTTGTATTCTGGAACATTTCTTTGTATTTTGAGCTGAGTCTGATTCGGGGTGTGAGAATTGCTCTTGCGGGGCGCTCTAGCGGGATAATGTAACCGTTGGGGTCTTCTGTGAGAGTAAGGGTAGTGGTTGGTGGAAGTGAGTGATCCGTTGTTTGTTTCCTCCTTTTGTTCTGAAGTTTGTTGGAGTATTCTATTGGATATTTTTACCGTGATTCTGAGTATTTATTCATACCTCTTAGTCCATTATATGAGTCTATTATTTGGGAGTTGGTTGGTGTTCATGTCTGAGATGAGCACTCTGAGTGATGGTTTTTGGGCTGAGTTTGGAGTATGAGTATGTGGTGGTGGTTGTTGGTATCTTTTGGAGGTTGTTGGTTGGATTGACTGTGCTACTACTGACTTCTGACTTTGGACTTCGGTCCCTGTGATTGGGTTGATTACCCCTGTGATTGGACTACGGTCCCTGTGATTGGACTTTCGGTCCTTGTGATTGGACTACGGTCCCTGTGATTGGACTTCGGTCCCTGTGATTGGGCTCATCACCCTTGTGTACCGGATTTCCGGGTTCTGACTTCTGACTTCTGACTATGTGATTGACTTGGTATGATGGTTGGTTTGAGGGTTTGGAGGTTGGAGTTGGGATTCTTCTTGGCTTATTTGCTTGTGAGTCCTTGTGTTTATCGGTTGATATTCCGTTGTTCTCGGTTATGGTTGGTTGTTTCGTATGGTTGTTGTTCAGTTGGTATCTTGGTTATGGTTCGTTGTTGTCTTGTGCCTTCGTTGCGGATTATTGGTTTTGTTTGGATTAGTCTTGGTTTGTGATTCGTTCAGCTTATTGTTGTTGAGTATCTGCTTTGAACTCTTGAACAGTTTGTTGGTGTTTATATTCTATATGGGTGTGTAAACCTATTTACAAGCTTATGTATATCTATATCTCCTTGCGGGTGTGAATGGTGGTTACTTAGCAGTCTTTTGCTAATGGTTATTTGCGTGTTTTCCAGGTATGGATTAAGTCTGAGCGCGAGCGCGTTAGAGCTGATCTTATGAGGACGCTTAGACTTAGTTTTATGATGTTTAGACGTTGGTTTGTGGGCCTGTGTGCCTTTGGAGATTTTATATACTCTTGACTAGTGTTCGGTTGTTATTAACCATGACTTGAGGATTTATTTTATCAGTTATGCTTGACAGTTAGTTCGTTTCTTATGGTTAGCCTGTGCATCTAGGCTGTGTTTTCTACCTAGATGTGGCATGACGCCCTTAAGTTTTAAATTCGCTTCCGCTATGTTATGTTGTTGGTTGAGATAGGCAGCTGTTGTGTTGAGATTTTATCTATCTCAGCTTGTGTAAGGTTGGGGTGTCACATCTAGCCTGTCCTTCCATATCTACCTCAGATCAGACAGTGGCAAAACTTAAAAGGATAGGTTAGAAGATAAGGAAAAACAGAGAGATCAAGAAAATTCCAAAAGATCGTTTTTCAAGGGAAAGGCCTTGAGACTTGCTCTGATACCATTTGAAATTCCTTGGATTATCTAGTTCTTTAATCTATCGATTTACAGAGTCTTTCAACTGATTAACCTAATTACTAGATCGGTTGGACGACCTTGTAAACAGATTACTGAATTAGCAAATGAAGTAGATCAAGAAATAAACTCAAGTAAACAGTAAGAAAAATATCAAAGTAGTAAGAACACTTAGACTTGGTAACCCAGTTCGGAATCACCATTCCTACATCTGGGGGGCATCACTCTGAACGCCCAACTCTTCATTGATCAATCTGGAAATGTTTCAACAGTTTACAACAAAAATCACACGGCAACACTAGAAATCATCAATCAGCATTCTAGAGTTCAGCCTTGAAGAGTTGTGCAATACTTGATCTCCCGATCTTCTTGAATTGAGGCTCCCCCTCAATTTTAGCCCAACTGACATTCAGAGTGGTTGCTTGCCCGGTTCATCACAATGAAAGTTATCTTGAATCAAAGGTAGGCTTTGTCAAGATATCGATTTAATTTCTCCAAGAGAAGCTTCTCTCCATTTCACTCTTGTATTCTTCAATCAAATCTCTCTAACTTTCTTCAGTGAGTTCTGCCCTTATATATGATGTTGAAATCAGTTAAATTCATAACTGAATCTGTTGCACTCCTTATCTTCTTTGTCTTGTTCCAATATTCTGCTCAGCTCTTCGTCCGCTAATTCTTCTGAACCTTCTGCTGAACTACAAGAATATTAATACAACCAAGACCAAGTGTTATTTTGAACTATCTGCTGAACTAAAAGAATTGACATAGAAACTTGTTACAAAAATAAGGAGTAAAGAATTTTTCTTCTATTGTAATTTTATTAACAATCTCCCCCTTTGTAACAAGTTTCTTTGGCAATTTATTACAAACTTCCTAGATCATCAGAGATAGTTAAAATAAATTGGTTTTTCAGAAAAGAAACAATACAACTGAACTGAATTTTAATCAAACAAAGTTCGAGGATGATTATATCATCCAACAGAAATACAGTAGCAAAAACTAACAAGGGACCCTATTACAAAAGAGATAATGTTTAGCAACATTCAACAGAAGAGGGTCTGAAGTGTGATCAGTATTCCAGCATGATAAAAAAAAAAAACAAACACAAGTACCCAAGTAACCGATGATTAGAAGGTTGTTCCTACTCCCCCTATTGCCAAGAACTTGTGAATCTGTAGCCACAAGATTCTATAGCAGGACCAAGTAGGAAAAAGCAACCCAGATTTTAGAAAGATTTTGAGGACTCATCGTCCTGATTGTCAGCAGCAGATTCAGCTTCAGAGGATTCAGATGCGGTGGAGGGATCAGCTTCAGGTGTAGTTGGCTCAGCGTCAGGTGTAGCTTCAGTTGCAGTGGATGGAACAGTAGGTGGTTCAGTAACAGTAGTGGACATCTCTTGGTCTCTCAGCCTCAGTTGTTCTCTCAATTGCATCTCAACTGTTCTTTTCTCAACTAGTATTTGGATGATTGTGTTTAGGTATTGGATGCTTTTGTCAAGGTGTTTTGCTGTGAGCTTGCTGGTGTATGGTACATCCAGGTTCAGTGCTGGGGCTGAGCTACTTGCATGTTCCGGAAAAATGTCAAATACATGACTTCCTTGTTTCAGTCTGGCATCGATTGTTCTGACTTGAGGTGCTTCCATAGGTTCATTTGGTTCTGGTTTGAAGCCTTGTGTGCGGAGAACACCATAAATTGTGCAGGGGAAGGGAAGTTTTACCTTTTTCTCCTTAGATTCTGGTTTCTGGAAGGATGCAATATGTTTGAAGATGATATCACCCAAATCAACAGGAATGCCTCGGCCAATTTTGTAGATCAAAGATGCCATGTTGAAGTTTAAACCACCTCGATGTTCATTTGGCAACCAGTTTGTCATGGCGATTTTGTGCAGAACAGCATACTTAGTGGTGAGGGATTTTGCTGGTAGCATATTTGTTTCACCAGGCCAGTAGCTATAGGTCCTTCCAGTGATGACCTTTGTGATGGCATTTGCTCCTAGTACTGGATCTTCAATGTCACTTGAATCTATCCCAAGGTACAGATTAATGATTCGTGTGTCAAAGGTATATTCTTTTCCTCTCAGCCAAATGCGACCATAAACTTGTGATCTAGCATCCTTGATGGTTGTCAGAAGATTGGCATAAAACTCTTTGATTGCAATGGGTGGATAGCTTGTCTGGGTTGTGACTGACTTGATCAGATTTAGCTTCTCGAAAACGGGCATCAGCTGACATTGAGACCTGAATTTCTCTACATCAAGATACCTTTCACTCAGGATTTTCCTATTGTTGGTTGATTCCCATCTTGCAGCGTACTCATCTGACACAAATTGAGGTGTGATTGCTGCAAGAGGTGCTACTGCTGAGACATCCGGTTGCCCTTCAGGTTGCTAAGATTCAAAGACGATTTTCTTTCTCTTTTTGCTGGTGATTGTTTCCACAGTATCAGGTAGCTCTGCAGTTGGTTGTTTTCTCTTTGATTTTCTTGTTGGTGAGGGAGTTTCCTTTGGTAGTTGAGCTGTGGATGACCTGGTTTTTCGCCTGGTGACAGGAGCAGGGAAGACTTGTATTTTGGCAACGGGATTTTTGTCCACATGTTCTTCTTGAATCTTTCTCTTTCCTTTTGCTTTTGCTTGGTTTTTCTTCACTTGAGCCAAGGGCATGTTATCTTCCTCATCAGCTTGTTCTGCAACTGGTTCAACTTGTTCTGCAACTGGTTCGGATTGTTCTGCAACTGGTAAAGCTGGTGGATTTCCTGTTTCAAACTCAAAATCTAGTGGAGAATCATCAAAGGGAATGATGGGGGTTGTTTCTGGATTTGGTTCAGATTGTGGTTCAGTCCTAGTTTCATCAGTGTGGGAGTTTTCTGACTGTGTGGGAAGGGGTTTTTCAGGAAGATTCTGTTGTTCAAGATTTTCTGCTTGTGGGATTTGTGGTGATGGTAGAGGCAGAGTTTTATCTTGTGTGGGTTCTATGTTTTGTGGGATATTCAGTGGAACAGACAATCTATTTGTGAGGGAAGTTGTTCTCCTATGTTCATCCATGATGTTGAAAAGGTCTATTTTAGTGAAGAGGGATGCAGGAGGTTCAAGTTGGTGAGGGCCATATATTATAGCAGACTCTGGGATAACTTTTTCAGATATGGGTAAATTTTTCTTAGTGACAGGTGATTTTTCTTGTTCATCATCTATTGGTTCCTGTTTGACAAACACTAAGGGCAAGGGTTTTTCAATATTAACATTTTCTGGATTAGCATCATCCTCAGTATCTGATAGAACAATTATATCCTGAAAAATATTTAAGGCAGAGACTATGCTGTTCATATGTAATCATTTATATATAAAAAGGAAGGAGATAGAGATAATGCGTGAGAATAAACCTCAGGATCTTTTGCCGTAGCTGTTTCTCCTTTCTCGACAGCAATCGGTTTGAGGAATCCTTTCAAATAGTCCAGTTGCTCTGCCCTTGAATACCATGACCAGATTGGTTCGCCTCCCGGAGATTTTATCTTGTTGTTGATTATCATCACCATTTCTCGTGATGCTTGATGTTGAACTTCGGAGGGATATCTGTCTGTGAGTCTGGAGAAATCAAAATATTGGGTCTCGTCTTGATCCATTTTTGAGCTTTGTTTCTGGGTTTTGATTTTTGAGAGAGGTTTTTCGAATGGTTTGCAGATGAGAGGGATTGATGATGTTTGTGGTGATCAAGCTACAGCTGGCTTTTCAAAGGTCGAAAGACTTCTCCAAAGATGACCGGCTTTTTCGGGTCACGTGATGAGGCATGGGTTGAGTGGGAGTCGTGTTGATAGGACGGTTGTCCTCTCCGTAATTAATGCTCTGGCAGTTTTGGTCAGTCGAGTACACTATTCTCCAGATATTATATGCTTTTAAAAATGAGACATTAGTAGAGTGCAGGCATAAAACAAAAATGGCAAAAGTTATTTTTCTATGATAAAGATGCGAGAAGGATTACCCAAAATAAAACTGAACAACTTACTGTACTAGTTCTGCGGTCCATTACACATACCAAGTTCGGATTTGAGGATGTTGAATCTAGTCAGATCCAAGGCCTTAGTGAATATATCTCCAAGTTGTTTATCTGTTGGTATGTAGTGCATTCTTATGTCTCCACTTTCTACAAGCTCCCTGATGAAATGGTGTCTGATGTCTATATGCTTAGTACGGGAATGCTGGACGGGATTTTTGGCAATGTTGATAGCACTGGTATTGTCACAATGAAGGTCAGCACTGCTGAACTTTAATCCATAGTCGTTCAGCATTTGTTTCATCCATAGGAGTTGTGTACAGCAGCTCCCAGCAGCTATATACTCTGCCTCTGCCGTAGATAATGAGATTGAGTTCTGTTTTTTACTGAACCATGAGACAAGATTTTTACCCAGGAAGAAGCATCCTCCTGATGTACTTTTTCTGTCCTCCAAGTTCCCTGCCCAATCAGCATCGCTGTAGCCGAGTAGTTTAGTTCCTGAGCCACGAGAGTACCACAGACCATGATTCACTGTTCCTTTGACATATTTGATTATTCTTTTAACAGCATTTAGGTGGGCTTCTTTTGGATTTGCTTAGAAGCGAGCGCATAGGCCTACGCTGAACATTATATCTGGTCTGCTTGCGGTTAGATAAAGTATACTACCAATCATACTTCGATAGAGTTTGCCTTCAACTGGCTTTGAGTCGGAGTCTTTTGTCAGTTTCAGTGTTGTAGAGAGAGGTGTCTTGGCTTCCTTGGCAGAGTCAATGCCGAATCTTTTGATCAAGTTGAGTGCATATTTGGTTTGAGAAAGGAATAAACCTGTTTCCATCTGTTTCACTTGTAGACCTAAGAAGCATGTTAGTTCCCCTATCGTACTCATCTCAAATTCCTTTTCCATAACTCGGATGAATTCCTTGACATTTGCAGGAGATGTAGACCCGAAGACGATGTCATCTACATAGACTTGAGCTACAGTTATGTGTCCGGTGGCCCTTTTAACGAACAATGTTTTGTCAGCCCCGCCATAAGTGTACCCATTTTTTAGGAGATATTGTGTGAGTCGTTCGTACCATGCTCTTGGTGCCTGCTTCAGACCATAGAGGGCCTTCTTCAGTTTGTAGACATAGTCAGGATATTGTGGGTTCTCAAATCCTTTTGGTTGAGCCACGAATATTTCCTCATGGAGTAGTCCATTTAAGAAGGCTGTCTTTACGTCCATTTGGTTCAGCTGAAAGTTCAAAATACAAGAGACAGTCAGGAGTAGTCTTACCGACTCAAGTCTGGCTACAGGTGCAAATGTTTCTTCATAATCAATCCCTTCTACTTGTGAGTAGCCTTGAGCCACTAGTCTGGCTTTATTTCTGGCCATATTTCCCTGTTCATCGGTTTTGTTTCGGAAAATCCATTTTGTGCCTACTACATTTGCATCCGAAGGACAAGGTACAAGATCCCATACCTCATTTCTCTCAAACTGTGCAAGTTCATCCTGCATAGCCCTTATCCAATCTTCATCCTGAAGTGCTTCTTTGTAATTCTTGGGTTCAACTTTTGACGTGTAGCATGCATAGCCTGATAACTCAGCCAGACTGCCCCTCAACATTCCTCTGGTTCGAATACCGGCAGTGGGCGTTCCCAATATGTTCTCAGCAGGATGATTCTTTTGAATATGCGTGGGAACTTGTTTTGACGGATGATGGCTTGCATCTGTATTTGATTGATGTTCAGTAGATGATTTTGAGTCCTCAGATTCTGATTTTGTCTCAGATTTGGTGATCCCTTGTGCACTGTCTGATTTCTTTTGACATTGTTCAGTATCTGGATCAGTATTATCATCTTCAGAGTCTGACTCAGTTTTCTTGGCTTCTTTTCCATCGGTTGAACTTGAATGCTTCTGTTCGTGATCAGTGACTGGTAGATAGTTTTCGACTGAGTACGGTTGATCATCAACAATTACATTGACAGACTCTTGAACTGTCTTAGTATGTTTATTGTAGACCCTGTATGCTCGACTGTTTGGTGAGTATCCCAAGAATATGCCTTCATCACTTTTTGGTTCGAATTTTCCGACCTTTTCTCTGTCATTTAAGATGTAACACTTGCTGCCAAAAATGCGAAGATACTTTAGGTTTGGTTTCCTTCCTCTCCAAAGCTCGTATGGTGTTTGTGACATTCCCGGTCTGAGATACACTCTGTTGATTATATGGCAAGCAGTATGAACTGCTTCTGCCTAGAAATATTGAGGAAGGATTTTGCTGTTTATCATAACCCGAGCCATTTCTTGGATGGTTCTGTTTTTCCGCTCAACTACTCCATTCTGTTGGGGGGTTTTTGGGGCTGAGAACTCATGACTGATCCCATTTTTGGAGCAGAAGGTTGAGAAGTGTTGGTTTTCGAACTCCCTGCCATGATCTGATCTAATCCTTACGATTTTTCCAATATGCAGGCCCTTTTCTTTTTGTAGTCTTAAGCACAACTTTTCAAAGGCTTCAAAAGTTTCTGATTTGTTTCTGAGAAACATTACCCAACAGAGCCGTGAGTAGTCATAAACACAAACAAAAATATATCTTTTACCTCCCAAGCTTTCAACCTGTGTTGGTCCTATTAGGTTCATATGCAGAAGATCTAGGCATGAAGAGGTTCCTATGTAGTTGAAGTGTTTGTGTGGAGATCGGGTTTGTTTTCCCAGCTGGCATGGGCCACATACACCAGTTTCCTTTATTTTGAACTTGGGTACCCCTCTTACACATTCATGACTTATGAGTTGATTCATATCTTGATAATTCATGTGCCCAAGTCTTTGATGCCAAAGTTCTGTTTTGTCTGTTGAAGTACTGTAACACAAAAGGTTAGAAGATAGAGTATAGCAATTATCAGAGGATCTTATACCTTCCATAATAACTTTGTTCAGGTTGTCTTTGACAATGCATCGATCTTTAGTGAAGCTCACATTCAGCTTTTGATCACACAATTGGCTGATACTGATCAGATTAGCTTTTAGGCCTTGGACAAGTAGTACTTTGGATAGTGGAGGTAGACCGGCTACGTTTAGAATCCCAATACCCATAATGTCACCCTTAATCCCATCACCAAAAGTCACTTGTCCAGTGTATGAATTTACATTCTTGAGGAATTCTTTACTGCCGGTCATATGCCTTGAGCACCCGCTGTCAAAATACCATTTTCCCTGTTCTTTGCCATGAAGCATGGAATAACAGACTAAATCAGATTTTCTTACCCAGATTTGACGACTGACAGGAGTAATCCATTTCTTCTGAAATTTTTCAACTCTCTGATCATTGTAGAACCTGTAGCATTCTGGTCTTGTGTGGCCTTTCTTGGAACAGTAATGGCATGTTGGACTATATTTCCTCAGAGTCTTCTGGTGGAATTCACCATTATTCCAAGTACTGGTACCTGCAGGGACAAACTTAGTAGTAAGGAAGTTTTGAGAGTTTTGAATGTACCCCAAACCATTTCGTATATTTGGTGATCTTCCAGAGTCAAGGATTTGATTCAAGGTTGAAGTAGTGTTCATCATTTGAATCTGCTTCTTAAAGGCCTCTAATTCTGCTGAAAGTTTCATTACTTTTGAGTTGGACTCGGATAGTTCAGCAGTTTTGTCAGCAACTTGTTTCTTGAGAGATTCCACGTTCTTTTCGAGAAACTCATTTTTTGAATTCGTGGTTGTGTGTGTCTTCAGTAGAATATCCCATTTCTTGTATAGTTTGATGTAGGACTGTTCGAGTTCTTCATAAGGTATTTTGTCCACATCTTCATGATCTGAATCACTGCCTGAGTTTAAATTTGGTTCAGTGACAATTGCAGCGAAGGCTACAAAATTTCCAGATATCTCCTCATCTTCATCTTGAGTTTCTTCAGAGCATTCTTCATCACTCCAGGTTGTGGCCTTCATGGACTTCTTCCTTTTGAGATAAGTGGCACATTCTACTTGGATGTGTCCGAAACCTTCACACTCCCGGCATTGAATTCCCTTTTTGTTTCTAGCATCTCTTTGCTGCCATTGATTCTGTCGAGTCGAATTTTAATTTTGTCCATATTGATTATTTTGACTGACGTTTTTCTGTTGATTCAAATTTGATGTTCTTCCAGTGGTTCGTGACGGATTCGACGAGGTTGAGCCAGCATTGTTGAACCTGGTTTGTTTATTCTTGCCTCCCCTATTTCTTTGATTTATCTATTTAAGAATTTTGGTGAAGTTTCTTGTGATCATTGCCACAGATTCATCATCCAATTCATCACACTCTTCTTCAGATTCACATTCTTCTGCAATAAACGCAACATTTTTTCCCCTTTTCGAATTGTTGTCTTGTGACAAGATATCCATCTCATACGTTCTTAGATTGCTCATCAGCTCCGCTACTGATTTTGTTTCCCAGCCTACGCTTTCTTGAATTGCAGTCACTTTCATTCTAAATCGTATAGGGAGAGATCGGAGAATCTTTCTGACGAGTTTGTCCGAGGAGAATGGTTTACCCAGAACAGCTGCTTCGTTCTTCAACTCTTGAACCCTAGCATTAAATTTGACGATGGTTTCTTCGTCTTTCATCCGTAATTCTTCAAATCTGGTAAGAACCTGCTGCATCTTGGTTTGTTTTACAGATGCGTCTCCTTCATAAAGCTTTCCAAGAATTTCCCAAGCGTCTTTGGCTGAGCTGCATCCAGCGATTAATCCGAATTGTCCCTCGTCAAGCGAACCTGTAATAGTGTTCAGTGCCTTATTGTTGTTTTCGCTGTTGCTAATGTCCTCGGGAGTCCATTGATCGACTGGAGTGAGAGTTTTAGACTTATCCTCATGGGTGGTTTTGGGGTGAGTCCAGCCATGGGTGACAGCCTTCCATACATTTACTCCTTGAGCCTGGAGATAGATCCGGGTTCTTGCCTTCCAATAAGCATAATTTGTGCCAATCAATTGAGGTGGTCTAGCCTGTCCTTCCATATCTACCTCAGATCAGACAGTGGCAAAACTTAAAAGGATAGGTTAGAAGATAAGGAAAAACAGAGAGATCAAGAAAATTCCAAAAGATCGTTTTTCAAGGGAAAGGCCTTGAGACTTGCTCTGATACCATTTGAAAATCCTTGGATTATCCAGTTCTTTAATCTATCGATTTACAGAGTCTTTCAACTGATTAACCTAATTACTAGATCGGTTGGACGACCTTGTAAACAGATTACTGAACTAGCAAATGAAGTAGATCAGGAAATAAACTCAAGTAAACAGTAAGAAAAATATCAAAGTAATAAGAACACTTAGACTTGGTAACCCAGTTCGGAATCACCATTCCTACATCTGGGGGGCATCACTCTGAACGCCCAACTCTTCATTGATCAATCTGGAAATGTTTCAACAGTTTACAGCAAAAATCACACGGAAACACTAGAAATCATCAATCACCATTCTAGAGTTCAGCCTTGAAGAGTTGTGCAATACTTGATCTCTCGATCTTCTTGAACTGAGGCTCCCCCTCAATTTTAGCCCAACTGACATTCAGAGTGGTTGCTTGCCCGGTTCATCACAATGAAAGTTATCTTGAATCAAAGGTAGGCTTTGTCAAGATATCAATTTAATTTCTCCAAGAGAAGCTTCTCTCCATTTCACTCTTGTGTTCTTCAATCAAATCTCTCTAACTTTCTTCAGTGAGTTCTGCCCTTATATATGATGTTGAAATCAGTTAAATTCATAACTGAATCTGTTGCACTCCTTATCTTCTTTGTCTTGTTCCAATATTCTACTCAGCTCTTTGTCTGCTAATTCTTCTGAACCTTCTGCTGAACTACAAGAATATTAATACAACCAAGACCAAGTGTTATTTTGAACTATCTGCTGAACTAAAAGAATTGACATAGAAACTTGTTACAAAAATAAGAAGTAAAGAATTTTTCTTCTATTGTAATTTTATTAACAACAAGCACATTCAATAGCAAATATTTAGGCACAATCAGAACAATTATCATATGCAAATAAGGTTTCCAGGTTAAGAAATGAAGATGTAACTAAAAGGAGCTTGTTGTGCTACGAATCAGTGAAGTATAGATTAAAAAAGAAGCCTGTTGTGATACGAAATACGAATCAGGGAATTAGTATTGATTAAAAAGGAGCCTGTTGTGTGGGGCATAGGAATGAATATAATATGTTGGGCCATGGACCCTAAAACTAATCTAATTAGATTAACCTATAATCAATGTGGTAAACTTAGGCATCACAGAAATAGCATTATCCAATTTCTAAGAGGGCTCACACTTGAGGTCCTTCAACATGATTTCACTCAAAAGATATCAAGATCACTTTTCTAATATATAAGGAACAAATACCAAGATCATGGATTTCACTCCTTATTTCAAATAATATCTCCATCAGAGCACCACATTATTCATCTTTCTTTTTTTTTTGAAAAGATTATTCATCTTAATTGATAACATTAAAACTTTTAACATTTTGAACTTCCCTAAAGCTGACAACTTTGGCTTGACTTAACAAACTGATAATCAAAAATAATAAATGAACAAACTCAGTTTTCCTATCACAGTAAAAGTTCAAAGACTCTGGCTTGACTTAACAAACTGAAAAGGTTTTTCATCACTAAAGTCTTTTAAGTTCTACCTCAATCTTAGCAGCAGCAGCAGCCTGCACTACAAGTATTTCCTCAATTTCTCGTTCATCTTCAGAAGTCCAGTCAATGTCATCAATATCTTCTAAAGAAGGATCTTTGGTCTGCACAGATAAAAGGAGTAAGAAAATTAATGAAATTCTTGCAGGCCTGCCAGGTAATGATGGCAAAATGGACTCAATTTTTAAGTACTAGAAAAAGATCTGCCATTTCGTGAGGTAGTCTGCAAGCAAAAATTTCAAGCTCTCCAAGAAGTACTCAGAAGCTAATAAGCACAACCTGCATAACAATATCAGAAAAAGCAATAGAAAATTAGTGATTGGCCCTTAAAACCATTAATATTAAAAGAAATCACTAGAAAGAGCCAAAGTTCAATCACTGGAATACATGGATGAATCTGAATGCAGTTGAATCATAAACTAATTTGGTGGCTTGCATTTTGCTTCATTCAAATGTTTCATTGCATTGCAGAGATTCAGAGAGTCTCTTATAAGAAACTATCTCTCAAGATACTGAAGGAATCGTAACCAGTGACAAATTTAATGCATCAATTATTGATGACAATCAATCAAGGAACACCAAATCAAACTTGTGATGCTACTCAAAGTAAGTTTCTGTGGCCACATGAGAGTGCTCAAAGATTAAATATTTACGTCATAGTTTCATAAAAGACAGAAGCAGCAACTAAAGATGTTTCTAAGTAGCCTTTAAATTTACCAATTCCTTGGGGGCTTGCTGGTGAGAGAAGGGAATTTCTGTCCAGCTGATCACGAATTTAAAGCCTGAGTCCATAGCGTCTCCTGTTAAACTGTTACAAAAATAAAAAATAATAAAATAATAATAAACAGTCTCAAATTTTACTTTCTTCAATATAGTATGTTTAGCTAAACTATGTTACAGATCAGCCATTCATTGAACACTGGAAGTCTTGGATCATTCAGGATGCAGTGCTAGTATACTATACCAGAAACCACTCTAATCACTTCTATGGATCAAATTTCACGTTTCCTGCTATTAACTAATGATGGACAAGAGTTAAGTCCGATAATAGCAAGCTAGAATATAATGTTTGCAATGTACATGGACTCTGGTAATGTGTGGAGGCTAGTAATGAGAGTTCATGCTTAGTTAAACTAAAAATGGAGCAGAGCTTCTGCAATTTATTAGTCATAATTATCTAGGTAAGTAGGCATATTTAATAGCACTCCTGCTCCAACAAACAAAGATAAGTATTAGTAGCTTAATCACTGAAGAGTATGTGATGTATATTTCAGGTAAGTTGCTATCTATAGGATGTTCTTCATTGCTACTATTGAAGAGCCTATCGAAGTAATTTCTATGATTATCCCATTTTACCAAAATCAAATTTTTATTCTTTATATCCTTCTCGTTATTCAAGGCTTGCCATTTCTTTTCTCTTGTTTTAGAGAGTATAGATATCCCTTTTACCCCCTTCAGCCTCTAACTCCTTACATAAGTAATTCACATATTTGGATCTAGCTCCTTCATCAATTGCTTGAACCCCTTGGCCAATATATGCATCTCCCACAGCCTCCTCCAATCTTAAACCTATGCAATTTCTGTAAAATTCTCTATTATTCAACTTAGATATCTCAAATCCATCATTCCACTTATTCGTAACTGTTTCTTATGGGTCTGAGGACACTAGATATTCTTCCCTTGCCACGTTTTCAGAAAATACATATTCAGTTTATGAATTACAAGTAAAATCCCTAACATTACAAAGTCCTCCATTCCTTTTTTTAATTTGCATTCTAGTAATTTTCACCAATTACCATGTAGCATTCCATTTACTAAGTAGATTATCTGTTGTTTTCCTGGGGAAATAGAAAGCTAGAGAAAAGAAAACAAAGAATATGTTTACTTGGCACATTTCTAAAATTTTCAGCACCCTAAATTTAGAAAAATTATACAGTCACCAAGTTGTGACTTTCTAAATATTTGTCTGAGCAGGAATAGGTAGCATTACAAGAGACAATCAAGGAAGTAATTAAGCCTTGCTATAGTATGCGCAACTTTTCAATCATCGGTCATCATACACATCTTTTTCTTATCAGTACACATGCATTTAACCTTCACAAAATTTTAACAAATATCACTAATGCAATTAAAAACACGTTTTCCGAGTACATACCATTCTGAAGATGCTTATAACAAATATGGAAAACGAAGAGAGAGACAGAGACGGCTGGAAGGGAGAAGGAAGGTCGCTGGACTGCCGCCATCGAGGAGGAGAAAGCCACTGCCGCCGATCTACTCCATCGCCGCCGAACTGCCGTCGAACAGCTGCAACTCCGACCACCACCGCCACGGCCGCTGTCTGCTGGACGAGAAGGAGAGAGACAGTGACGAACCTGCCGCCGCATCTGCCACCGCCGTTCTTCGTCGCCGGCGTGTTAAGCTCGTCGGTCGGTCTGCAGTTCCAAGAGAGAGAGAGAGAAAGGCGGCTGCAAAAAATGATACAGAACATGGCTGAAATAGAATTAATATGCCCTTATACACCTAGGGTTATAATATTTAGCGACGGAATTTTAAATCCGTCGCTAGATTTAGCGACGGATTCAAATTCAGTCGCTAGATAAATTTATCTTTAAAAAATCGTAGATTTACCTAGTTGATATGCTAGCGACGGAAATTTAAATCCGTCGTTATATCTAGTGACGGATTCAAATTCCGTCGCTAGATTTTATTTAAAAAAATTTGCCCCGTTAATTACCTAGTGACGGAATTGGAATCCGTCGCTAGATTTAGCGACGGATTCAACTTTCCGTCGCTAGCTTTTTATTTTTAAATTTTTTTGCATGTTTTGTTAATTATCTAGTGACGGAATTTTAAATCCGTCGTTAATTTAGCGACGGATTTAAATTTCCGTCGCTAGATTTTGTCAAAAAAATTCGGCGCAAAATTTTTGACAAAAATCCGTCACTAATCCGTCACAAGTTTATGCGCGAAAATTTACCGCTAAAATTAGCTACGGATTTAACGACAAAATTTTTCCATCGCAAAATTTCGTCACTAATCCGTCGCTAATTTTTAATTTTTTAAAAATAAGTAAATCCGTCGCTAAACCGTCGCTAGTCCATCGTTACATTAGCAACGAAATGAATCCGTCGCTAAACCCGTCGTTATTTCCGCGTTTTTTTGTAGTGTTCCTTGCCGCCTTTGCCTCGCGTCTCCCGGCGTGTTTTTCTCCCCTCATGGCGGAATCATTGGCTTGCAATGAAGTTCTTTCATGGCTAAAAGGGCGAGGGCTGGATTCGGTGCATTTATTCACCGATTGTTCCACGTTACGTTCTCTTTTGACTTCTACACACATCGATATCTATTCTTATGTTGGATTCTCAGTGGAGGCCTCTAAGTCTATTATGTCCTCCTTTCATTCATGTTCAGTGCATTATATACCTAGGAATAGTAATTCTAGGGCTCATACTTTAGCATCTACGGCCTTCTACCAGGACGTACCGTTGTATTGGGAGGCTATTTCTCCTAACTCTATTGCTCATTTGTTTTAATCTACAAGTTTTGACTTGGTTTTCAAAAAAAAAAAAAAAGAGTAAAGGATCGGATATTGTTTTTATTAATAGTATAAATTATTAATTTTAATCTAGAATTGTATTATGAATAGAAAAAGTAGGAAAGAATATATATTGTATTAGGAATTGTATTACCATATTTTAATATACAATTGCAGTACAAATAGAAATTGAATTACCATATTTTTACAATATTGCGCAAACTTTAATAGCATAGGAGTGTTTTGGACGTATAACTATTCATGTGAATGACTTCTTTTAGGGTGTGTTTGGTAACCTGTAAAATGACTTCTGAAAAATGTTTTCCGAGTTTTCAGTGTTTGGCAACGCCCGAAAAATGTGGTCAACGGAAAATGTTTTCCGTTGACCAAGGAAAATCAGTTCATTTTTTCTGGAAAATAACTTACGGATTTTTTTTCCGTAAGTCATTTTCTGGAATCACCAAAATGACTGTTCCGAATATTCTCGACCAGAACCAACCCATATCCTCTATCACCCATGACCGAAAATGGACCAAGAGGTGGGAAACCTCCGAAAACTTGTTGTTTTACGTTATTTTTAAAAAAAAATTAAAAATTTTGAGTTTTTAATTCTATTTTTTAATAAATAATATTATTATAATTTTTTATATTTTAAATAAAATAATTACAATATTTAATTATACAATTCTACCCATTTTCCAGAAAATGAACCAAACACACAAAGACAGTTTTTCAGAATACATCCAAACACTGGAAATGAAACTATTTTCCAGAAAATGACTCATTTTCCATAAAACATTTGTCAGAAGTCATTTTCCTACTTTCCAAACGGACCTTAATCGAATGCCCGCATAGTTCTTTTAATTACTTTATTTCTTTGTTGAATATAGTCATATAGAATAAACCAAGTTTATGTATTTATCTCTTTATTAAAAATTTAAAAAAAAAAAAAAAAAAAAAAAAAAAAAAAAAAAAAAAAAAAAAAAGGAACTGCAGAATTCATTCTTCCTCACTCCCCAAAAATAAAAAAGGAACTGCGGTCGGTAGACGGTAGAATTCTTCCCAACTAAAACATCTAAGCGGTATGCGGTAGACAGTAGAATTCTTCCAAACTAAAACATCTAAATATGCGATAGATAGACCGAAGAAAGGATACTTCTTCTCCCTCCCCTAATCTCTTTAATTTCTTCCCAAATATCTTTTGATTTCGACTAACCCCAACAAAGTAGCAGATTCTTGCCAACACCCTGAGCCTATCGTACAAACCCTCATTATTGTTTCCAATTTAATGGCTAGTTGTCAGCGGATCGAAACAGGATCGGATACCGGAAGGGATTTAATAAGTGAACTTCCGGTAGATTTAAAGGAAAGAATTTTGGAGTCTTTGCCCACCCGAGACGCTGCCAGAACTGCCTTCCTCTCAACTCACTGGAAGGATGTTTGGTTGCGCCATGGGTGCCATGGGCGGCTAGCATTCGATTGGGACTTCGTCAGATGGCTTCAAGAATGCCAAGGTTATGACTCCACAAGTGTCTTGAACATAATTAATAATATTCTCTTGCTCCGTGTTGGACCAGTCAAGAAATTTACTCTACAAATTTGTTACAGTGCGCTTGCGCAAACTGACATAGATAGGTGGTGTTTTTTTCTATCAAGAAATGGTGTTCAAGAACTTAACATGTCATGTTTGTGTCCAACAAACCTCAATTATAAGATGCCATTTTGTATAGTTTCATGTCAGACAATTAAGCACCTGAAACTCCAAGATTTTCTTATTGATTTGCCGGTAAATGGTGGTGGTATATTTCCCATGGTCACTTCATTAGTTTTCGAGCGTGTTTTGGCATACTGTTAAAGGAAACGTGTTTAGAATTCCTAAACTAGAGAAGTTGACTTTCAGAGAATGTGATGGGATCCAGAATTTTGATATAAGTGCTCCAAAACTTAGAAGCTTCTCGCAGTTCTATACTACTCTTTTCCCGTCTGTTTCTATACCGAGATGGTTTACTGCTCATTTGGAGACAATTAAGTATCTTTGCTTGTCAGCTGATTTGTCAGAGGTGAGAATGAATCTCTACTTTTGAATTACTTTAATTACTTCATGCGAATGGTAGGACAAGCTTAATTGGTAACCAGTCTAACCACAATATACTAATATAGTTTGAATTGATTGTCCTTTTGGCCTTTTTGGTTTTAGCCGGTAAGCTAAGTTGGTAGGATTATTTGTTTGATAGTCATAAAGTTTTTTATTATTTATTCGTTTGGCCTTTTTGGTTTGAATATGTTATCTATGTTCGTCATTGTGGTCATTTGCTGGTTACCTAGGCTGGCCATTGACATCCTAGCTAGGTTAGTTTACTCTATTTTCAAGTTTAACTCACCATAGAGTTGTCTATTGATATTCTTAGTTTGAATCAATTCTACCTTCTTGGTTCCATGGGAAACTTAGGCTGGGAAACACACGATACAGGCAACCCAACTAAGTTAGTTCAATAGTTACCTTGGTAGTCCCAAGTTCCCATATTGTTTGACTCTCCGTGGTCTGTTGACTTTTTTTTTTTGAGATTTGAGTCGATTATCCATTTGACTTTTGTTTTTTTTTTTTTTTTTGTTTAGCTTAAGTCGATTATCCATTATCTAAGTTGGTTGTACACTTAGTTGGGTAGCGCACAAGATTCCTTTGAATAACATTATTACTTGATGCAAATGGAATGCATACACGCCATTAATTGCTACTGATTTAATGTTTTTCATTCTGCCTTGTTAGTGTTCTTTCAAGTTAAAAATTGGCTCTTTATTGTTTCCTTTTCAAGACTGCAGAACTTGCAAAAGCAGCACCAACGTTCCCAACGGCAAGAAATTTGCAAGTAATCAAGCTGTGTCGTTTCAGATTTGGTTGTGAGGAGCACTTAAAACTTGCTAAACAATTGATTGAAAAATCCCCCAATCTATGCAGACTGGAGATTGCTGAGACACAGTACAGGTGAGACATATAGGATCCTATATATTTATTAGGCAATCTTGATTTCTTTTTTCTTTTCAGATTTAATTTCCTCCATCTCAGTTGTATCAGGATTCTCTTTTTGCTGAGCTGCAGGAGGATTGGAACGATGACAAAGAAGGTCCTTCAAAAATTTTTGAGGGTCCCGACATTATTCAAGAATTATGTATTAGGCACAATGCAGTGGCTCTTAAAACTTCAAGTGAGTTGTTGGGCTTTCTATCTCCAGAAGCACAAATTGGCTTCTTGAATTGAAATGCAACTTTAACTATAGACTAATATAATTATTGGTCCCCAATAATTTTAGGAATTTAGTATGCTTCAGGTTCTTTAGTTTTATCTTTATTTTAATGGAGTACAATGCAACTTATGACTTGATTTTGTAGTACTATATATATATATATATATATAGATTTTTGTTCAAATGTGGCCGTGCTCTCCCGTGCGGTCACACACCACTCAATGTTAAGAAACACACCACAATGAAAATACACAAAAACACCATAACTCCCATGTCCCTCTAATGGTACTGTGTGGTGTATTTTTCGGTGATGCGTTCCTAACGATGCATATTTGTGTGGTGCTTGAACATGACCCCATATATATATATATATATATATATATATATATATTTTAAGTACTACTGACTCGGTTAGAATGTATAATCTGTTCATAGCTACTACTTTCTCAACCTAATGAAGCACGAAGAGTCGAGTCAACAGTTGCTTCCACTGAGGCTCGAACCCACTCCCCATCATCCATGTGGGAGCATTAACCGGGACACCGGATGCCACTAGACCACAAGGTCTTTGGTAGTACTGTATATCATTTAAATTATAGACTAATTGTGAAATACTAATAATTTTTTATGTTACTAAAGATATGAGAAAAATGTGTAAGCCCCAACATATATATATATAAACTTTTCATTGGTGTCAAACATTTTCTTTGTCATCAATAATGGCATTCTCAAATATGCGGCCCAACCCGGCAATTTATATCATGGACTATGGACCACATAGCATTATGAATCTTAGATCAAAATGATAAGCTATAGAATTCATACTCCATATATAAGACCAACAATCTCAACACAAAACTCATGTTATATAGTTACTCATTTTTCAAATCTGATTTAGGTACAAAATTTGTATTCATCATAGGCATAAAATTTCATAACACAAACATAGAAATGCATAACATAAAACGCAACTACTAATTTGTTTCAGGCATAGAATCGCATACTTTTAAGTTACAAAATTCTATAACGCAAGACAGTAAAACTCACAACATAAAATACATACACATGCACTAGGTTCCAGCATTGTGAACCCTAGTCAATGGTAAAATAAGGATTGCCTTGTATAAAAGGGACTGTTATTACTAAATAAAAAAAAAACCAATTTTAAAATTTCCTAATTCATAGCCCTATTCCATACCAAATAAATATGGGTCACACTTGTGTGAGACACTGAGACCGTCTCACGGATCCTTATTCGTGAGACGGGTCGGGTCAAAACACCATGCAAATTTCATACTTATGTGTGCAAATCTCACACTTATATGCTCAAATATAACACTAATCAAAAATACGATTTTTGTTACTTATAAGAGAAAAAGTAATACATTTTTTATAATAAGTAATGTTGACAAGTGCCTCTCACTTATAAGGCCAAATAAAATACTTTTGAGAAAAATATAATACTTTTAAATCGAAATGTAAAAGTATTGTATTTTCCCTTAAAAGTATTACATTTACCCTTATAAGTAACAAAAAATTTATTCCTGATTAGTATTACATTTGAGCATATAAGTATGACATTTGTGCATATAAGTGTTACATTTGCATATTGACACGACCCGACCCGACCCGTCTCATGGTGAGACGGTCTCACACAAGTTTTTGCCAATAAATATAGTCATGATCAAGGTTCCGATTTTGTTTCCTCAAATGACCAAATTGGAACCAGAACCTTATATTAAGAAACATGGCTTGTGTGCTATAAATAATAATATAGTATATAGTATATATATAATATATAATATGGAGTATCTAATATATATGTATAATAATATATATACACACACATACACATAATATATAATAGGGAGTAAACCAGAATGCATGTTTGGCATGTTTACGGTTTGCCACCTGTTTTTTTTTTTTTTTTTAAGTCGACGGTTCCAGTTCTAGAATTCCTTAAACCGGATTGGATTTCGGTTCCTAATCGAAACCGTACAGTTGATTCCGGTTCCGGTTCGATTCTAACAGTGGTTATATCTAAATAAATACTATGTAGTATATAACACCTAGCTAACTCTAATTCCTAATTCCATAGCCTCCCCTCTCGCTCTCTCGTCTACCCATCTCTTTCTCACTTGACGTAACTTTGCTTGCGCCGCCCTTCGATGCTGATCCAACCTTTATTATGAGCAGTTGTGACTTAATAGATATGTAGTAGTGATTTGATAATCTTTCAGGAGTAAGTTACCGAACTTGTTGTAGTAAATTGATAGATTTATAATAATGACTTAACGAACATATCGTAGTGATTTAATGAATCTTTAATAGTCACTTAATAATTTATGTTATAATTAAGATTTAATAAACGTACCATAATGACTTAATATACTTGTATGTGGCTTTACAAACCTATAATAGTAGGTGTTATTAATATAATACTTGGTAAATACTATGATTAGGATGAGATTCGAACCTAAGACCTTACATATAGAAATTAATGGGAAAGTTAAAAGTTAACGGAATATTCCCTTACTAAAGTTAAAGTTAACGGAATGTGAGGTTATTTAAGGGAAGAAAATAATATAATAGGGGTAAAGAAGGAAAATCATAAAATATTACTAAAATCTAAATAATATGAACCATTCATTTAAGTAAATAATTACAGCAACATTTTTTTTCTTCCCGTTAGAACCCTAACATTATTGACTCTTAGTATTGTGTGTATTGTATACATGTAGATGTAGAAATTTATAGATCTACAGAGATGTCTCAATGAATATGTAATAGTATCTTAATGGACTTTAAATTCATTTTTTAAACGACTTTAAGTTCATTTAAAAACTAAAAATTAAAAAAAAATGAAAAATGAAAAAGGAAATCAATGTGCCATTTATTTTAGTGATACATTTTATATTAATTTTATTTATTAAAAAAAAGAGAATAAAAGTTTTATAAAATTTAAAGAGAAAAGTTTGAGGTTATATAATATATTTGATTATGATTTGAGTTCATATTGCTAATCTCTTTCTTCTTCCCAATTTCCTTTTCTTACAGGTTGAAGAATGGAGTGGTTTAGGGGTTGTTTAGTAACTTAGAAAAATGGAGAATTTTTCAAAAAATTGGAGAAATGGAAAGGTGGAAAAAGAAAAATTGGAAATGTTGTTTACTAAATTCATATTTCCAAAAGCATTCTCTACTCCATTCTTCCAAATCTTATACAAAATCGGAGAGATTGAAATCAGATCTCTCCAAATGGAAGAATGGAGTGAGGCGGGTGAACAGTGAATTTCTTTCTTGGAGGTCTGAGTTTCAAATCTAGATGAGCGCAAGTCTTTCTTTTGTTCTTTCCCCTCCTCGTTTTCTTGGGTGAACAATGTACTCCCCCTTTTCTTTTGTTCTTTTCCAAATCTTATTATTATTACTTTAATTACTTATTATTATTATTATATTAATTATTATTATTATTATTATTATTATTATTATTTTTACATTTTTACTTTAATTATTATTATTACTTATTATTATATTAATTTGTATTATTATGTACTAATATAGTTGTAATTTATTTAGTGCAGAGTAATATGTACTTATCGAGTTTTGTAAATGAAATCAGAAAATTGGAGAAATAGAAAACTGAAGAAATGGAGATGAAAAATTGGAGAAATGGAAAACTAGAAAAGGAAAAACAGAGAAACCCCCTTTTCTTTTGTTCTTTTCCAAATCTTATTATTATTACTTTAATTACTTATTATTATTATTATTATATTAATTATTATTATTATTATTATTTTTACATTTTTACTTTAATTATTATTATTACTTATTATTATATTAACTAGCAGTTGACCCGTGCGATGCACGGACTGATATTAGATAAAAGTCAAATGCTATGCGGTTAAATAAAAGAATAGAATAAGCGATAAGATGAATTATTGCTTTTAAAAAATAAGAGAATATAATATCGTTAATTACATTCATTACAAATTATAAAAAACTTCTTTATAAACTACAGTAGTAGTAGAATTACAATTTTGTTTTGATTCATCACAAACTAAAATTGTAAGTCTGTCTGGTTGACTTACTTAATTTTAAACACAAATAAAATTTAATATTATTTGTAGACTTTACTTAATTTTTTGAACTTTGAATTAATATTAATTTTTATTAGACTATAAAGTTGGATTGCAAAATTAGGTAATCATGTTGTTGAACTTGAAATGTAATTTTGGGTTTGATGGGGTTATAGTCATTCTAGCAATTAAAACCTTAGTTCCAGCATTCGGACATGCCAATATGCTTCCTTCAACCACATGGTTAGCTAATTTAGTTACCACCAACCTAGTTCAATTGCATAATCCAAGAGTATGATCAATGTTTCTCATTGATGCGACATTGATGACAATATGACCATTTGCTCTAATAAAAGCTGATAGTGTCTTCCAAAAAAATGTTTTTCCTATCCCTCCATAACCATAAACAAAAAACAAACCCCCGTTGTCCTTTTAGTCGGTCACTCTCTTCACCTAAAGCAGCCCGATCATATGCTAACTCTTCCCACAACAACCGATTTTTCACAGCAATAGTACTTGGTTCATTAATGACAGGCATTTTTGGAAAGTCCATCAAAGTTTGGTTGTAGACTAATAAAAGCTTTGACAATTCTAATACTGCAAACTCCTTTTTTTCTTTGTCATTTAAAAATAATTCTGAAACCACAAATAAACGAACCTTTCATTAGTTAGAAAATAACATTTTTCCCATAAATATGAAATAAATATCTATTTCATTTTTAAATATTAATACCTGATTGATTAAATAATCTCCTACGATTGTGCTAAACATCATGAGCAAGATATACCCATACTTTGTTCCACACTGATTTTGGACAAACCATTGTATTTGACATTAATACAGTAACAAACAACTTTCTTAAAGAAGCCCATTCCTAGCCATTCTGAAAGACTTTACTAAGACATTGTGCTCATCTAACGCTTTCTTAATATCATTTACCACTTGTAATTGTACTTCCTTATTAAAAGTGTTTTTATAAATTACATTAGTAGTGGAAGTACAATTAATTTTTTATTCATCACAAAGTAATATTTTGAGGCCGCCTGGGTGACTTATTCTTGATGTAGCGACATATAATTGACCATAAACAAAGACTGATTTCTTTAATTAGTATTGAGAGATATGTTTAAGAGATGCAGATCTCTAATAGGTTAAATTAACTGATTGCATATTAGGCTAGGTCAAGTCACATTTCTTATTTGTTTTGCCTACGTAATTATAATTTTTAATCAAAATTAAGAGTAAACTTTATGTTTTCAAAAAAAAAAAAAAAGAGTAAACTTTATAATTTTTAATCCAAATTATATAAAATAGAGAATATTAAAGTTTGATTTACTTATCACTGATATATATTTGCTTAGAAGAAAATGTACTTAGAATACATAAAGGAATATATTCAATAAGCTCTTGTAAATTTAATTTATTATAAAAATAAAAACTTACTACAGAACTATTATAACACTGTTTTACCAGTTGTTATGCCATGGACCCGGGTCCACCTTGCAAGGTGGACTAATTTCATAACTCTATGCTCATAATTTCATAACCTCATGTTCACAATTTCATAACTCTTCACAATTTTATAACTTCATGTTCACAATTTCATAATTTCATAGCTCTACGTTCACAATTTCATAACTCTGTTCAACAGTATAAAAACTCTATGTTCAACAGTATAACACAATTTTTGAATCTATATAACAAAATATAATATAGAGTTCAAAAGTTGTGAATATTGAGTAATGTAATTTTATATATTAAGATCTAAAATTGTGAACATAGAGTTGTAAATTTGTGCAACATAGACCCGGATCTACCTTGCAAGATGGACTCGGGTCCATAGCATAATTTGCCATACACATTATTATGTATATTATCTAAAACCCAACATCTTGGCCCAATATTGAAGCCCAAACCCGATCCAAAAACCCACCATATAAAACCCAAAGAACCCGCCTCAAACCCCACTCCCCCACCTATTTCCCGTCGTCTTTCCCGTCGTCTCCATCGCGCCTTTGCCCTAACCTTTCCTCCCTCCCTCTACGGAAAATGGAAGCCAAGCCAAAATCATCCACCTAAAACCTGAATCAGTTTCCCTTGTCCCAAAATTACTCATAATCTGCTAGAAATTCCACCATTTGAACACCAGAGAGCGATTCCAGAATATATCCATACCCGTGTATCTATAACCTCTGCGATTTCCAGAGATATCATATACGAAAGCTTTGGAGCAAAGATTCTATAGTATAAGGTGCGTTTTATTTCAATTATATCATTTATAAATTTACTTTTAATTTATTAGACACAAACCATAACCAATCTGCTCACTATTCAGATCGGCTACCAACATCAACAACTATACAGTTAGAAAGATACAAAAACGAAGTCAAGGTGCCCATGCAGAACGATCTCGAAGGTGAAAACTCAATTTGAAAGGGAAATGAGGTTCCTAAAAAGATAATTATTTTTAACTTATTTGAAAATCCTGATATGTTTTTCCACCAAAATTGTATGTTTTCTTAACTATGTTCTTTGTTCATTCGTGATATTCCCTCATCTAGGTTTGGATTTCGTTATTTTATTAGCCATTTTGCACGATTTAATGGATGGATGCATCGTCGGACACTGATTGTGAACAGAATGCCTAGATAAGTACTTTACCTTTTTCTTTAATCTAAAAATCTATTTATCAAGCATAATCTCTAGCACATCTTATTACAAAATCTCTAGCATGATCTAAGAATCTCTAGCACAAATTAGCAGGTTTACCTTGTATTATACCTTTTCATTTCTAATGTTGATTGCCTGGTTTTTCACATCTAACATTTCACTCAGTTTAAGTTGTTTTTTTTTTTTTGCATTTGTATACGCTAAACCCCTGCTTTAGCATTCTGCATAGGTAATAATATAATAGTCTCATGGATTCCCATTTACAATCAATGACTACTTGACTATTAACTTGAAGTCTAAATACATTGTGAAATACAGCAGTTGAAGAAAGTAAAAAAGATAATGTTTAACATTTATGTATGATTTTGCTTTTTTTACAAAAAAAAATAAAAAGATGCATTACATATGTTGTCACTACATAATAAAGACATTGATGCTCGGTTTGTAGTTGTCAGAAGTCTTTGATTCTTTTATATGCTAGCCTGCTAGGTACTGATGTAGGTCTTGAATAGTATTTGGCTGATCTGTCATCTTTTAGTTCCTGAAATTACTAAAAATATACTATACAAATTAATACATATCAATTAAAATGTTCCTGCTCTGCATTTATGGCTGGAAGCAAACTAAGAATGAAGAACTATCTTCTTTTCAATACCTGGTAATACCAACAAAGTAATTGAAAGCAGAAATATAACCATCATAGTGTTTTCCATTAAGATAACAAAAACCAAATAGGAATAATTATTTTTAGGCAGTTTAAAAAAACAAATGTTTTTCAGAATAATCTCCAAGCCACCAAATCGAAAACCAAATAAAAAAACATTTTTAAGAAGAACCAAATTTAGTCTCTCTACACCAGCATTTCCTTCTTAGCAGCCATTGTTTGGACAGTTAACTTCATCTCCTGCAGATGAATTTTATTGATATCTATATATCACTAATTTGAATTTTATTGCTATTACGATCATATTTCGCTATTTGAGGATGAGAACCCTCTCTAATGCACTGTTTCAGATTGCTTATAAATACTAACTTTTGCCTCCTCCACTATCCCTTTCCCCAAACCGAATGAGAAACACAAATAAATAGTTATCACTACTTCATAAATATTAAAACTGGAAGAACTGCATACAGTAAACTGTTTATAACAAATAGTCACCTGTTGATTCTTGATCTTTCCCTCTACTTCAAATGCTTATCTTGTCTTTCCTTTTGTGGTCTTTCCCTTAAATAGTTATCCATATATCACTGCATAATAAATATTATAAATGTTAAAAAAAGGAAGAAGTGCATACAGTAAATTGTTTATAATAAATAATCACCTCTTGATTCTTGATCTTTCCTTTTCGTATTTCCCTTCGCTTCAAATGCCGTTGTCATTCCTTTTGCCTCAGTTGTGAATGTGGTCTTTCCTTTCCTTCTAATGTAAATATGGATTTCAATACAGAACATCTAGTATTTATTGGACCATGGATGTTACCTGGATCTATCTTTGCTTTGCTTCAAAATGAATAGGACCTTAGATAAAGAATAACACAAACTCGTTTTAAAAACACCAGATAACATCATCATCCAGTACCATGGCTTTTGCAGGTGTATACCTTTCCCTTGGCAGGGTCTTGGGTTTGATTCGGACTGCTGCTTGTTCTCAGAGGTTGTTCTTGGGTCTGATTCGGACTGCTGCTTGTTCTCAGAGGTTGTTTTTGGCATATCTTGTGATAGGGATTTATTTATAGTGTTCAATTAGATGTATAGGTTGATTTGAATACTGATTTTGAATTTTAAATTCATGTGTAATCAATTTAGTCTTGTAGATTGTAAAAGTCTTTTGTATCCCCAAAAAAGTAGTTATTGGAATTTGTAAAGATGCTATGGTTATTGCAGCAAATGTGAACACAATAACGGGATGTTTGGTTCACGGAATAGGCAGGGAATGGCATAGCATTCCCAGTAATAGCCTATTCCGTTGTTTGGTAAACACTTGTATTCCCAGGAACATTATTCCTGGGAATGAGCTATTACCCTTGCTCTTTTGTTGTACTAACAGGTTGGTGATCGTGCCTACTAACATGGTTAGTTGCTTTATTATGGACTTAAATTCATGCACTGGTCTTCCGATGATGAATCTTCATCTTACGATAGTGAGGATGCATCGACCCATGATGATGACACGAGGACACTTCCTCTCTTATCTGAGTGTGACAACCTTAAACAGACCACCCTCATGGAGTTTCTCTACCCTCCTAAGCATATCTGGACTCTTGTCTAAAGGTGGATGGCGCCTAGCATGGGTTCCCCATTTGACAACAAAAGGAGGTGGAGTACCTAAGGAGACAAAGAAAAACTTAGATTTCCAATCCTTGTTGGAAACCCTTACCCTCTCCATATGACCTACAAATTCTAAGCAACGACTGGAAGAGACCTAATGTGGGTTCATCCCATTTCTTGCGACACACAGAAAGAAATCCTGCCAATAACTTGATAACCATTTGGAGCAAGCTGACCTGGGGCTATTTCGTAGAAATTCAAAAATTCAACCAAGAAACGGTGGAGGGGAAACCTAAGCCCTAACTGCACGGATAAGAGATGAACACCAAAAAAATGATGGTTCAGGGGGATCCATGATGCTAACATCATGCCCAGGTACGACAATGCTAACATTCTCTCACACGAGACCTTGGATATCCTCTATTTCATCAGAGTTTAGATGAGATCGGGTAGTATCAATGAGTGAGCTATCTAAGGGAGAATACAAGGCCTTGTGCCTCTTCCTTTTAGACAAACAGTCGAATCAGAAGAGGGGGAATCGAGATCTATGGTGACATGCTCGGAAGGAGAGGAAGACAGAG
>CP025653.1:11627364-11645126 GCA_003576665.1 Ipomoea trifida
TATTTATGGGAAAATGTTCAAATAGACCCTAAACTTTTCACATGACCTACAAACTTTTAAAAAATACAATTGAACACACATTAATTCACAATTTTAAGGCAACGAAGCCCATTAACTGGTTACCTAGCCTGTAAATGCCGGTACTTGACTCGCCACATCAGCTTTGTTTTGTATTTAAATTTCCACATAAGCCTAAAATAAAAAAAATTAAAATAGAATTTATATGGTCCACAACGTATTTCAGCGGCATTTTTACGGTAGAAATTCAGTTGTATTTCTCCCAATCCCACAGTGCCCATCGGCTTGCTCCTCCAGCACTAATCGCACCACCACGGCGTCGCCCACCACCGTCCACCACCAGCGTGGGTCCACCGACCGGCATTTTGAACCGCACCCATTTTGGCCGGACGGTGAATTCTTTCGCCGCTGTCCTCTTCTCATACTTAACATCCGACAGTCCAGGCCGAGGAAACCCAAGAAAGCGGATGATGTAGATACTGAAGAAAACCGTCGAAACACCGAATTCCAACGCGAGTACGCGACCTCCGGTACCTAGTAACTCAGTAAGCATCGAAACTGAAAAACCCAATCGGGACGCGATTCTTGAAGAAACTTAGCCATGGCTTCTCGGAGACCATCGTGCGCTTTCTTGAGATACTTCACGTCATCGTATCGGGAGGTCGATGGTGGCCTCTGCATTTTCCGACAGGTTTGGTATCGGCGGGAGAGGGAGCTTGACGAAGTTGATCAGAGAAGCTAGGGGTAGGGGGAGTTTGGGGAGGCGATCGATGTTTCTTGGAGTGGAAACGAAGGAGACTTTTTGACTCTTTTGAGCTATGAGCTTGGTTGAGCTCTAGAAATGGAATCATGTGGCCTAAAGCTAGTCATGGAAACATCACTATATGAAGCTTGCAATCTTGTTCCGCCATTGATGGAGGGGGTCTGAGCTCTGTAACTACAAGTTTTATGCTTTGTTGACTTAGCTACTTGTGATTGCCGATTGGTAATGATTCCATTATCTAGGCATGCAATTTGTGACAAAGGAAATTCCCAATGCTTATGTGGCAATTTAAATCAAAACAAAGCTGATGTACCGAGTCTGATGTGTAGTTACCGGCATTTACAGGTTAGGTGACTGGCTAATGGGCTCCATTACCTTAAAATTATGAGTTAATGTGTTCAATTGCACTTTTTAAAAATTCGTGGGCCTAATTGATTTTTCATGAAAGTTTAGGGGTGTATTTGCACCTTTTTCCTATATTTATTTTTAACTTCTACCACTCCTGTATCCATTCTTCTGATCGTTCAAAATCTGATCAAAAGTTTAAGGGGTCGTTTACTTCGTTTCTCTGTTTTTCCTTTTCTAGTTTTCCATTTCTCCAATTTTTCATCTCCATTTCTCCAATTTTCTATTTCTCCAATTTTCTGATTTCATTTACAAACTCGATAAGTACATATTACTCTGCACTAAATAAATTACAACTATATTAGTACATAATAATACAAATCTATATATATATATATAAAAGCACAACTTTCTGAAAAATTAACAAATTTCAGTTTCCCGCCCAGTCAAAACTACGTAGTTTTGATTAATTTATAAAATTATTAGTACAAATCAGATTAGGAGTATGAATGCATTTACAGCACGTTTGGTTCACGGAATGAATTTTAAGGGAATAGGAATACGATTCCATAAGGAATGGAATAGGTAAGGAATAGAATATGAATTGTATTCCAGTGTTTGGTTCGCGAAGGAATAGACTTGGGAATTGTATTCCATCGTTTGGTTCGCGGAAGGAATAGAAATGGAATATATATTTAAAAGACATAAATGCCCTTGTACAAAATTGTTATTATTATTATTATTATTATTATTATTATTATAATAATTATTATTTTTTATTATAATTATTATTATTATTAATTATTATAATTATTATAATTATTATTATAAATTATTACTCCGTATTAATTTTTTATTATAAATTATTATTATTATTATAATAAATTATAATTATTATAACAAACCTGTATAAATTATTATTATTATTATTATAAATTATTATTATTATTATTATTATTATTATTATTATTATTATTATTATAACAAACCTATATAAACTAGGTCGTTGCCATAGTCATCGATCTTCACGGGGAATTAGAATACTTTTTCCCACACACACAATCTCAGGCTCAGAAGCTCTCGCCCCTCGTTATAGTGTCTTCGTTCATCACAACAACCTAATTCTGGTTCATCACAACAACCTAATTCTGATATCATAAGGTTAATCCATTTCGAATTCTGCTACTTTTTTTTTTTTTTTTTAATTTTTTCATGTTTTGATCCCCAAATTTTTACTGTTGGCGTTAATTAAATGTATAAACCCTAACAATATACATAAACCCTAGCAATATATATAAAACCTGTTGCGGCTGCGGCGGCGTGGTGCCGCAGCCGCAGCAGTATATATATATATATACACTGCTGCGGACTGCGGCACGGTGCCGCAGCCGCAGCAGCATATATGTAACACATATATGCTGCTGCGGCTGCGGCACCGTGCCGCAGTCCGCAGCGAGTTTTTATATATATATTATATATATAAATAAATTATTTTTAAAAAAATATATATAAATAAATTATTGTAAAAAAAAAGTTTAGAAGAATACTTTGAAGAAATTTCAATTTGCAATGGCGGAAGTAAGATGGGTATGATGATAGAGAGAAAAATGAGCGTAAAAAATTAATGTTTAAAAAAGGGTAAAAATGGAAATAAAATAAAATACCTATTCCTGATAGATCAGTAATAGGCTAATACCAGGGGGGTGCTGGTAATAGCTATTACCCTTGAAAAAAAAAAAAAAAGAAAGCTGAGCAACAGTAAAAAAAAAAAAAAAAAATTCGGGCACGCCTCGGCACAGGGCTGAGGTCGCGCCTTGGCCCCGTGTCAAAGCGTGTGACCTCGACACAGTCACAGCGCCGAGGTCACGCCTCGGCATAGAGGCCTGGCCTCGTGCCGAGGACGCAACGAAAAAAAATTAAAATATTTTGAACTTACCAGAGAAGTTGGAAGTAGGACTGCAAGATGGACGATTACAAAGGAAGGAAAAGAGGTTTTTTAGGGTTTTGTATAAGGAAATACAATCAGGCTAGAAGAAAAGGATTATTACTAAAATCAACGAGATTTCCTAAACAAATCCCGCCATATATTTTTAAGATTCCAAGGATTCCCTAAGAAGATTCCAAGGATTCCCTAAGTAAATCCTGCTAGTCATATCCTAAATTACTCCGGGTAATTATGGGAGCTGAACTCAAAAAAAAAAAATATTAGTAAAAAATATTCAAGGTAAACGTTTTATTCTATTCAAATAACATTCAAAGCCACCACACTTCCATTACACTTCAACTACTACTCAATATCTAGGTCTTCAACCACTACTCAATATCTAGGTCTTCGGGGGCTTGGGATATTCCACTGCCAAAGGGAGCACGTCCTCGGGGACAAGAACGATGGCCATACTCTCTTCCACAGGAGCTTGTTTCGGCTGCTTCGCCACATTCTTCTCCTCTTCCCCGTCTGACGGAATGGTCAGTGGGTCCTCAACGGTATCCCCGACTTCGTGCCCACCTGCCTTCCTCTGCTTCAACATCTCGCGTCTGGCCAGCTCCATCAGGCGCGACGACCGGCGCCTCTTCATCCCCGCGCTTGCTCTCTTTGGACTCATGACAAGAATGATGTGGTGAGGAAGGATGGAAGATACAAAGTCTGAGGGAGTTCTTATATACACAAGAAGGTGACCCATACAAGGAAAGAAAATCACAGAGAAATTAGGAAATATTCCACAAATCCATGAAGTTTCCATCCAGCAATATTGTACCCGACCCGGAACCACTGGTAGGACCCAAAGGCAAGACAGCTGTCGTCCAAACTAGCCAAGACACCTCACTCCTCAGCATCAATGCTCAACGGCTCCTCAGCTCCTCAGCAAATGTCCAACGGTTCAACTCCTCAGCATTGATGCCCAACTGTTCAGCTCCTCAGCGTTAATGCTCAACGGCTCCTCAGCTCCTCGGCATTAACACTCCATCACTGAGCTGAGGAAGATAAAAAGGCTCACAACGCAAAGTAGAGACACGACAATTGAACTTAGACAAAACACATGCTGAACTCATTTGTACTCTGACACACTATTGTACTCTTATATTGAGCTTCATAATACAAAATATACCGGTAACAAATTATTACCGTCACCTAGAATTAGAATTATCAACCAAACATGATAACTACAGTGCATAAGCAATTCATACAAATAATTATCAAATTAAATCAAGGTAATTGAAAGCTCAATTTCCAACGCCAACCCATTAAAGTGAGAATTGCAATTTGTTAATGACATGCGGCAGATCAATTTCTTTCTTTTTTTTTTTTTGAACAAAACCACCAAAACTTTCATTCATGCATAAAAGTAGCAGAAATACAACGAGGAATAGCATCAAAGTACTCAACAAGATCAAAATCCCTATTACATAAAGCTTTATGCGCAAGCACATGGGCCGTCTCGTTCGCACTTCGCCTAACGAAATGTATGGAACTCCCCTCAATACTTCGTAATAAAATACGAATATCATCAATAATGGCCCCAAAGGGAGTGATACTGAAACCCTTGTTTACTACCGCATTCGTCACTAGTTGGGCATCTGTTTCGAGAACAACTCGTGTCCATCCTTGACGCTTAGTCCAACTTAACGCTTCCCTAGCTCCCACCGCCTCCGCCTCACGAACCGAATAAACACCCGGAACCTTCTTCAAACCCACCCCAATCACCAAAGCCCCCCCATCCCTCACAACCCAACCGAACCCCATCTGCCCCCCATTCCCATCCAACGCCACATCAATATTCACTTTCAAATTATAACCAAGAGGAGGCTGCTAACTTTCATTCGAAACTACAACCCCGACACCATTTCGTGGCACATCCTCCGCATGCCTAGCCGCCCTCCAGTTGTCGATATACAGCTTCGCACGCAAGACCAAAGCCTTGGCCTCCACATATGTTGGTAAGCACAACATATAGCTAGAATTAAGGGTCTATGTTGTGGTTAATTAGTTGCATTTGGCACTCTTTTGTGAACTATTTATATTGTTTTCATGCTCTAATGTGTAACTTTATTGCAATGCTCTTTTTGGTTTGTTTAGATGATTTTACAGGTCCCGGGGTATAATGGCCAAATATAAGGACTTGACAAGCAAATGAAGCATGAAGGAAGGACTAATAGCCAAAATACCGTCGCGTACGAGCTTGCGTACGGTCATACGCGATCCAGAATCAGCCTTTATAAAGAGGCCTTTGCGGAAATTTTAAGCATTAGCTAGGTTTTAGATCATATTTTCCATTTCCAGTAGTGTAGGAGTAGGTTAGATTTTTCATTTCCCTTTAAAGAAGCAATTTACATTCAAGCATTCTATTTAGTTTTTCCTATTTCTATCAATGATCTTGTTTTAATTCCATTGCTATTTCAATTCCAAGTTGTTATTTTAGATCTTGTTGATTTCATTTGCTTTGTCTATTTTTCTTTTGATCTTTGCTTTCCATAATGTTTGCTTAGAATAGTTTAAGGGTGTGTGTGCCCTATTCTAGATTGTAAGATTAAAGCTTGAATTTTGATACATGTTTGTGAAATTTTGTGATGTGGGTTGAGTCTTGTGTGGATGATGTTCACCAAGATTTGCTTCTATTTCGGCCGGAATAGCTAGCAAACCCAGTGAAAGCGAGAGTGTGCGCGATAGCGGCCTCTCACGAGTCCCACTCATCTACATCCTTGCCATTGATTCGAAATGACAAGGCCCAGGAGGAGTGGTAGGCAAAGTGTTTGATAAAATGCCTCAACTGAATGAGGATTGAGAGTTTGAGTGTGACGCCACTCGGTACTAATACCGTGACTCCCGAGTTCACTCCCGAAACTCATTTTCACAATCCCAGAGAATGATAAATCATATGATCTAGCTAAGTCACACACCCCTTTGTTATTTTCAGTTTATTCCTTATCCTTTCAACCTATGCTTATTTTTCTCTTGTCTTTAGCAATTCTTGTAACCCTTGCTTTTTAACCTCTTGAATGCCAATCACTTGACTCGGTTCCAATTTTCCATCCTTGAGACCGACACTCGGGAAACTTCTTCTCCGTTTTACCCTCCGTATTCCATCATTCCACCACCACTAAAACTACCACTTCAAAATGGCATCGTTGCCGGGGATGGCAAACGGTATTTGAGTTTTGTGTTTTTGATATTTAGGAAGTTAATTTCTAAGAGTTCTTGAATTGCTTTTATTTTTCTTTGATTTTGGTTACTTGAACTTGAAGTGGGCATACTTGTGCTTGTATATCTTTTGGCTCACTTGCAACTACTTTTAGTTGCAAAGACTTTTTGTTTGGTGATGCTTTGTGCAGGAAATTGTTGACAAATGTACCGAAGAAGCTCACCTTTGTATGAAAGTGAACCTCCTTATGGGTATCCACCCCATAGAGGAGAGTTTTGGTCACATCTTCCACCTCAAGTATGCGAACATCACCTCCATTACCTTTCTTTTACACATGATTATCCTTCTTATCCACCCAACTATCAATCTCCACCACCATACCGTGCTCAAGACCAATACTCATGCTCCACTCCTTACATGGATAACTATTCATCCCAATATGAGTACCCACCTCCACCATACCAATTGGAAAGAGCATATGACACATATTCCTATGATTTTCATGATGCTCAATACACAAATGAACCCCCACCATACCCAAATGAACCATATAATCATTCATACTTTGAGGATCCATACTATGACAATCCCTCACCACACTATCATAATGACATTGAATGCCTAGAAATGAAGTTGCAAGAGTTTGTAAATGATGATAAGGAGGATATGACTAACCTCAAAGCCAAAGTCATGAAGGACATTAAAGAAGATCTTATTGCCCTCCGAGAAGATACCTTGCAACCATGGAAGAAAATGGAAGAACAATTGGCATTCATGGTAGAAGAATTCTCAAGAGGAATCCAAGAGAAGGCCCATGCTAGTACCTTGGAGAGTGGTGAAACACTCCCGGAAATATCAAGGGCCAAAGATGATCCCATGCTTGACGAGACTCCGGTGCTTGAAGAGATCCCAATCCATCAATTGGAGAATGAAAAAGGGTTAGAATGTGAAGAAGAGAGTGATGAAGAAATTGAAATAGTGTGGGAAGATGAGGAGCCAAGTGGTAAAACTCTTAACTCTACTCTTGACAATACTTGTGCTCAATCTTGTGATGAAATTGCTTGTGAGTCTAGTGTAGATATTGATAATGAGTCCTCTTATTTTCATGGAATTTTTGATGATGCATGTAGAGACTTTGGTTGTTGGGATGAGGAAATGGTGAGTGGTAGTGTTGAGGGTGCCATAAGGTTTAGTGAAGTTGTCACTTTTGACAACAATTTTGAGGGGGAATTGGTTGAAAAGAAAGAAAGGATTGGGGAAGTGTTCACCCAACTAGGTGCTTTGAATTATATAATATTTTAGGAGGAAGGTGAGAAGAAAATTAGTGATGAATTGCAAAATCTTTTTGAGGGATTGAGCACAATCTCTAAGGTCGTTCTTGGGTTGATCTCGAGAATGATTGTTCTCGAATTCGAGGGTGCCCGACACCTTTGGGCATACCTCAACTCAAAAGTGGATGGGACACATGGTGAGGTCCCAATCTCGATATGCTTTGTGGGATAGTTTTCGTTTGTTAAGTCTAGTCAAGGACGTTAAATGTGACGCTCTTGGGAGGCACCCCAAGTCTATCCTTGTATATACTATTGCATTTCCTTTGCTTTCTTGATTAGTTTTGCCATTTTTGGTATTGTTTTTGAGCTAACATTGCAAGGAAAGTCACTACGGAGCTTCAAATTTCAAACGGGAGTGAAATTTCAGAGAAGTGTGGAATCTGGACCACGTACGAGCCTGTGTACGCCTGTACGCGAGCTCATACGTGACTCAGAACACGCGTGATTCGAGCCAGGTCGCGTGTTGTGCCTCGTGGGAGCACACTGGAAATCAAACACGCGTGCTCAGAATTCATCACGCGTGATCTAGAGGGCGTACGAAGGTGCGTACGCACGTACCCACCTGCGTACATCGCCCAATATTAATTCGAACCAGCAGCGCAGATTCGGCCAAAACACACTCTAAACTCCCTCCTTCTTCTCCCAAACCTCTCCCAACTTCAATCCAAGGGAGTGAACGACCCAAGGTACGCCCGTACACAACAAATACACAATACATCTTCAAGACACACATTTTAATCCATTCCAAACATCAATTCAAGGTAAGAAATTCCATCTTCTTTTCAATTTGGGGATTTTGCCCAAACATTAGGGTTATGAATTTTTGATATATTAGGCTAAAATTGATGTTTGAAATCATTTTATACATGCTTGTTGATGTTATTAGTGCATAATAGTTGAATTGCATTGTTCTAGTTTGTTGAGAATCTTCATGTTCTAGTATGTACACTAGGTGTTTGTAAAAATGTTTCAATGAGAAATGAATGGACTTTGTGCCTTAATTTGATTTGTTATTTGATTATATGTTGCTAATGCTTAAATGTTGTCCTTGAATTGTTGATTTTAGCCATGGCCTTGTAGAAAAAATATGATTGTCGAAAATTTTTGAACATTCTTGAAATTGAATTTGAAAAAAAAATGAGGAATGTTGGTGAAGATTGGCTACTTGAAATATATTGCATGCTAGCTAGAAGTACATTTTGTTGAACTTGAAAAAAATATGAAATAGTGTTGTTACATAATTCCTCTTGTTGAATACTTGTTGCTTGATGTCTCTTGCTTTCAATGCTAATTCTTGAGCCACCACACTATGCCACCGTTACGAATTGGATGACTATGCAAGCATTCCATCACCAACTCCACCTAGAGGCTATGACAAGGCAACACCAATTTCACTTAGAGAATATGGAAAGGCAACAAAGAGCAGAGGAGGCCATTCATAGGGCACTTGAGGCACAAAGTGCACAAATTGATGAACTCCGGGAGCAATTCATGAGATTCCATCCACACCCACCCCCAGAGTAGTTGTTATGCTTTATTGGATGGGTTACCTTGGTTGTTCTATTTTGGTGACTTGACTTGAGCATTTGAACGTTGCTTTACATTTCTAGTTTTACTTTATTCTCGCTTTTATTTTAGCACTTTTTACAAACTTTTAGAAGTTGTAATCTCTTTAATTCCTTACATTGTTGCACTTTATTTTGTTTTTCATTTTCATTTGAATTCCACCACTGCTCTTCATCGCGTTTATTTGCTTTGCATGCACTAACTTTGCTTGATGTAGCTTTGATGATGGAGGTGAGATGCTTGGAAGCTAAAGTGTGGAAAAAGAAAGGGATGCTCACTTGGTTGTAACATCTTATCCCTTTTTACATTAATGCCCCATCTTCAATTTTAAAGTGTGGAAATATCTTGTTAGTTTTGCTTAGTACTTTGCACAAATGATGAGCATGCCATTCATTGTTTCACAAAAGGATATCTTTGTAGTTACCCCACACTCCATAGACACTTCTAAAGTGTGGAAAAGAGATTGTTGATTGTTTGATTGTTTAGACCCGTGCTCATTTAATCCATCTAGTCCTCAAAGCAACATCGAGGACGATGTTTGGTTTAAAGTGTGGAAAGGATGCACCTTGTGCTTTATTTGTTTGATTGCTTAATTGGTCCTATGGTCATGATGAATGGGTGTGTTTGACATTTGGAGAGTGAGTCATTGTTTGTGCTATCTAGAGAGAGTTTTGACTAGATGCCATGAAATTTTTTATTCTTGAAATATCCTTGGGAAGTTGCCTTTTTGCACCCATGAGAGTATTTAGTGCCAAATAAGTTTATATTCTTGCCTACTTACATGATGTTCACCTCTTATTTACGTAGGACCTTAGTCAAGGATCTCTCGAAGTGGGAGTGTGCACTTTTTAATTTGAGAAAGATAAAATTAGCGAGGCCCGAAATTGAACTAATCTTTGGTAGGGCATGGGGCAAAAGAAGAGCGTATTGGTGAGTTTATAGTGAGAATTATCCCTAATCCCAATAGAAAAAGGCATTATGGGTAGTATAGAGAAAAAGTTGAAAAGACCAAATGGTAAATCATTGAGATAAAAATTGAGGAAAGCCATTTTCGCTGGGTTGTGCTTAATCATAGTTTTCGGAAAGCAAAAAGCTATAACTGGAGTCAGTTGTTCACATAAAACGCTCCCAAGAAATGAGAAAAAAAGAGAGGAGGCGAGCCGCTTCGCTAGGATTCGGGCACTCATTGCACTGTCTTCGAAAAAGCATGGAGCTCCATATGAAGTCGAGTCGCTCAAAGGTGTTATCCTAGGAAGTGAGAAGAAAGAGAGAGACCACCTAAGCCATTGGCGGCGAGTGGTCCATGCCCCTACCCTCACTTATTTTATCGTTGGGCTTTGGCGTATAAGGCTGGAAGGGTTGATTAACTAGTGTACATCGTTCCCACTAGTGGGATCGGCTAAAGGCCCTATTTAAATAGGAGGTGAATCTAAATTGGGATTGCATGCTTGCACGTGGTGTGAGAAATGTGTTCCCCATTGTTTTAATTATTTATCTTACGAAGGGTTTTTGCTTCCCGGGAATATTCCTTGAAGTTATATGACATCTAGCTAACACTCTTTGTAGATAGCATGAGGGATTTTCCCCTCTCCGGTAGCTTTTGCATTAATTTGTTGATTGACTGAGTGTCCAATTGAGTGATCCTAGCTATCTTTGGTACTTATGTGCTTATGGTTTTGAAATGATTTGCTTGAGGACAAGCAAAGTAAAGTGTGGAAAATTTGATAAGCACCAAATATAGCTAGAATTAAGGGTCTATGTTGTGGTTAGTTAGTTGCATTTGACACTCTTTTGTGAATTATTTATATCGTTTTCATGCTCTAATGTGTAACTTTATTGCAATGCTCTATTTTGGTTTGTTTAGATGATTTTACAGGTCCCGGGGGTATAATGGCTAAATATAAGGACTTGACAAGCAAATGAAGCAAGAAGGAAGGACTAATAGCCAAAATACCATCGCGTACGAGCTTCCCAGAATCAGCCTATATAAAGAGGCCTTTGCGGAAATTTTAAGAATTAGCTAGGTTTTAGATCATATTTTCCATTTCCAGTAGTGTCGGAGTAGGTTAGATTTTTCATTTCCCTTTAAAGAAGCAATTTACATTCAAGCATTCTATTTAGTTTTTCCTATTTCTATCAATGATCTTGTTTCAATTCCATTGCTATTTCAATTCCAAGTTGTTATTTTAGATCTTGTTGATTTCATTTGCTTTGTCTATTTTTCTTTTGATCTTTGTTTTCCATAATGTTTGCTTAGAATAGTTTAAGGGTGTGTGTGCCCTATGCTAGATTGTATGATTAAAGCTTGAATTTTGATATATGTTTGTGAAATTTTGTGATGTGGGTTGAGTCTTGTGTGGATGATGTTTGATAGACTCCAAAAGTACCTAATTATCTAGAACTTATTAAGTTGATTTCTTGCTAAAACAAAGTCTTAAAGAATGCAATTACGTGTTTACATGCTATTTTACTAACAAATTGCAAATGAGTTCTGTGTGGAGTGTTTCGAAGATTTCCCACAGGAATGAAGGCTGAAATCAACTGAAGAGAGCATAAAACCGGTGAAAAGAAGAATCAATCCATATGGGAGCACACAAGGACCAAACCGGAAAAAACAAAAGGAACGAAAACGGAGAAACCCACGCCTACAAGCAACACCACGCGTGTGAGCTGGCGTGGAATTATTCTAGTAACTGTCCACGCCAGTCCACACGCGTGTGAGCAGGCGTGGGACGACACCAGAATCCTGCGCGATGTTTTAGTATTTAAGGGACATTTCAGCTAGGTTTAGACAGTCTTTTGCCAAATTTTTCATTCTTCACTTTAGGTTAGGGTTAGATAGGACTAGGGAGAGGAGGAGAAGCTCCTTGGAGAAGAGAACTTGGATCTCCATAATCTTGAGATCCTTTAGGTAAACTCTTTCATTAAAGACTTGTATTCTCTTTGGATTTCTCTTGCTTTTCCTTTTTCCTTAAAGTTATTTGCTTTTTTATCTTGATCTTGTAGATATGCTTTCCTATTTTAATGATGTGATGTTGTTAAAGCCTATGAGAGGCTAATCCCTAGGATAGGGGCTAGATTGAATGGAGATTTGGTGTTCATGATCTAACTTGATGAATGAGTTTGATTTCTTTGGGGAATGTTGAAATTCTGTGTATGTTTTGTATGATCTTGTTAGATCGAGGGCCTCGATCTCTTCAAGAGTATAGGATCATCTCTCTGGCGAGATATCGCAAAGAGATGTAGCCCACTACTCACATCTCCCGCTCTCAATCTAAGAAGATGAGATCCGGATGGAACTTGTAGACAAAGTGTTTGATAAAATTCCCCAACCGACTGAGGATTGGGAGCTTGAGTGTGACGCCACTCAGGACAATGTTCCAAGCTCCTTCAACCATAACTCAAGGGAAATCAATACTCTACTTTGCGCCTTGAACCAATCTCCACGATATCCTAGCCCCATCCGCCTTTATTTACCTTTCCTTACTTCCAAATCTTATCAACCTTTGCACTCTTATTACTTCTTTTCACCAACATCTATATGCTCAACCTCAGTGTTATTCAAATAAAATCAAGATAGCAAACCCGTATATTCTCCAATTTGCCATCCGCGAGAGACACGACACTCGGGGAATTCATGACTCTTCGTTTTATCACTTCCGTATCACCTTCACATCCACTCACCCCATACAAACAATCTTGTCAAATTGGCGCCGTTGCCGGGAATGGCAAACGGTGAATTTAAAGTTTTACTATCTTGAATTGTTTGGATAATTTGTTTACTTCAATTTCATTTGTTTTGTTTTATTGCTATATACACTTTCGCACCCAACCACACACTACTTGCGCTAATCTGTGAAAGGAGCTACCTCTTGTGCTCCGATTCATTGCTTGAAAAATTTGATTGCAGGAATTCTTTGACATAATCATGGATCCACCTTCACCTGATGATCGAGCTTACCATAGTTATATACCATACGGAAGACATCCCTACTATCCTTCACAACCCCAACCTCCATACCACCACCTCAATACTATCATAACTACCATTTTCCTTACCCACATTTTTTTCCATATTCATACCTCCACCACCAATTTATTATCATGAACAAGCTTACGTAACTCAGCACTTTCAACCTTAGAGATATCCTACTCATGAGATACCTCCATATTACCCTCCAACGCACTTTGACAAGCCAAACCATCCAAATTTTGAAAATTTTGTGAGCTGTGACCCAACCACGAGATCCACACACGTGTGTGCCGGCGTGGGAGCTCACTGGAACAATTCCACGCCGAGTCACACGCGTGGTGATGATGTGGACAGAGCCGATACCTGTACCTATTCTTCTACTTCTCCAGAACCGCCTCTTTCGCCCGAAAATCACCAAACCACCCTCGAGCAACGCTTAAATGATTTTATACGAGAAACGAGGGAGGAGAATGCTAAACTTAAAGAGACTATCACTAAAGAGATGCTGGGAGAAATTCAAGAACTTCGCCACGAAACACTCTCACCACTCCAAACGGTTGAGAGTACACTCGCAAAGATTATGGAAATGATCCAATCCCAGGGAGAAACAGATGTGAATGCCGTAACACTGAGAAGCAGGAGAGCACTTCCAGAAGTTATTCCACCTCCGCCGCAATCTATTCCAACAAAAGAACCAAGGCTGAACAATGAAGAGACTTCCAACTCGAAGCAAGTCGAACGAGCACATGAAGAAGAACTCAGAAGGGAAGAAATACAACCACAACCCTCTCGGAAAGGGAAAGAAATCATGCAAGAACCACCACCTGTGCCGAAAGCAAAACTTCCGTTCCCTCAAAGATTCCGCACTGACATCGACAACGCCAAGTACGATAAGTTCTTACAAATGCTACGCCAATTACACATTGATATGCCATTCATTGATGCACTAGGAGAAATGCCGAGGTATGCCAAATTCCTTAAAGATCTTTTGTCTAACAAAAAGAGATTGGCTGAAACTGCTACTGTTGTGCTAGGAGAAGAATGTTCTGCTATATTACATAAGGATGTGCCTAGGAAGTTAAAAGATCCTGGAAGTTTCACTATACCTTTTAATATAGGAGGTACTACTTTTAATAGAGCCTTGGCAGACCTAGGTGCTAGCATTAATCTGATGCCTTTCGCGTTATATCAAAAATTGAATTTAGGAACTCTTAAGCGTACACGCATGTGCATTCAATTAGCTAACCGATCCACCAAGTATCGTAGGGGTATAGTGGAAGATGTTTTGGTCCGAGTCGATAAATTTATTTTTCCAGTGGACTTTGTGATTTTAGATATGGACCCAGATGCGGAGATTCCTCACATCTTGGGCATACCTTTCTTGGCGACTGCTAGAGCTTTAATAGATGTGGGGGAAGGCAAACTCGTTATCCGTGTAGGAGACGAGTCCGCCAGCTTCGACGTAACCAAAATCATGAAGTATCCTCTAGATGGGGATGAATGTTTTTTCGTCGGCTATGTGCATGATGAAATAGACTATCTATGCGAAATGCCCAAAGCCAAGAGGCATGATTTTAATTGGGAATGTCCCATAGGAGCTAAAAATTGTAATGAGAATACTTTTGAGCATGAGCTTAACGGTTTACATATTGCTTTACACCGAGAGGTCAATCGTTTTAATTTGCTTGATAATGATTGTGTTTCTGAATTTGTTGAGAATATAAACTCTGTTGGTGAAGTCTCGGAGGAAATGGTTGGGAATGATGGGGATGAATTTGATGAATTTGGGGAGGAAATTGATGAAGGAGATGAGAAAAGAAAGGAAGATGGCGAGATAATACAGGAAGGAGAGTTGAAACCTTTGCCTGCACACCTTGAATATGCCTACCTAGGATCAGGGAAGGAGTTACCAGTTGTCATCGCGACAGATCTTTCAGAGAGACAAAAAGAACAACTGATAACAGTATTGAAAAGAAACAAAGAAGCTATAGGTTGGAAGATGACTGACTCGAAAGAGATTAATCCAGCCATTTGCACACATAAAATTTTATTGGAAGAAGGATCCAAACTGTGGCACAACCACAACGTCGACTTAACCCGAACACATTCGAAGTCGTGAAAAACGAGGTGATCAAACTTATGGATGTCGGAATGATCTACCTTATTTCGGACAACACATGGGTCAGCCCCGACTCATGTGGTACCAAGGAAGGGAGGAATCACAGTCACTGAGAATGATAACAAGGAATTGATTCCTACAAGAAAGATAACTGGATGGAGAGTTTTTATTGATTATAGGAAGCTCAATGAAGCCACTCGAAAAGACCACTTTCCATTACCCTTTATAGATCAAATGATTGAGAAAGTAAGCGGATACGGTTACTACTACTTCTTAGACGGAATGAGTGGATACTTTCAAATTCCAGTAGCCTTGGAGGATCAAGAGAAAACAACATTCACTTGTCCGTTTGGTACGTTTGCTTACAGGAGAATGCCATTTGGTCTCTGTAACGCCCCTGCTACCTTCATGCGTTGCATGTTGGCTATTTTTGAAGATCTCATTGGTGATTTTATGGAAGTTTTCATGGACGATTTCAAAGTTTTTGGAGAAACTTTCAAAGAATGCCTTGGAAATTTGGAAAAGGTTTTGGAACGATGCCAGCAGATGAATTTGGCATTATCATGGGAAAAATGTTATTACATGGTCACAGAAGGAATTGTGCTTGGACATAAAATTTCGAAAAAGGGAATTGAGGTCGACAGAGCTAAAATAGCAATCATTGAGACCCTGCCACCACCGCACAATGTGACATCCCTGAGAAGTTTCTTAGGACACGTGGGATTCTATAGAAGATTCATAAAAGACTTCTCGAAAATCGCAAGGCCGTTGACTAAGCTGTTAGAAAAGGACGCTACTTTTGAATTAAATGAAGATGCTATGAAAGCATTCTTGAATTTAAAGGATGCCATGGTACATACTCCGATTCTCGTAGGACCAAAATGGGATCAACCATTTGAGTTGATGTGCGATGCGAGCAATTTTGCAGTTGGAGTTGTGCTAGGGCAGAAAAATGACAAGAAATTCCAGCCTATTGCCTATGCTAGTCAAATGTTGACAAAGCCACAACAAGCATATACCACGTCCGAAAAAGAATTATTTGCAATAGTATTTGCATTGGATAAATTCAGATCTTACCTCTTGATGTCAAAGGTCATCATTCATACTGATCATGCGGCTATCCGATTCCTTATGTCTAAACCTGAAGCAAAGCCAAGACTGATCAGATGGATTCTTTTATTGCAAGAATTTGACGTGACTATCGTGGACCGAAAAGGAGTTGAAAACAGTGCGGCAGATCATTTGTCAAGGTTAGAGAATGAGAAAGGACAAGATATGACTGGAGATGTGAATGAATATTTTCCTGAAGAGAAATTGATGGGTCTCTATCTCACACCTTGGTATGCTGATCTGGCAAACTACCTTGTAGGAGGAGAATTACTGGAATTTTTAGATACACATGCCCGAAGAAAATTAATAGCTGAATCTCGATTTTATTTTTGGGATGAGCCGTATCTCTTCAAAGTGTGTGCCGATCAAATAATTCGACGTTGTGTAACAGAGGCTGAAGGACATGAAATTCTAGGAGAATGCCACCGAATGGGCCATCACTCAGCTAACAGAACTGCAAGAAGAGCACTTGAAGCAGGATTCTATTGGCCCTCGATATTTCGAGACACTCAAATTTGTGTAAGAAACTGTGACAGATATCAACGAACTGGGAACATCACTGGGAGAGACGAGATGCCACAGAATTACATACTGGCTTGCGAAATTTTTGATATATGGGGATTAGACTTTGCAGGACCATTTCCGGATTCCAAAGGTTTCAAATATATCCTTATAGCAGTGGATTACGTCTACAAGTGGGTTGAAGCAGAAGCCACTGCCTGATTATGTGTGATGGAAATGGCACTACTGTTGTCACACTTGATGTTTACTTCCTTAGCTTCGACCTCATAATCGTTGAGTTGTTGCATCATCTAAAGAATTTGCACACAACAGCTTCTTGCTGCTATTTACCCCGCTACAACAGTACTTGTGGCAATCGAGTTCTGCTTCTTGCTAAGCCATGAAACGAGTATTCCTCCTAAGAATTGACAAGTCTTAGAGGTACTCTTTCAGTCAATTTTGCATCTTGAAAAGTTAGCATCAGAATGGCCTATTTATTCGAACGATCCACCCCTAGGATACCAAAGCCCAACGCTTTTAGATTTGCTTGAAATCTGGCACAGAAACAAATTGCAAATGAGATTTTAGGCCGACTCGCTGTTAAGTACAGTAGAGAGCTAATGATCCCTCGGTATTTAGCTTAGTCTACTTCTTTCCCTTCGTTGTCAATATCTATTCGCAACGAGGTGTTCATTGGAATTTTGATGGATGACTTTGTGACACCCCAACCTCACACAGGCTGAGATAGATAAAACTTAACACAACAGCTACCTATCTCAACCAACAACCATAACATAGCGGAAGCGAATTTAAAACTTAAGGGCGTCATGCCACATCTAGGTATAAAACACAGCCTAGATGCACAGGCTAACCATAAGAAACGAACTAAGCTGTCATA
>CP025653.1:11649186-11700135 GCA_003576665.1 Ipomoea trifida
TCACAAAGTCTTCTTTTACGGCTTGATTGATTCTTGAAACTTGTAGCCTCCAATCTTGACTTTGTTGCCTTCTCAGCTTGATATTGCAGACTGTGTATCCTTCAGAGCTTGATATTTTTGACTTTGTTGTGCTCTTGATTTTTGATCTTGGGCAAGTTGATCTTTCAAAATATTTTCCGGGTGATTCTTGCTTGAGTATAAACAATGATCTTCAGAAAATCACCATCTTCAGATTTCTTCTGGTTTGTATTATCACGTACTGGAATGAACTTGAACCATGCAAAATGGTTAAGTTGCTCCATAAGTTGTTTTAGAGTAACCTTTACGTGTGTAGAAATGATGTAGAATTCGTGTAATCCATGCAAAGTTCCTCCATGTTGACTTTGACTTCCTCCATCACTTGCTCCATTGACCAAACTAGCTCCAAAATTAACTCTATTGACCAAAATTGTGCTCTTTTGACTTGGCCGTGTAACTAGCTCCAAGAGCTTCCTCCTTTGTATTTAAAATGTAGCAAGTGGGATTCGAACGCTGGACCTCTGTGTATATGTTTAAGTCTTTCACCATTTCTCCATTTCAGCTCATTCGGTCATATTCATCAAATAAATATATTTGATCCTTTTTAGCATGTCATAGAGTAAGACGTAGAGACAGTTGAATTTGAAGTTCTTCTCGGTTTAGATCAATTGACCCAAACTTCCTCCCAAAGTTACTCCATGAGTTGCTCTATTGACTAAAACTTTGACCTTTTAGCCGTGATAGGATTAGCTCCATTCCATGCTCTCCAAAACTCAAAATGTCTTCAATAGGATTCGAACTTGAGTCTTCTAGCAACGATAAACAAGCCTTGTCCATTGGATCATGTATACTCATGTGTATAGTGGAAGTAAATGACTTACAAGAGTCATAAAGAAATGAACTCTATAAGACAATAATTCGAACCAAACTATTGTCAAGTCTTGCCTTCCGGGTCCAAACTCTACACTCTAAAAATAAAATAGGGGATTTCTAAAATTACAAATTGGCTCATCAAAACTATTACAATTTTATTCCTAACACGCTGCATCTCCTGTAGCTGTCGGAGTACGGGGCCAACTGGTGGCGTAGGAGCTAAGGGATCGTGCTGCTCTTTCCTCCGGTGCTCTCGGTCAGCCTCACCCACGGGCTCTTCCTCTTCAGCTTCCTCCTCAGACTCGTCATCCTCCTCATCACCCCCTGCCTGCTCAACCTGCTGAGGCGCGACCAAACCTCGCAACCTCTTATGTGGAATGTGATAGCGCTCGATCAGCTCCCTGCTCTCGGCGGCTGGCATCCTACTCAGCTCGTGAGCGGTGATATACTCATTCCCCTCTACCTGAAACAGCCCAGAAAACTGCAAACTCGACGCATTGAACGTGCTGTGAACCGGCTGCCTTGCCAACTCCCCAGTGACATTAACTCTCTTCTTCTGGAATAACCAACTCAGAACCATCCCGTAAGGCCGGTTGCGCCTCTTGACTGTCTTGCAGAAATCCATGTGTAAGATCATCAGCGTAGGCAAATCAAACTTCACCCGATGCTTCAGAAAGTATGCAAAGGCACACTCTATGGCTGTAACCTCCCTGCTGTTGTTCCGGTTGGGCAACAAACTTTCTCCAACCAATAAAGTCAGAATCCTCTGCTCACCCGTCAGATTATGCTTATCGGGGTGAGTGTCTAAAGCAATGTCCTCATTCTGCCCCAACATGTACCTCAAATAATCTCGGAAGCCCACATCCCGTGTCTCAACCCAAGCACTGCGCTCATACTCATTGACACCTCCCAACGGTAAATTAAGCAACCTACCCAACTTGGGTGGGTCAAAAGAAATCCTTACGCCCTTCACTATCGAAGTGAGCACGGGCACTTGGTTAGCAGTCTTAACTTTCATGTTCTGATAAAATTGATTGACCAAATTGGGATAAACCACATTCTCAATTCGCATAAATAAATCCAACAGACCCTGATAATTCAACATATTCACTATTTTAGGTGAAAAGTGTAGCGGGTCTAGAGCTTTACCATCAATTATGGAATAACGGATGTTGCTCGAGCCTTCTCCTTCCCCGGCTTGATTTCTCCTTGACATTTTTGTTGGTGTAGGGTGTCGAACTTGGTGACTGCCGATTGCCGTGAAAGAAAAACGAGGACGAGCAAAGCTGCGGACATTGGCGGAAAACGTGCGCTGCCTGGCTGCCGTTGGAGAAAACTCGCGGATCTGGACGACGGTTGTGCGTGACCTGATCGTGATCGACGGAGGCAGGTTGCGGACTCTGGCGCTCTGTTGCTCCCTTGCTGCTATGGGAAAGAAAAGAAGAAGCGGAGTGCAGAGGCGGAACGACTAGGGTTATAATTCGCTTGAAAACCCAATTGACGCATGTACCCCTCAAACTTGCGGTCTGAGCCAACGGGAATCGGGACCCCGTTACGTTATTCTCCCTTCTTCTCGCGAAACACTTCGGCGGAACGCTCTCTTCCGCTGCCTACCTCCGCACGTACACGCGGAACACCTCCACGGAGGCCTCTGTTCCGTTCTTCCCCACCGTACCGTTACTACTACTGGGCCTCTAGAATTAAAACAGAGACTTTGTGATTGGAACACTACGAGTCAGTGTAGCTGGATGGCGTGGTTCCCTTGTTGTTAAACCTTAGGCATGGGTTCGAGTCCCCTTGTGAACATTAGCTAGGTCCTTAGGCTTCTTTTCCCTTCCTTTGCATTTTGTTTCTTTGACTTGACTTCACGAACTTCCCAACCACTTAGCACAAGATCGGGTCTTCAAGATTTCTTAACTAAACGCATCTTAAGCTTTCTAACTAACGAGAGGTCACTTAACGGTTCGTCTAGCTATAAACACTTAAAGAAAAGACCCTAAAAGCACTTAAAAGCCACGCAATTAAGATTAAGCTCGAGGGTTACCTTCTTCAAGCCCATTTGCCTCGGCATGGGTGCGGCCCATCACAAAGATCTTCCTCTACGGTTGCCCGGCCTGCTGCCCTCGGCCGGCTACCTCCGCTACCCTCAGCCTCTCGGGTGGGTCGGGTCGCTGCTGGGGCTCCCTGAGCCGTGCTCGGTCTGGATTGGGATGAACCTCCTTTCTTGGCTGTGCACTCATAGGCTCGGTGTCCTCGCAGTCCGCAGCTAAAGCACTCCACCAGCCGCCCCTCACAGTCGCGCCCCGGGTGATCTCTCCCACATCGCTTGCAGTGGAAGTGCCGTGTACGAGCTCCATCGCCCCCTGATCCTTGCCCAAAGCTAGGGCGAGATCCACTGTTGTGGCTAGCGCCACCCTGCTGGAAACCACCTCTCACCCCGGAGCCCCCGGGCCTGTGCCTCTTGGAGTCTGTAGCTCCACCCTCTGCTGGCCGCTTGGAGCGTTCTTGGATCCCTCGGCGGATAGTCAGCACACGGTAGTGGTCAGCGGCGCTGCTGTAGGCCTCACTCAGCGTCTGGAACTTGAACACAACTAAGGCCATGCGCGTCTCCAGGTTCAGGCCAGCCACGAACCGCTCAATCCGGGTCTCCTTAGTCGGGGCTAGCGTCGGCGCGAATCGAGCTAACTCCAGGAAGCGTCGATGATACTCCTGCACGGTCCTCGTCCCCTGCTTGAGGTGTAAGAACTCATCCTGCATCGCCGCCTTGACGTGGGCCGGGTAGAAGCGAGCTCTCAGTCGATCCTTGAACGTCTCCCACCCGAAGTCGGGCTCCTGGCGCATCGCTGGGCCGCCGTGGACCCACCAGAGGTCTACCTCCTCCTTCAGATAAAAGCTCGCCATCTCCACCTGGCGACCCGGCGGACACTCCACCACCTCTAGGATCTTGTCGAGTGCCCGGATCCACTCCTCCAGGATCACGGGGTCCTCCTCCCCGACAAAGAAGGGTGGGTGCTGCCCCGCCACCCTCCGAACAAGGTCCGGCTGCCCGCGCTGGTTGTTCTGAACCATCGCGTTCCCCAGAAGCTGTGTGATCTGTGTCAGCTGCTGGAGGTTCTGCATCAGCTGCTCCACGTAGGGCACTTCCGGGTAGTCCTCGCGTCGACGTGGCGGCACCATGATCGTTAAAAGAGGGGGATACTAACAGAAAGCGAACAGAACTACGGTCGGCCTTAACCAACCACGCAAGAAGCAAGTGAGAACGAGCTCACAACAGGCAAACAACAAACAACCTGCAAACATAAACAAAAGCAAGTAAACGAGTCCTCACCGCGCGGCCTAGAATTCACACATCTTAGAATTCTTAAACATCTTAATTTACACACTCTCACGCCACTTTTCTCTCCATTTCTCTCCAAATTTGATCTCCATTTTCCTACAAGCTTTCAAGTAAAGATTGCTCTTTTATGGTTGCTTAGGAGTGGGTAAGATCATCTAGCCTAGAATCTCTTTTGTATTTTGTGTTTTTGATAGTCTTTTAAGCATATTCTTATAATGTTCTTTTGGGGTTCTTTGGGAAAAGATGATCAAGGTGAAGGTGGGACATTGTGATCTTGCTTAGGGCTTCTTGGAGTTGGAAAAAAACTATTCAAGGTAACCATCCATGTCCATCAAAACTATTTTTGTTCACTCCTATTCTATATAATGTTCTTGGTGATTGGAAATCCTGAAAATTCCTTGTGATTAGCCTATTTTGTTGAATCTATTTGTTGGATTGCATCTTGATCTTTTGATTAGTGTTGTATGATCATTGATGGTTTGGATTTCCATGTTTTTGGCCTCTAAATTGGATGAAATGTTGTTGTGTTGGGTCTGAATATACTCTCTGGAAATATGGTTTTCTCGTGTCTGCTTTGCTTTCTGGACTGGGAGTTGTAGTTGACCTTGCGGAGGTCCTCGGCGGCACAATGTAACCCGCCGAGGAGTTCCGCAAGGCCAAGGCGGAGGATGTGGCCGGTTGGTGGTGTTCCGCTGGTATGGACCGCCTCCTCCTTGCGGAGGGGTGCGGCGGAGGTCAGAGGACCGTTGCTGTGTTCCGCAAGAACACTGGGAGATTCGATTCCAGTGATCTGTTTGTTGTTGTTGTTGTCTGTTGTTTCTCCTTGTTTCTGATTATTGTGGGATTGTTTTGTTGGGTATGTTGCCATGTCTTTTGAGTATTTATTCATGTCTTTGGTTTTCCCTTGTTGTACTCTTGGTCTATTGAATTCTTGATACTCATTTACCTGGGAGTTTGCTTGTGTTCATAGATGAGATGAACACTTTGTTTGGGTCGTTATGGGATGATATTGGAGTATGAGTACATGATATGGGTTGTTGGTATCATGGGAGTTGTTGGGTGGACTGGTTATGCTATTATTGTTTGTATTCGGGTTCATTACCCCTGTGATTGGGTTCATTACCCCTGTGATTGGGTTCATTACCCCTGTGATTGGGTCGACGACCCCCGTGATTGGACTTAGGTCCCTGTGATTGGACTACGGTCCCTGTGATTGGGCTCATTACCCCGTGATTGGGTTCATTACCCCCGTGATTGGGTCGATTCACCCCTGTGATTGGACTTCGGTCCCCGTGATTGGGTTTTTACCCCTGTGCACTTGGTTTTGTTTGGGTTTGAGTTCGGTATGATGCTTGGTGCGAGGTTCGTGGTTGGTGTTGGGTTTTCTTTCGGTTCTTTGAGTATGAGTCTTTGTTTATTCGATTGATATCTCGTTGTCCTCGGTTATACTTGTCTATTCCTTACACTTATGATCAGTTGGTATCGTGGTTATGATTCGTTGTTGTCTTATGCTTCCCTCGTGAACTTTGGCCTTATTTTAATGAGTTTTGGTTTATGATTCGTTCAGCTTGTTGTTGTTGAGTATCGTTTTGAACTATTGCACAGTTCGTTGGTGTTTATATTCTATATGGGTGTGTAAACCTATTTACAAGCTTATTATATATCTATATCTCCTTGCGGGTGTGAATGGTGGTTGCTTAGCATTCTTTTGCTAATGGTTCTTTGCGTGTTTTCCAGGTATGGAGTAGTCTACGCGAGAGTGCGCTAGAGTTTCCCTTTCTGAGGATGCGTAGACGTAGTTTACCTTGTTTAGACTTTGGTTTTGGGCCTGTGTGCCTTGAGATTATGATATACTCTTGAATAGTCCCTTGAGTACTTTTGGATAATTGTGGATTTATACTTTGAGGATTTTATTTCAGTTTTATGATATGACAGTTTAGTTCGTTTTATGTTTAGCCTGTGCATCTAGGCTGTGATATACCTAGATGTGGCATGACGCCCGTAAGTTTTAAATTCGCTTCCGCTATGTTTGGTTTGTTGGTTGAGATTGGCAGCTTTTATGTTAAGTTTTAGCTATCTCAGCCTGTGTGAGGTTGGGGTGTCACATGACTTGTATACCTAACAAATAGTTGAGTTCTCCCATCATGCTCATCTCAAACTTTCCTTGCATGAGTTTTGAGAACTTCTCACATAAGGACAGATTTGTGCTTCCGAAGATGATATCGTCGATGTAGATCTACACCAATAGAATGTGTTCACCATTCTTGATTCGAAAGAGGGTTTTGTCAACTTTTCCTTTCGTGAATCCAAAATTGATAAGGAAACACGAGAGGGTGTAGTTCCAAGTTCTTGGCGCTTGCTTTAGTTCATACAAGACCTCTTTTAGCTTGCTCTAAGTACACTTCTTCATCCAACAATCCATTGAGAAAAGCACTCTTCACATCTATTTGAAAGACCTTGAAGTCCTTGTACACGACATAGGCAAAGAAAATATGAATCGCTTCCAGTTTGGCCACGGGTGTGAAGGTTTCATCAAAATTGATGCCTTTTTCTTGATAGGAGCCATTGGCAATGAGACGAGCCTTGTTCCTAACAATGACTCCTCATTCGTCAATTTTTTTCCTAAAGACCCATTTTGTCCTAAGTATATTTTGGTGTGAAGGTCTAGGAACCAGCTCCCAAACATCGTTCCTTTCGAATTGATGGAGCTCTTCCTGCATGGCTGCGACCCAATCTGGATCACCAAGTGATTCTTCCACAGCCTTAGGCTCGATTTGCGAAAGAAAGTAAGCCATCATGCACTCACGAATTTATGCATGTGCCCTTTCTCCTTGTCTTACGTCTCCAATCACTTGATCTTGAGGATGATCTCTCCGCCACATCAAATCTAGTTGAAAAGTTGTTAGAGGAGCATCTTCATCTACTTCATTAACATTTCGTGTAGCTTCAACCTCTATCTGCTCGGATAGATGAATCTAGTTAGGCAACCGAATTCGACTCAGCTCGGATAGAGAACACTTTCGGCTCAAATTCGACGCTCGGATCCACTCAGCTTCAGTATCTACTTCTGCCTCTTCTAAAATTCTGCTCGACTTGGATTGATCCATTTGGATGCTTATTTGTCCACTTCCTCGAATAGCTTTCCAACATCTATGTTGATGATACCTTCATCGAATATAACATGGATGGATTTTTTTTACCACCATGGTCATCATGTTAAGTACACAGAAAGCGTTATTGATGGCTGAGTAACCCATAAATAGCCCTTCATTAGCTCTCTCATTGAAAGCCTTGAGATGCGTTTTTCCGTTGTTGTGAATAAAACACTTGCTACCGAAAGTATGAAAGTAGCTCACAACTGGTTTCTTGCCTTTCCATAACTGTCCTTGCAGCTTCATTGAATGTTCGGTTCCTCCTTTTGACTATTCCATTCTACTGTGGAGTCCTAGCTGCTAAAAGCTGATGGATGATGCCGGATTGTCCACAAAAATTTTGAATCACTTGATTGACAAACTCGGTGCCTTGATCTTACTTGATCTTGATAATGCTTGTTCCTTTCTCGGTTTTCAATTACTTTAATAACTTAGGTAGCATCCTTTTGGTCTCGTTCTTTTTCCTTATGAACAATGTCTAAGTATATCGTGCCCAGTCATCTACTACCACTAGCGTATACTTTCGACCACTTAAGCTTACTAGGTCGACTGGACGAAATAAATCCATGTGCAATAGACTCAAAGGTCTAGAGTTTGTGTCACAGGATTTTGACTGAAACGAAGATTTGATTTGTTTCCCCCTTTGATAGGCTTCACAAATCTTTTCCTTGTCGTAGTTCAGATTTGGTAGTCCCTCTACCAAAGCTCCTCTAGCTAGCTTATTAATGGCCTTGATGTTAAGATGGTTGAGCTTATTGTGTCATTCTCAACTCAAGTCATTATTACTTTTAGCTACTAGGCAAACATTCAGCTTCGTCGATTCTCATGCGACAACATACATGTTCTTTTGTCTCATTGTGGAATGAATTGTCTCTCCATTATCCTCACTGATCACGCTACACTAATCCTTTCGACATCACCAACTCCCTTGATTTGTCCACTTGTCTCACTACCAAAAAAATACTTTAGGACATTAATCTCTTGGTAGTTGCTTAGTTTTGATTTGTCACCAGTCATGTGTCGTGAACAACCGCTATCTATGTATGTACCAAATGGTCCTGCTTACCTGAAATCAAAGATTAATTAACCTTAGGTACCCATACCTTATTGGGTCCTTCTTGGTTAGCAGTGAGCTTAGGCATCCATACGAACCTAGAGCTCTTTAAACCCATCATCGTTCCTCCATAGCCGGTAAAGACTTGATAATCAAAAGGGATGCTTTGAAATTTTTGAGGCTTTTTAAGTGTATAATGTTTTTGAAAATTGGGTTTGGACATGTTGCTATACACCCTAGAATAGAATGTTTGCTTATGCCCATGATACCTTTTGAATTGTGCTTTCGACATAGGTTCATGGACCATAAGTCAGTCCTTATTAGAGGGAAAATGTCTTCCGGCGCCTGTCATCGACCTTCTAGATGGTCTCCGAGGCTTGGCAAACCCATTGTTTTGACAATTCGAGTAGCATCTCGGCTTACCCTTAGAATGACCATTGTGTCTCTTCTGAGAATGTTTAAATCTCGAGTTATGTTTGGCTTTACCCTTCGGGTGGTTAGCCTTCCTTGGTTGACCATTTGAGGGATGACTAGTCAGTCTGTCGCCACTTGGTCTATTACGATTTGTGTGCTAGACACTCATCGGGTTATCTTCGGAAGGATTCCCTCTCGAAGGTTCCACAACTCGTAGTACTGCTTTTACTTTTGGTTGGCTAGTTTGTTGTGGTGCCTTACCCTTATTTACAATCGTCACCAGCTCGGGTTGCGACGTTTGACCTTGAACGAACACAAATTTTAGACCTCCATTGGTTAAAATGTCTATGGGTTTTGCCAGTTGGACTTGTGTTTTAGAGCTGGGGCTATATCCAAGTTCGGCTTTATCCCGGGTTGGTCTTTGCATGCTCACTTTTCTTTTGATCCATTATTTTGGATGAATTAGTAAAGGTAGTTATGCACTTGTGCAAGTTATACTCTCACACTTCCCTCGCTTTGCGCTCTTCCTTTAGAAAGAGAACTTGCTTCTCGAACTTGCCAATTGTGCTCAGCATCTCATTATTTTTTAGCACGATGCTACCAAGAGTTTCACGATCAAGGGCGTAGATTCAAGCTTTCTATAACGCAAGCCCTTCGATTCCAAGCGTACTCTGGGAAGGCAAATATGAAGGGTGTGTATATTGACTTGTCAACCATTGATTCCTTTCGTTTTATGGTAGAGATGGAGCCATTGATATCCCAACCCAAGTGGAACTTATTCTTTAGTTGGAGGGAACCCACGTATTGCCAGGTGGTAAATGAGTTTTAAGCATCCATGGAGTACCGGAGGGCACTAAGGGAGTTTGATAAACCCACCATCTCGTTTAGGATCTTCAACAAAGCATACCACATATCGGTGGACTAACTCGGCTACAAATTCAGATACCTTGGCAAGCTAGAAGATCATACCCAAATGAGACAGTGCGACCTGAGCTTTGTTTACTTCAAAGGTATATAATTTTTATTTTTTCTACTTTTGGAGTATGGTGACCAGCAACCCCATTCGTATGGGATTTATCTGCAACCAGTTGTTATACACCCAAGTAGATGTGTTAGTTGAGGTGATCTCTGTAGAGACACTCTTGACTAGGTTGTGCAAGGGCTACAAGTTAGAGAGAAAGCTCGTTGGGAAGAGGATTCTAGGGGTGATGCCACCATTGTGGATTGACGATATCTTTACGTTCAAGTAACATTAACAGGACCTGCCCCGATAGAGAGGAGAGACAAAGTAGGTACCCATTTTCCCGCAGGGACCCCAACTCACTAAGGTGATATGTAGGCTTTCCAATACCAGTTGCATAGGAAATTGCATAAATGACCCGCGACTTATCAAAGTTTCCACACTTTAATTTACTTATCCTCAAGTAACTCACAATTTAAGCCCTAATCATTTAAGTGACAAAAATAGTTATGTAACTCTATCAATCAATTGGTCAAGTGATTTTAGGGTGTAGCCAACGGGAGAGGGTGAGATCCCCCACACTATCTACTAAGAGCGCGCGTTAAGCATGTGCTATTTCAATTCTAAGAATATGCAAAGGAAGCAAAAATCTCTAAAGATTAAATATAAGCATTAGCCCTTTGGCACACTTAACCAACTATCCAACCAAACGCCAAAGCCCTTTGGCATAAAAAATAAATGAGGGTAGGGGCATGGACTGCTCATCGCCAATGGCTTGGGCGGTCTTTATTTTGTCTCAACCCCCTCGGATAACATCATCGGGCACCCGACTTACATGGAGTGTCATGTTTTTCGAAGAGCAGGGCAATGGGTACCCGAATCCAAGCGAGGTGACTCACCTCTCTATTTTCTTATCTTCTAGGATAACGTCGTTGGGACAACCGACTTCACGTAGAACTCTACGCTTGTATGAAGAACGGTGCAATGGTTGCCTCAAATCCTAGCAAGATGGCTTGGCTAAGATTTTACGTCTAAAAGTGACCATACTTAGCCTTGTTTTTCATACTTTCACCAAATCAACCCCTCTTGCCTTCTTCTTAGGGATAAGGGATTTCTCTCAAGCTCACAATAGGCTCACCGTTTGCCCTATGCCCTACGAAAATTGGTTCAATTTTCGGGCTTCGCTTACCTTATCTTTCTCAAGTTAAAGGGTGCACACTCCCACTTCGAGATATTCTTGACTAAAGTCCTAACAAATAAGAGACAAAGAACATGCAAGCACACAAGGATTTGAACCTTTTTGGTTCCAAACATTTCAATTTTGGTGCAAAAGGTAACTTCCAAAGAATATTCCAAATATTATTGGCACATGATTAAAACTTCGCCTAGATAGTATAGACAATGACACACTCTCCAGAGTCAAACACACCCATAAGCAAAACCAATCTATCAATTCAAGTAACAAAACAATTTAAGCATTCAATGCATCCTTTCCAAACTTTAAAATAAATATCGTCCTTTTTATGTTTCCGTGAGTACCGGTGAAAAAGGAGCTTGGGTCTATAACACACATAAAGAACACCTTTCCACAATTTAGAAGTGCTTCTGGGCTCAGGACATTCTAATCATACCCATTCATGAATCAACAACATGCAAAGCTCATCCTATGCGAATCAATCCAGCAAAAACTCATAGCTAACGTTTCCACACTTTAAAAGATTAAATTGGGGTACTCAGTTGTAAGAAGGGATAGAAGATATACCAAACACGTGGATATCCCCTCATTTCCACATGTAAAGCTTCCTACCTTGCCTTTACCCCTCAAGAATACCTACAATCAAAGGTTAGTTAAAAGAATAAAGAATATCAAGCCCATCCTTCCTTCCACTTGCTGTTTCTTCTTTCTTTTTTCTTTTTTCTTTTTTTTTTATTGGCTTGGGGTGCTTCCCAAGAGCGCCACGTTTAACGTCTTTGGCTAGACTCAACTTCATCTACAATAAAACACTACACCAAAAAGGTTATTTAGTGGCGGTTAATTTGTTATTTAGAGGCGGTTCAAAACCACCACTAAACTATTTAGAGGCGGTTCCCCAACCATGTCTAAATAGTGTGTCGCGAGGGATTTAGAGGCGGTTTTAGACAAGTGTGGGAATTAATAGAAAACTTATTTAGCGGCAATTTTAATGCATTTAGCGAATAATCAATTATTTTGTTTAGAGTTTAGCGACACTTACATAACCGCTACTAAATTATTTTATTTATTTTTACTTTAAATATTAGCGGCGGTTATATATAATTGCCGCTAAATTAAGCTTTAGTTTTTAAATTAATTTTTGAATTATTTCTTATCTAATTGTAATTAAAGTTTTTGAACTGACATTTTTATTTTAATTTCTAAAATCCTCATCAAATTAAGTTTTTTTTTTCTTTTTGTGTGTTAAACTCTTGATAAGCTTCCAAGATACCCATTATTTGAGTGTAAATTAGGGTGCTTTGTAACGTTTTAGTATCCTTACATGATAAATTTGTGATCAAATGTGCTTTAAATTCATTAACCGCACACAAAGCTACCTTTAGCATAAATTGAGACGATACAGGAGTCCTGGGAGCTAATAGGAACGAAGACCGAGCTTAAGGAACGAACCAAGCAAGTTTGGAACCCCGAAGGACCCAAAATGACCTCCACACACGTGGTGGTGCACGTGGCCACTTTCCAGTAGCCAACCACGCACCACCACACGCGTGTAGAAGGGCGTGGAATGGACACTGTGCGAAATTCCTCCTAGGGCTACATTTCGGAGACTATTTACACCCCCTTGATACAATTTCAGAGGAGTAGATCAATTATTATCACTTTTCCATTTCTTGTAATATTTTCATTTCATAGAATAGTTTAGCTTAGCTTAGAGAATTCTCCTTGTAGCAAGACAACAAGCTTGGATTGAAGGAACGCTTCAAATCTAGGTGATTTCTATTACATCTTAATCTAATTTACTATTTTGTTCTTGGATTGAATTAGCTATTGTCTTGAATTCTTTATCATGAGTGACTAGTTTAATCTAGGGATTTGGATTGTGTGAAGATATGTTGCTAGTGTGATGATCTTATATCTTATTTTGGATTAAAATGCTTGGATTGTTGGAATATCTATTCTTGTCTATTGATTGTTGTTTTGATGATATCTTGTTTGGATTTGGCCAATCTACATGAGAGATTGAGCTCTTGACTCTTTCATGTCTTTGATTAGAGTTAGGATTGAAAGCTTTGTAACAATCATAGATCTTATGGACTTCTTAAGAATAGTAGGATAATGTGTAGCTAAAGTGTTTGATAAAATGTCTCTTAGGACTTTGGTTGCTTAAAGGCACTCCTAGGTCCAAGAAACCTTAGTACACAAAGGTGGAAGAGGACTAAGAAGACACACTCCTGAATAGCCAACATCTTTGCTTTGTTTATCCATTATCTTAGACACACTAGGATGCAACATAGATGAACACTCTCCAATCCCTTACCTCCTTACATACATTTACTCATATTCATTTTACTTTCATTCTCACACAACCCTTATGAACATTTTCACTCTTGCATCGTCATTCACCACGCTCGAATCTATTACATGACTCAATCATTTGAACACACAAACACTTGACACACCTCCACCTCCTTCCTTCGAGACCGACACTCGAGGAGTCATTGACTTTCCGTTTTAACATACACATATCTTTTGACACCTCAACCCTAAGCAAAAACTGCTCCAACGTCATCTTTACATTCAAATTTGCATTGCAATCACAAACAAACTCTATATACACATTTAATTGAAAAGAAAATCAATTCTAACAAATATTTGTCAAATAATATCAAAAAATATTCATGTACAACCAATCGTCTACATATTAATTGAACTGGATACATAACTGAAAAATATTTTAAATGAAAAATATAAAGCAACATAGTAGTTTATTCATCAATATGACGGTTTCATGCAAAAGGAAATTGTCCATTTACATCATCACAAGACAATGAATACCATTTTTCACCCTCGATGAGAATTGATAGTCATGACTTTTCCTTGTAATATTTTGAATAGCTCATACAACCTTCAGCATGTATACCCTACAACAGATAATATACCCTACATTTCTTGTTTAGGTAGAAGAGAATGTGAATAACATAGTGGATTTTGATAGGATTACATAACAGATGAAAATCATGAAATGTCTTTCTAGAAATACAAAAGAAGAAGAAGAAGAAGAAGAAGAAGAAGAAGAAGAAGAAGAATAAGAAGAAGAAGAAGAAGAAGAAGAAGAAGAAGAAGAAGAAGAAAGGAACTTCTCCAATAGTAGGATTCATCTTATTAATGGAGCTAATTACATAGAGAATATGACGATTTCAAAAAACAAAAAATAAATAAAAGAGAGAGAGAGAGATGACAAGATACCTTAAGGATGGAAATTTCATTGCAGAAATCCTCCATGTTTTCAACAGTCAAATCTTGCTCCAAGAAAACTTTGATTACAACTTTTGTTCCATTCCAAATGCTACGAAAAACTTCTCCAAAGACTCCTAGAAATGGACAGGAATTAAACATAACAATAAAAGGACAAAATAAATAAATGGTGTGAAGTTTTTACCCAGACTTGCAGGTGAATCTATTCTGGCTTTCTATGCATGTCTATAGATAATACTTCTTAGTGCTTTGAGAAAGAATTTGAAAGATCAGTAAAAAAAAATCATAGTTCACAATGGTTAATTTTAAGCACCTAGACGTATGGTTTTGCTGTGATAAAGGTTAAAGCATATTCGCATCTTCATATGTGCTCACATATTCCTCTGTCAAATTCTCAACATAAAATCCATTTTTGGTGTCATCCTTTATCTGAAGCATTACAACCAAAGACTTGATTCTCATTAATTACCATACACAGTAATGAAGAATAGCATAACAAAATTTTCAAATTATGTTTTTGCTTGCATGAAAGGATGCATAATTTTTACCTTTAAATTCCTCTGTAGAGGATCTAGTAAATCCCCAATATGGTCATTGTATACCTGCAGTAGTCAGTAAGCCACTTAGTACATATCTCAACACCATTTTAACAATAGCTACGTCCAAGGTGTCAACGTAATTTACCTCAAGGAATGAACAACGACATTGGTAACTTATTTCTTTATCTTCAGAATTCTCATGCTCCAAAATAGTCCCAAAAAAAAAAGTCAAGAATGCCCTATTCCATACTTTCTTTGCATTTTAACATGAAAAAAGAAATGGCCAAAATGGCAGACTTACCCTCTGAATGTTATCAAACAACATCTGGAAAATGCGTGGAACAAAAGACCATTGGTTCATGGAGTCTCAACCATTGCACTGGGAGGTCCCCACAATGTGTATGTCTTTCCACTCCCAGTCTGGTAAGAATTAACCAAATGTAAGTACTGGTACTAAAATATAGAAAGACCTAAGAATCAAGGACATAAAAAGATCAAGATATAAAACAACTTATCATACACTACCTGTCAATAAGCCAAGAGTGATGTGTTATAACTTATATAGCCTGCCAATGCATCCTTAACCAAAGGGATCCCAACTGATTGAAACACATCCTCCTAATTTACACAGAACAAGTTGTGAAAATCAATCCCTCAATTCAAACATTTTCTCAAGTTGAGCAAATTAAACTAAGCAGATAACATAAACATCCAATCAAGAACATATTTGAGCTCAAAACAGTAATTAATTCATAGTCACAGTAGTGAATCTGGGAAAAACCGAAACGTTTGAAACAATTGCCATACCTGAGTTGAATTCGAAAGTTACCTCTCAATTCATGCGAAAGTTAGCTCTCAATTCATGCGAAAGTTAGCTCTCAATTCATGCAAAAACTCAGAGTGTTCCCCTTTTAGACAGCCCTGTGCAAATATACATCACCATTAAAGATATCATATTATCAATTCAACAACATTTTAAACTAGTAAAACATAAAATATAATATTGAACTCTGAAGAATGAAAAGAAAACAGTCCAAAGATCCACAACTTTAACTATGCACATGGTTGCTGATTTTGACATCAACTGTAAAATTACAACAGGGAAAAAATCCCCAAAACGCAAAATCCCTAGCTCATTAACTCGCAAATGTAGTCGAGAATCAAATTACTATTCTGTAGTTGCTGTGACTTAAAAAAGATACATTTGTAGCGTGAATAAATACATATTCTTCCAGAGATTATATACAGATTAAATTTAAAAAAAAAAAAGAATTTAAAAGAAACAACACTTACGATATTGGTTCAAAAGATGTTTGAAGCTTCTATGTGGTAGAGAAGTCTGGTTAAGCGTCGACGCCGACGACGGGACGAGACGGAGCGGTGACTAACCGATGAGCTTGAGGGCTTGAGATCGAGAGGATAGCTTCTCGAAGCTTGGTTCGACATGAGGAATAAAAAACGGTGAGCGATGAGCAATGAGCAGTGAGTGAGGGTTGAGAAGATCGGAAGATGAGTGAAGTTTAAGTTTACATATTAAATTAGTGAAGTTTACATATTAAATTAGCGGAGGATTATATAACCGCCTCAAAATAGTTATTTAGAGGCGGTTATATATAATCGCCGCTAAGTATATGTCGCTATAAAGACAATTTGTTGTAGTGACACATGAAAAACTACCAATGCTCACATCTAACAAGAGCAAAAGGAAAAGAAAAAGAAATCCAACAATCAAACAAATAATCATTGTCCACAAATTCTTTCCAAATTTTTCAAACCAAATGAAACCATTCCCTTCATAGGAAACCACTCTTCTTCCTTCAAACTTCTCTTCACTTGGGTGGGTTGGATCGAACCTTCTCATACTCCCTTCGAAGTTGATCCATCCTCACTCATCAAATCATTACTACAAAAATCAAGGGAATTGTCCTTACACAAGGAGTCATCCTCACAAGAATAACAAGTAGTTTCCACAAGAGTTTGAGCACTAGGATTTTCAAGAATAGAAACGCAAAGAAGGTCAAGAATATTACCTCGTGTTGGCTCTTCATCTTCCCACACGATCTCAATGTTTACATCATCTTCGCTCTCTATCGCGTCCCCTTTTTTATTTTCGAACTTGGAAGTTGAAACTTCTTCAAGCACCAGGGTGTCACACTCCACTTCACACTCTGCAACACTCACCTTTTCATCATTCTTTTCTATTTCAACCCCATCCCCTTCTTCATTTTTACTCACAACTCTTGAATTTTCTTCGAACAACGAGGGATCCTCCATAAATGGGATGTTAGTTCTTGATGAAATTTTCTTAAAGATCTCCTCCGTCATAGACAACACCTTGGTTTCAACCTCTTTCAATGGTAGGCCTTCCTCTCGGAGGGTAACAAGGTATTCCATCATTTCAGTCTTAAGTTCGGCCCTTAGTCTGCTGTGTCCTCCTTGGCCATCTTTATGAATGCTTCCATTTTTTCTTTTAAGATCTCAATCTCGTCATTAGCCGGTAGCAGTGTTGCAAAAATCGCGCATAGGTGCCGATTAATCGGCGCCTAGGCGCTAGGCGGCTGGGGGCCGCGTCGAGGAAGGCCGGAATCGGCCTCCTCCGCGGCCAGCCGCCTAGGCGGCATAGGCAGCCGGTTAGGCGGCCTAGGGGGCGCCTAAACCGGCTAGCCGGCTGCCCCGTCTCAGCCCCCTCCCTTTTTTTTTTTTTTTTTCGCCTGAAAGAGGAAAGCTCTGCCATGGTCGCCGGAGTGCTGGACAAAGCTACGGACGACGGAGAAGAACTGAAGAAGATGATGCCAGAAGAGGTCTATGTCATCAGTCTGGAGGATGTATGGTTGTCGGCGGCGGAGATGGAGATTTCAGATCTGTGAGTTGTGAGCTTGGATGGTATAGCTTCCGCTTCCGGGGAAGATGTCGCCGCCGGGAGAGGTCTTCTTTGTCGCTGGTTTGGAACTTGGATGGCGATGGATGGCTTTCTACGATGGAATTCAAATATGTGTTGAAGGTTGGCAACTTGCAGATTTCATATCTATGGTTTGCAGATTTCATATCTGCGATGGAATTCAGATATGTGGTTTGGAGCTAACGTGTAGTTCAATATTTCAGGATGGGACAATTCAATATTTCAGTCTGTAAGCAGACTACTAATCAGTAGCGTAGGTAGAGGAGCTCCAATATCAATATTTTAGTCTTTCATCTGTAGCTTAAGTCGGCGGTGGAGATGAATTTCAAAGCTTTTTATTAATAAAAAAAAAAAATTAATCGGGCGCCTAGGCGCTAGGCGCCCCCTGGACGCCTAGGGGGCGCCTAGCGTTTTTTTCAACACTGGCCCGTAGTGGGTTATCACAAGGTGGTCTTTCGTAAGAATTGGTAGGGGTAAAATATGGGATGTGAGGTGGTGTTTCATAGAAGTATATAGCATTATTTCTTTCATAAAATTGTGGTGGAGGTGGATTGTAGATGTTTGGATGGGAGGTGGGATACAAATATGAATCATGGGTGTAGCTTCATAGAGGGTTATCACAAGGTGGAGGTTCACTTGGATAAAGGGGTTCATCCTTCGTCACCGGATTTGCATTTGTTACCGGTTCATAACTTTGGGACGATCCCTTTCATCAATTGTATAGCTTTGGCCTCAACACTCTTTACCTCATTCTTGAAAGAATTCACTTCCTCTCCAACTGCTTCCCATAATAAAGCTTTAAAGCTCAACGAGTCTTCTTTGGTGATTGGCCGGTTGCAGACTGCGACTGCGGAGGATATACGAGATGCAATAGAACAAAATATGTACAAGTAGTTCTATGGTGATTGGCCGATTGCAGACTGCGGAGCGAGGTGGCCCGAATAAAGAAGAATATAAAAGGGTTTTAGTTGGGAAGGATAAATAATGATGTCATTTCTTTAAAATAATAAGGTTAAAGATGGAAAAAAAAAGTTAGGAAACTACTAGCTTATTTTGAAACGCAGGTAGCATTCAAAAATAAGCTCTTATTTTAAGCTATTAGCTTATTTTAGGTGCATTACCAAACATAGCTTATAGCTTATTAGTAGCTTAAAATAAGCTATAAGCTCCTAAATAAGGTCTGCGAAACAGAGATTATGTGTTATTGTATTCAAATTACTCTAGAAAACCTTTAAAATTGATCTATCTAAAAGAAAGAGTACTTATAAATATCATATCAATATAAAATAAAGATGTGGAATTTATAATGCGTTTTCTATTAGAACCTTTTTGTCCAATTAATTAAGTTTCATATTTTGTCATGAATATTTTGTAATCATGGTTTGAAGTATTTTGATTTCTTGCCCTAGTTATAAATATTTTTAGCTCCCCGATGTGATTAAGTTTTGTTTATAAAATTGTATTAGTAATTAATTTATTATTTATTATGATAACAATGTTATTGTTTGTAAGCTTATTTAATTTTATATTATGTATTTAGTTTTATAAACTATAATTATTTATTTATGAACACATTGATGCGGTTATTGATTAATTTGTATTATATTTAGAAAAATACCTAGAATTTTTTTCATGATTATTATTGTGTAGGTAAAATTTCAAAAAACTTGTAAATATTATTTCATGCTATTTGGCATTAGTCCAGGAGCACCCCCTCAAGTAAAAGCTTCCACGGCCGGTTGACCAAAATGTAATTTTTTCCTTATGTAATTTAAATTTTAGGCTAAAGTGTCATCTTGCACCCTGAACCATTCTTGATTATTCATCCCGCACCATGGTCTTCAATAAGTGATTATTTGAGCCATAAACCAATTTTTTTTTTCCGCCTAGCCTTTTTTGTAGGTTTCCGGTATAACTAATGACATGTTGTCGGTTTCCATGCTGACGTGGCTTATTTGTTAAATGATGTGGCTTTACTTAAATGAGTTGGAGTGGAGTCCATTTAAGATAAAAAAAATAAAAGAAAAATAATTAAGAGTCAGAATGAATTACACTAGTTGTGGTCTAAATCGACAAGTCTAAGCTTTAATCCTCCGGCGAAATCTCCCAAACTTCCTCTCTGCGGCCACGCTTTTCCATTATAGATTACTTTAATCCTCCTACAAAATCGCCCAAACTTCCCGTCCAAAATCGCCCAAACTTCCTCTCTGCGGCCACGCTTTGCCTTTACAGATTATTGGCTCATCCCTCTGTCATCTATATGCACATATCAGTGGAAATATTCAAAGAAGAAGCAGAATTGGAGGATGACTGTGATGGCCATTCCATCGCCACGGACCGCTGTCCTCCTGTGTTTACTCCTGTTTCTGTCAAGCAGGAGTCAGCATTAATTCAGTGCTGTAGTTTCAACCTTTGGTAATTTGATGCAATTATGAAGTACAATAATAGAAAAGGAAAGAAAATAAAAGGTGAGGTGGTATTGGAAAGAACGATCAATGAGCAGAGGTATTCAGACCTAAGCTATGTCACACTGCAAAATGGTGAGGTGGGACACGGAGAAAATGTTGGATTCTCATTTCAACATTATGCACTGATGGAATGAAACAACAAATTGAGTTATTGGTACTAGAACTTGTCATTAGCAATAAACATCTTGTTAAAATAAGTACAACATTAAATTTTTTAGCATCAACTAAGGTCTGCCGTAGAAGTTTGTTTACACCATTATTACAGACAGATTACTTGTTGTGAGTTGTGACCCATTACTAAGTTACTGCATATTTTTCATGCACCCAGAACTCCCTGTCTTTGCCTTCTTCTTCACTGCAGATTCATTCCACAGAGTGAATCCACTCCCTGAGTAAGAACTGCATTTTGAGTTTTCATCCATTTCTGTCAGTACTACTTGGCTTTGCCATAGTAAATAAGTTCCTTTATGGCTTTGGAACCCTTTGCAAATAAGAAATGCTATAGGTCCCAATCCCTTCCGTAAACCCAAAGATACAACGGACGTTGATTTGAAGATGCTTGCGAAACTTTCAGGCGATTTACATAAGGAGCTCAACGGTCGCAAAACTTTCCGACAATTTACATAAGGAGCTCAACGGTAGCAGTGAAGATCCGTGTGCGGATGACCTTCAGTCCACATCAACACATGGTCCTTGAAATAAGCGTTGAATCTTAAAAAATAAGTCCACATCATCACATTACCGGTGCCATGTCATCGAGGAAACCGGAAAACCTGTAAAAAATTCTAGGTGAAATTTTTTTAATGGTTTATGGCTCGAATAATCACTTATTGAAGACCATGGTGCGGGATGAATAATCGGGAATGGTTCATGGTGCGGGATGGCACTTTAGCCTAAATTTTAGGTATGAAAATAAATGTTATCTATAGGTAAAACCTTTTCTTCTTTTTTTTTTCTTTTTTTTTTTCTTTTGCCATGCATCAGACCTATAAATGATAGGACCCGATAATGATTAGCCAGGACCCGGACCAGGTCGTGTGGACCACAATTGTATGGACCATAAATAAAAAGTATATTATTTGTGTATATAAAATATATTATTTAAAAGTACATTATTTTGTACTATAGGATAAACGGATACGATCGGGAATATCCTTGATGGGTGTCGACTGTCGAGATGGAAAGACAAAATGCCCAAGGATTTATACATACAGTGCTGGGTTGACAAAAGATAGATAGCATTAGGGCTGCAAACGAGCCGAGCCGAGCTCGAGCATGGGGTGGCTCGAGCTCGAGCTCGTTTGGAAGGGTGATGCTCGAGCTCGAGCTCGAGCTCGGAAGTTCTCGAGCTGCTCGAGTCGAGCTCGAGCAGCTCGATTGTTCGAGCTCGACCTCGAGCTCGATCTCAAGCTCGATTTCGAGCTCGAGAGCAGGCTCGATTTTGAGCTCGAGAGCAGGCTCGATTTCGAGCTCGAAATCAAGCTCGGCTCGAAATCACGCTCGAATTTTCAGCTCGAATTTTATGCTTGAATTTCACATGTTTCATCATACACTTACTGTTTTATCCATAAATAAATAATACAAATTTTTAAACATTCAAAAGTCCAAAATAAGTTCAAAACTTCACTTCAATATCAACTACACTTAAAGCACTCAAAATAAGTAAGTTCACTAGTCCACTTCAATATCAACTACAAGTCAATAACAACACTCAAAATAAGTTCATAGATCTACTTCAATATCAATTAAAAGGCAACAACAGTAGTCATCCTTGATTCCAAGAAAGATCTGTTGAATTTGAAAAAAGAAAAAGAAGCATAATATTAGATAAGTAAAGAATGCTAAATATTTGTTTAAAAACAAAAAAAGAATAACTTACTTTCATGAGTTGGATACCGGAAGAAAAATTTCTTGATATGATTTCTCTTTCTGAAAAAAAAAATAAAAAAATAAGAAGATAAAAAGTGTGTAAGTAACCAAATGCTTTAAAAAGATAATCACATCATCATCATTTAATATAAAATTAAACTTACCAATAGCAACTGCCTACTGCCTCACATAGTTGCTGCCTACTGCCTCAAAATCAAGTAGAGAAACCAATAACTGCTTCTAAGTGCTATGTTCAGTTCTTTGCTATCTTATTTCTTGCATATCCATAACAAAAACTTCAACAAAAAAAACTTCTTTGTGTCTTTGATTGTTTCCTTGTATTCCTTGTTTAATTATTCTTGTTATTCAAAGAAAAAGATAAGAAAAAAAAATTAGTCTTTGGCAGTGACTGTCCAGAATATTTCTGCCTGGCGCAATCAAGAACAAAAATTCGTGAACAAGACTTCCAAACCTTATTTTTCATTGAATTCTTTTCTGGAAGTCCTACTCTTGTTGAACTTGATATCTGGAAATTTTGGGCCAAAAATTCCTTACCAATCTTTCCCAGAAAATCCTTAAAGTTCAGTCAGTTTCTGGTTAATACTGTCCAGAAATTCTGCCTGGCGCAGTCAGGAAAGAAATTCGAAAACAAATACTTCCAATACTCTTTTTCACTTGAATTTTTTTGTGTAGGACCTCAACTTATAATACTTGAAATCCATAAAAAGTTTGAGTAGAAAAGTTGCTCCAATAAACACAGAAAATTCCGTGAACTTCTTGGCAGAATCTGGTAGTTTTTGTTCCTGAACTAAAACAATGTTCTTGAAGTTTCTTGTCCATTTATCATTCTGAACTAAAACAGTGTTCTACACACAATCCACAGTTCATTATATTCACATAGCTACACACAATCCACAGTTCATTATATTCACATAGCTATACACAATCCACAGTTCCACACTTCCACAGTCCACACATACACATTAACACATTAACCATTAGTCCATTACACCCTAAACCCTAACACATAATACAGCTGGTTGTTATATATACATAATTACATATACACATTACACCAATAATTACATAATTACAAATACAATATAAAATAATAGAAAATAAGAAGGGAGGAAGGCAGGTTCTTACCGGCGAGGGTCGCGGTGCTGGTTCGCAGGCGGTGGGCGAAGGCGGAGGGGAGGCGGTGCTGGTTCGGCCGCAGGCGGTGGGTGAAGGCTGGAGGGGGAATCGCGGAGGGGAGAGTCGGCGGTCGTCGGTTGCGTAGGAGAAGCAGAGAAGCAGAGTGAAGGCAAAGGGGAGGCGGTGGGTGAAGGCGTTAGGCGGAGCCGCGGAGGGGAGAGTCGGCCGGTCGTCGTCTCGTCGATGATTGCCGGCGGTCGTCGGTTGCGTAGGAGAGGGCCGAGAGCCCGAGAGGCAGAGACGCAGAGAAGCAGAAGGAAGGCGGAGGGCAGACTACAGAGGGTTAGAATTTGGTGACTTTGGCCTTTGGGGGGATATTAGGGTTAGAATTTATATATATATATATATATATATATATATATATATATATATATATATATATTATATTTTATATTATATTATACCTGGCTCGCGAGCGGCTCGTCGAGCCACGAGCCTAAAGAATTATAGCTCGAGCTCGGCTCGATTGTTAAACGAGCCGCTCGAGCTCGGCTCGAGCTCGACTTTGACCGAGCTCGAGTCGAGCTTTGACCGAGCGGCTCGCGAGCGGCTTGCGAGCCGCTCTGCTCATTTGCAGCCCTAGATAGCATTGGGGCGCGCCAATTGGTTTCATGAAGACTGCGGGCAAATTAAGGATAAGGATGGCTACATTGAGGTATTTGACACATCCATGCATGCATCTCCTATCCACTAGCTAGGCCAACAACTTGCATCCAAATCCCTCTATCTATCTATCTTTACACGTGCGTTTTCAGTTCCATTGCTAAACACGTAGTACTATACTTGGTTAGTTTCACCCTCCTCGTTCAACACATGGTTATGGATAGATGGCGATGAAGTCCGTGCAGCTACAACTTTTCATTTTCGATCTTCTCATTGCGGACGCTAAGCTACAAATTTAACTTTTAATTCATCCATAGTTTCAAGTTTAATCTTACATATTAGCGATTCTGTCTAAATGTGATTAGGCGTGTGACTAAATACTTTATTTTCACGTTTAGAATATACATACAAAAGTAAATAATTGATCCCATTTCAATAATTAGAAAAAGGCAAAAACTTGTGTGAGACCGTCTCACCATGAGACAGGGGTCGGGTCAAGATGCAAATGTAACACTTATATGCACAAATGTCATACTTATATTCTCAAATGTAATACTAATCAGAAATAAAATTTTTGTTTCTTATAAGGAAGGGTAAATGTAATACTTTTAAGGGAAAATCCAATACTTTTACATTTCGATTTAAAAGTATTATATTTTTCCACAAAAGTATTATATTTGCCCTTATAAGTAAGGGGCACTTGTCAACATTACTTATTATGAAAAATCTATTACTTTTTCTCTAATAAGTAACTAAAATAGTATGCTTGATTAGTGTTATATTTGAGCATATAAGTATGAAATTTGCACATATATGTATGACATTTGCATAGTGATTTGACCCGACCCGACCCGTCTCACGAATAAGGATCCGTGTGAGGGTCTCACACAAGTGTGACCCTTAGAGAAAACATTGTTTTGGTTCTTCACTTATTTCGCAACTGTCAATATAGTCCATAGTTTTCAATTTGATCCTTAAATTGATTAAAGTTTCGCTAATTAAATCCTTCTGGTACTGTTCCGTCATTAAGCAGTTTGTTTACCTTATTTGAGTGGGCATTTTAGTCTTTTTTCATTACATCCTTTTGTCACCTGCATATGTTCATGTTGACTGATTAAAAAACCCTAATTCGAAACAACGACCAAATTAAATGCCCAATAACTATGACGAATTGGTGAAGGGTAATTTTTGAATAGAAACTATAATTTGGAAGTGGTATCAAAGTATGGCGTGGAGCAGGAGGTTTCATCTACGCAGCCCAGAATAGCGCCACAGAATTGCCAAGAACAACTCGCCGATTGCAGAGATTATCCTCCGCCGTCGAATAGACACTTCTTCTACGTATGGGGTCGTTTACTAACTTGGAAAAATAGAAGATTTTCCAAAAAAATGAAAAATGGGAGAAGTAGAAAAATGGAAAATGGAAAACTTGTTTACTAAATTTTGTTTTCCAATCTCAATCTCATCTCCATTCTTCCACTTCTTATAAAATTTTGGAGAAAGGAAAATATCCATTCTCCAAATAGAGGAATGGATCGATTCCTAAGTGTGGCATGCGTCTAGCATCTCTTCTTCCCGTTCTTGTTTTTCTTTTGTTTTCCCAATTCTTTCTTACTTTCGTTGTTTATTATTATTATTATTATTATTATTATTATTATTATTATTATTATTATTATTATTATTATTATTATTATTATTATTATTATTTGTATTGTTTTTTTTCCCAATTCTTTCTTACTTCCGTTACGTTGTTTATTATTATTATTATTATTATTATTACAAATTGCAAATGATTTATTCACTTTTTCTTACTTTTGTTTTCCCCCCTCCTTTCTTTCTTCTTTTTTCTCTCATTTCTTTCTTCTCTTATTATTATTATTATTATAATAATATTATTATTATTATTGCAAATTGTAATTGTTTTATTCACTTTTGTACTTTTAGATACAATAACAAAATTCAAATATAGATTTTTTATGCCTTTACAAATAATAATATTTATTTTTTTTAAATGTACACTGATTACTTTAAAAAAAAATCACTTTTGTATTTTTATACATGTTATATATTATTGTGTATTTTGTTTTGTAATCGGTTGTAATTTATTTAATGTAAGGTTTGTATTGGTGTATTAAAATTATTATTATTATTATCATTATTATTATTATTATTATTATTATTATTATTATTATTATTATTATATAAATGAAAAAGGGAGAAATAGGGAATGAAAATTAAAAAAATTGGAAAAATGGAAAAATGGAGAAATGGAGAAATGGAGAAATGGAGAAGGAAAACTGGAAAAATGGAGGAGGAAAACTGGAAAAATAGAGGAATGGAAAACTGGAAATGGAAAAACAGAAAAATGAAGTAAACGACCCGTGAGTAGTTTTAGGTGTAGAAAACTTATGTTTCTTCCAAATTATATGCAGTTCCCATTCAGAAATTTCCCTTCACCTATTCGCCATAGTTATTGGACATTTTGTTGTTGCTTCAAATTAGGGCTTTGTGAATTAATCTGTGATATACAGGAAGTAATGGGAAAAGACTAAATGCCCACTCAAATAAGGTAAATGAGCAGCTTAGTGATGGAAAAGTACTGAAATGATTTAATTGGCAAAATTTTAAACGGTTTAAGGATCAAATTTGTTCAAATTAAAAAATATAGACTACATTGACACTTGCGAAACAATTGAGGACTAAAACAATGATTTTCCCTTTCTAGTTATTTGACTATTGTTTGTGACATTTCGACATTTAAACTTTGACTATTATTGTATACATCTGTATTATATTCTACTTTGTTTTAATAGAGCAACGAATGGGTCACAATTTTTCCTCCATATTTTAGAAAATATGGTTCCATATTTCGAAGTTTGTGATTGTCATGTCGTGGGAGCAGGGGATTAAAAAGCTTAATTTTGCAAGAATAAAAAAGCTCATTGCCCGGCTACAAACAAGTCTTCACCAATGATCCACTAAAGTTGAAAACAAAACCACGTACATGGTTACACAGAGAAATTAAAGAAAGAAAGAAATTACATACAGAGGTGAAATTTGTGACATGAGATTAAAGATTGAGTCTCATTAGCGACAGTGTGAAAGTAATCTCTCAAAATGAAGGAAAGACCATGTATGTAGTGAGTAAAATGTTAGTCTTTATAGATTAGTTGAGTCATCATAATTTACTCCTCTACAAATTGTCGAGCTAGAGTGTACGTAGGGATGTTTGGGGTGGACGATTTCACATTTTTGTGACAAAGAAGGATAAAGAATAGTTGTATTGAACACATGTATGTATAAAAATGTATTCACTCAGATAAAGGTTGGGTAGGTTCATTAATTGCTGAAACCCCTATACAGGGTTAGTGTTCTACATTATAATTTGACCAACAGTTCAATACCATGGCTTTAATTTAATCTATTAGTCAACAAAAAACAACTTGAAAATAACTAAAGGAATTGCCTCCCAATGCAACTTGTCACCATTTTCATTGCTTTCAAAACCGTGTTTCTGGCCAGGCTGTGCTGCCTGGTTTATTCTACTTACAGACTCCTCAAATTCTAGGAAAGCAAAATCTTGATTTTGACTTTTATATTTGACTCATTCAAACCAAATTTTACAGAATTTCTGTTAACCAATAATACCAAATTCCTTCATAAAATCTCATTTTTATAATTGTACTTTTGGATCTTAAATTCCGCTGGAGGCAAACCATAAGGCCTTGAGCAAGCAGAAAAAGGTTTGGGTTCAAACCACTTAGTTATAGATATTCCACGATCAAACGTGTATTACTACTCCAAAGTTATAGCTAGTAGTGAACATATAACTTTATTTATTTATATATACGTAATAATTAGTGTCACGTTTCAATAGTAGAATGTGAGCTTAATTATCCCTCTAGCTCCAAGCGGATGCCCAACAATATTCAAGCTTCGGAAACAACAATCCTAATGGTACACGGCATATTTATTGATTGTATCATATCATATGTATTTGTTAAGAGTTTATATTGTAACGTTAATATATAGATTGTATATTATTAATTATTTTGATTAAAAAAATTGAATAAAATCTCGTATAATATACTTCATTTACCATTTGATTCATATTTTATTTTTACAGAATAAGAAATAGGGGTCAAATTAGTCATTAAACTACACACAAAAATGCAATTGATGAACTATCTAATTTTTTAAAAAAAATGCAATTGACTCGCTGATGAACAATTCATATTCTTGCAAGGCAAACACTTGTGTGAGACTGTCTCACCGTGAGACGCATCGGGTCGGGTCGGGTCAAGATGCAAATGTAATACTTATACGCACAAATGTCATACTTATATGCTCAAATGTAGTACTAATCAGGAATAAAAATTTTGTTACTTATAAGGGTAAATGTAATACTTTTAAGGGAAAAAATACAATACTTTTACATTTCGATTTAAAAGTATTACATTTTTCCTTATAATTAAGGGACAGTTGTCAACATTATTTATAATGAAAAATGTATTACTTTTTTCATTTGTTAAAATTTGTATTCCTGATTAGTATTACATTTGAGCATATAAGTATGACATCTGCATGCTGCTTCGACCCGACCCGACCCGTCTCACGAATAAGGATCCGTGAGACAATCTCACACAAGTATGACCTTTCTTGCAATTAGACAAAAAAATGATTGATACTTTAGATAAATAGCTGACGTGGCTGTTAAAAATTTTAAAATTATTTAAAAGAAAAAAAAAAAAAAAAAAAAAAAAAAAAAAAAAAACTCAACTGCCATGGTAACATTTTTGCTTGGATTACCGGTCAGTTTTTTGTCTAATTACACGAATTTGGATTTTATAAGGAGATAATTGTATTTTTTAAAAGTTGGATAACCCATGCCATATTCCTGTGCAATTCAGTAACTAATTTGACCCTTATTTTAGAATTAGTTACCACATACACATTGCGCGAATGGGTAACACTTGTGTGAGACCGTCTCACGGGTCACAATTTGTGAGACGGGTCGGGTCTATATAATTTGAGTCATAATATTAATTACTACGTATAATTTTGCTAGTTAGTCGTTGCAGAGAGTCAAAACAATTGATCGATCCAACTGTTGTGCGTATTTATACCGCAGTCTGCGTATATATTGGGTTTAATGCCAACTTTTTTCCAAATTAATAGGCAATTAAAACTCCTCTCGCTTATCATCATAATACAAATGTAAATTTTTATTACATTTTACAAAATATAGTAAATTAGTTCATATTCATACATTTTCATTGCATTTTATATTTAGACTATAAAGTATTGTGTTTAAGATTTAAAGTATTAAATATATCAACCTTAAATTATATATGCAATAGATTAGTGCTATGAAGTATTACATTTAGACTATTAAATATTGTGTTTAAGACTTAAAGTATTAAATATATCTAACTTAAATTGTGTACTAGCTAGATTAGTCCTATAAAGTATTACATTTAGACTATAAAGTTTTGTGTTTAAGTCTTAAAGTATTAAATATATCTTCCTTAAATTGCATAATAGATTTGGGCTATGAAGCATTACATTTAGACTATAAAGTATTGTCTTTAACGCTTAAAGTATTAAATATATCTAGCTTAAACTGTGTACTAGATTAGTGTTATGAAGTATTAGATTTAGACTATAAAGTATTGTGTTTAAGGCTTAAAGTATTAAATATATCTACCTTAAACTGTATACTAGATTTTATGAAGTATTGCATTTATGCTATAAAGTATTGTGTTTATAACTTAGTATTAAATATATCCAACCTTAAACCGCACGTGTACGTACTAGATTAGTGACATGAAGTATTACATTTAGACTACAAAGTATTGTGCTTAAGGCTAAAAGTATTAAATATATCTGCCTTAAACTTTATACTAGATTAGTGCTATGAAGTATTACATTTAGACTATAAAGTATTGTGTTTAAGGCTTAAAATATTACATATATTCACCTTCAACTGTATACTAGATTTGGGCTATAAAGTATTACATTTAGGCTATAAAGTATTGTGTTTAAAACTTAAAGTATTGATTATATCTTCCTTAAATTGTGTATTAGATTTGTGATATGAAGTATTACATGTAGGCTATAAAGTATTGTGTTTAATGTTTAAAGTATTAATGATTATATCTACCTTAAATTGTGTATTAGATTTGTGATATGAAGTATTACATTTAGGCTATAAAGTATTGTGTTTAAGACTTAAAAGTATTGATTATATCTACCTTAAACTGTATACTAGATTAGAGCTATGAAGTATTACATTTAGGCTAAAAAGTATTGTGTTTAATACTTAAAGTATAGTGTTTAAGACTTAAAGTATTGCTTATATCTATCTTAAATTGTTTATTAGATTTGTGTTATTATGTTTTACATTTAGGCTATAAATTAGTACGTTTAAATAGATCGATTACCTTATTATACTGTGTTAGTTTTAGATTTGTGCTATGAAATATACATTTATGGTATACATTATTATATATGTGGCTTATAGTATTGATTATATATTTGTGCTACGAAGTATTATATTTATACTATAAAGTATTATATTTAATGTTTAAAGTATTGATTATTATATTTGTGGGGTTTTGAAGTATTACATATATGCTATAAAGTATTATATTTAATGCTTAAAGTATTAAATATATCAAACATTTCTTGCAATGATGGGTCGGGAATAATAAGGTTTTAACTCAAAAAGTGAAACAAACACAAGACTATGAATATCAGTTTGTGTTACACTGCACTACACTCAAAAGCTGAGAAAAAATGGCAAAGATCTCAATAATATCACCATTAATCCTCTTCACCACCTTCCTACCATTTCCATTACTTGACATCTTCATTATTAACTTCACAAAAACTCTCAAGAAATTCCTTCCTTCCAAACTCAACCTAGATCGTATAGAGCCTACCCAATCGTCGGCTTCTTCTTCTCCATCCTCGCCAACTGGCGTCGGTGTAGTGAAGTATTGTAGATGTTATTAACATACAGTACCGGAGGAGGATATGGGAGGAAACCGAAGTTGATCGATCTGCGCCGCCGCGGTGCAGTGGATTGCAGAGTTTATCAACAATACCGGATGAGGAGATGGAAGCCGAAGTCGATCGATTTGGGAAGAAATTACCTGTAGCAGGAACATATAAAACAGGGAGGAGCGTCAGATTGTGCATGGATGACATGTGATTTACCCGTGTAATAAAAAAACCCGACCCGTCTCACGGATTGAGACCCGTGAGACGGTCTCACACAAGTTTTTGCTTCTAATGTTCAATGTGTATTTTTAAATTAGTGTTTCAAAATTTATCAAATTATGTACCATTTAGTATCCTGGTGTATATCAATGCAAGATTATCAATTTTTTTCATAAAAGTAAATATTTCAAGAATGCATAACTATGACCTGTGACATAATTTTTCATAAAATTAACTAGTGCAATAGTAGTTTTAGCGAAAAACACCCTCATCGGATAGTGATATCTGCTATTTTGTACAATTATTCATCCCTTATTCTAGTTGTTTTGAAGGTTATTTTCTGTATCCTAGTGAAATTGGGAATTGTTTGTGTGTTATATTGTCCAAGTGCTGAAATATCTACAAGGAACAACAAAGGAAGAATATGGGACAAGTTCTGGAAGAAAAGGGAATTACAATGAAGAATACAAGTTGGAAAAGAATTAGAAGATGCCTAATGGGCCAAGGCCCATCTACCTCCTATATATTTGACCTATTCTCTACAATTTAAGGAGGTTCCCTTACAGAGTTTAAAAACCCTAGTTTTTAGTTTATATTTTCCCCAGCATAGTTTAGACTAGTTTTACATTAGATTATTTTATTTCAAGATTGGAATCAAGGATTGAAGTTGGATTTGTTATTTATCAGATAAGTTTCTATTCCCTTTTAATTCTTGCAATGTTTATGGTTATTAATTATTGCTTTGTTTTGTTTACTCCCATTATGCGGGAGTAGTTCGTTTATGGGTTGGGATTAGGGATCCATTGTTAATCTTGATGTTCAATTGGTAATTAATTGCATAAAGGGATTGAATCTTTTACCTAGGGTTTATGTTGATTTGGGGATTTCTTTGCACTAGTTATTGGTTTGTGGCCAGAATTAATTGCTAGTCTAGGAGAGGGATTCATTACAACGAAAGTTGGATGGAGACCTCGAGCCTTACCAATTTCAACCTAATTTTCCTGCTATGAAAGTAGAGGTAATTTTGGGGGCTTACAATGCTTAGGTGTTTGAGGTTATGATTGATGCATCACGACAGTGGGGCAATCTTAGCCTAATTCTCTTATTGATTACGAAAGTAGCTGAGTAGAATTCTTATGTGCATTGCCCATATATCCCTTGGTTAATTATTCTTTCCCTAATCCTGAGTTGGTTGGAACATCAAGATTACAATCTCCTTAATCTGGCTCATACCTTTTATCATATAGTTTTCACCTTAATTAATTGCGTTCTTTTATTCCACATCATTCAGTCTTTGTTACTTGGATTCTATAAATTCATATACTCTAGTGCCTGGTAATTCACACAGTTTCGTGCCATAACACCAATCCTCAGCGGAACGACATTACACCCTTTTTACACTCATCATTTGTACTCATCAGATAATACCCAAGCATAATTTGTGTAACACAAAAACCTATTAATTTACCTGATCCATGGTTCCTCTTATTGCCACTTCTGCCAAAAATAAATTCTTGATTTGTTCTAGTCCCCAGATGTGCTTCACTACGTACAATTTTAGTGCCTTGGTGCAGTGCACCTTCAAAAACATAACCAAGTCTTCCTTCTCCTAAAAAACAATGATAATAGGCGTACTCTCATTTGTGTTGAATATATACTGTAAATTAGGTGTACCGTTTCATCAATATAATGCCCAATGCGTGATTCTAATTAACTGACCAAAGTTCATGTTAAATTTTATTTTGTATTTTTTAATACACTCTAACATATTCATAATATATATATGTTTAACAATTATGTCAATTTTGATTGGGATGACGTTCGAACCTAAGACATTTCTTATAGAAATCAATGAGTAAGTTAAGAATAATAAATAGTTAACGGAATATTCCGTTACTAAAGTTTATACTAACGGAATGCGAGGTTTTTAAGGGAAGAAAATAGTATAATAGAGGGTAAAATAGGAAAATCATAAATTTATTATTAAAATCAAAATAATATGAACCATTCATCTTAACAAAAAAATTAGACCAACATTTTTTAGTTACCGGTAGGGGCTTAAATTTACTGACTCTTATTAGATTTGTAGATTATAGATAAAATGTTATAAAATTGATTAGTCTGTTTGCAGGAAGGTGATCATGAAACATTACCATGTGTGATAAGAAACCCTAATTTCTTTATAAAAAAAAAAAATTACATTAGATTCACATGCACACTTCATAACTAGTACGTAGAAGTCAAACTCTAAAATTAGGATTTATTTAGACAATGAGACTTTACTATTTGAGCCAAGAGCAGTTCAATTGAATACAATTAATTATGTTGGTTCAAAATGATTAAGAAAGCTAATTAAAGCTCCCCAGTCCCTACACAGTTACGTTCTGCCACGAGGGTTGACAAAAATATGGGCCTTAATTAGGGTAAGAAAAAACAAATTCGATCAAGCAGCAGTCAAATACTCAAATGTTATTGTCTCATACTCCACCGTAGCACTTTGCATCCCTTATATAATTTATGAAATTTATTCTGTGCACATTTTTAAATAATAATGTTTATAAATTTTCTTCATTACTCAAAAAAATATATTTTTTATTTTTAGTTCTCAAGTATATTATAGGACATATATAATTTTTGTTCCTTTTTGAGTACTACTGACTCTGTTACAAATTACAATGTAGTATCTGTTCATAACTACTTTCTCGATCTACTGAAGCACCGAACCCACTCCCATCATCCATGTAGGAGTGTTAAACGAGACACCGGATGCCACTAGATCACAAGGTTTTTGGCATATAATTTTTGTTCCTAATTAATATGGAATTGTAATAATATTAACGTGGAGTTGTAATAATGTTTCCTAATTAGTAACCAATGTGCATTTAGTCTTTTTTCTAATGAATAGAATTATTTTAGACGGAAACCTAATTACGAATCCTTATTTGTGAGACGGGTCGGGTCATGTCAGTTCAGGTCAGTGTGTAAATATATTATTTATACTAGTAAATATAATACTAAATCAGAAATAAAATGTTTGTTACTTATAAGCTAAGAGAAAATATAATACTTTTGAGAACAAATGTAATAATTTTATATTTTTATGTAAAAGTATTACTTTGTATTTTTGGGTGTAGCCCAGAGTTTCCACCGTCTGATACAGTGACTAATCCCCTAGCTGGATTGTAGACACCTCTATTAGGTGGGACAGGTGGCCTTATAAAAGAAAATGTAATAATTTTATATTTTAATGTAAAAGTATTACTTTTGTCATCAAAAGTATTATAGTTTCCCTTATAAGTAATGTTGCACTTATAAAGGAAAATGTAATATTTTTGATAAAAAAAAATAAAATTCTTTTATATCAAAATTTAAAAGTATTACAATTTTTTTCAAAAGTATTATATTTTCCCATATAAGTAATAAACATTTTACTTCTGATTTAGTATTACATTTGCTAGTATAAGTATTACATTTCATCTTGATCCGACCCGTCTCATAGACAAATATCCATGAAATGGTCTCACACAAGTTTTTGCCTTGTATATATTCATGCCTTATCAAGCAATTTATTTATTTACCAAGTAATGTCAAACAGTATTACATGGACCAGATGGCCCATACAATTGTGTGTACCACAAATAAAAAATATATTTTTAATATATTAAAAGTACATTATTTGTGTACATAAAATACATTATTTTAAAGTACATTATTTGAGTACTGAAAGTACATTATTTTTATAATAACGTACAATCCGTACAGAAATAATGTACTTTTAATATATTTAAAAATTTATTTTGTATTCATGGTCTAGACAACTATGTGGTTCATGATCCATACAATAATTTGTCCTTCTAGTCACGTAGTATCCGTCTTTGACTTCAGATTAAGATACTACACACAAATTTGGATCTAGCATTAGTTATTATCTAGTACAGTGTCGGTTACAACAATCGATGCTAAAATCGTATCTTGCGTTAGTTTAACAAAAAAAAGTTGGAATATCATATCGAATAGAATTTTATGTTAGTCTAATCTCATTGATCGCCGGTTGCAACTAACATTAAACCAATCTCATTGCCACCATTTTTCAAAGGTTGAACCCCAACTCCTGAATTGTATAAAAGAAAAAAAAAAATCATTGTTATTGAGATTGCTTGGAATTGTTAGTTGATGTTTGTGTTGATTGGATAGGTACCGATCTTAAACTTTCTATATATGAACTATAGGTCCACGAATATCCTTGAAAAGGTTTAAACACAATTCTTTTTTATAATATTATTGGTTACATTTAAGCATGATGACTTACAAGTAAGAAACGGCAAATTTTGTGTAATGTTTAGAATCATAGGTAGTAATAGTTTTATTTTTTCTATATATTTCAAAAATCAAATAAAAATAAAACTTGTGATAGTCATTGGAATGGGTAATGGCGCATATGGAAGCTAGGGAGGTTGGGTGTGCGTAGGGTGGGGGGGGGGGGGGAGTGTAATATAATCCAACCTAGCAAATTTTGAGTACCTTTAGTCAACTATTATTTATTTATTTATTTGACAAAACTGTAGTCAACTATTTGTTAACAAAATGAATCTTCGTAGCTAGCTCCTTATCACCATCTTGCATGTTTTTGAATCTGCAGGTTGACCAACACTGTCTCCATACACATCCCCATATCTCCAAATAAATTTTCCTCACAAATATACCATACTATACATACTTAGCCACTTGTGTGTGTGTCTATATATATATATATATATATATATATATATATAATACGTAATTATCTCTCTAATTTACTATTTCAACTGAAATATTTCATAAAAGGGTCACACTTGTGTGAGACCGTCTCTCGGATCCTTATTCGTGAGACGGATCGGGTCGGGTCGAAGCAACATACAAATGTCATACTTATATGATCAAATATAATACTAATCAAGAATACAATTTTTCTTACTTATAAGAGAAAAAGTAATACAATTAATTATCATAATAAGTAATTTTTTGTTACTTATATGTGCAAATGTCATACTTATATGCTCAAATGTAATATTTTTAAATCGAAATGTAAAAGTATTGTATTTTCCCTTAAAAGTATTACATTTGCCATTATAAGTAACAAATTTTTTTATTCCTGATTAGTATTACATTTGAGCATATAAGTATGACATTTGTGCATATAAGTATTACACTTGCATCTTGACCCGACCCGTCTCACGGTGAGACGGTCTCACACAAGTTTTTGCCTTCATAAAAACATTATTCATAATCGGTGGTTTATTTTATAAAGTATACAATAAAATGTTTCAATTGCTATAAGATTTTTTATTTTTTTTTGGAAAAAAAAATATTTAGAATTTGAATTCTTGATTTAAAAGATTTAGATTTTCACCTTAGCTTGTAAAGTAATTAAGTAACTATTATGTACAAGAAGTTATATTTTTAGTCTAAAAACCAAATATTGTTGTTAAAAAAAGAATTAATTTCATTTTTGGTCTTAGATTTATAGGTGTCAATTCACTTTTAGTCATTTTTTCAAAGCATCCCCTTTGGTCCTAGTATTATTGTGGCGTGATCATTTTTGGTCATCCGTCAACGAAATTGTTTAAATGACGTTAAATATTAGGGTATTTTGGTCTATTCTTGTAGATTATTATGAAGTAGACTTATGCACTAGACTTAAGTTTTGTCATTAAGTAGACTTGTGATTTTTTTCTTTTTGTTTGAAGATAGACTTGTGATTTTTTAAATTGCACATATTTGGATTTTGCAGTAGACTTATGTATTGATAATATTTTTATTACCAAGAAGAAAAATGAGTATTTTGAGTAGTTAATAACATCATTTTTAATGTCATTTAAACATACTTATTGACGGAGGGTAAAAAAAAAAATCATGCTACAATAATACTAGGACCAATGACCAATGGGGATGTTTTTTAGGAAAAAAAATGACTAAAAGTAGAATGACACATATAAATCAAAGACCAAAAAACAAAAAGAACTTAATAATTAGAATTGAATAAATCAAATGCCATTGTATTTAATGTCATTTAAACGGTTTTAATTTGTTGACAGATGACAAAAAATGATCAACGACATAATCATACTATGACAAAAAATGGATATTTTGAGAAAAAGGACTAAAAGTAGATTGATACCTATAAATCTAGGACCAAAAATTAAATTAACTTTTAAAAAAAATACATTACAAAAATGTTGGTTAAAATTAAACCGAGTTAACTTCAATATTAAAAAAAATTGTAAAACTTCTTATATAATAATAATAATAATAATAATAATAATAATAATAATAATAATAGTAGTAGAAGTAGTAGTAATAATGTGTGCATAATAAATTCTCTTACATATTTTTTTAGTGTGTATATTCTAAAAATAGAAAAATTGTGGTTATATTAATCCAAGATTCCAAGTGGAAGGCATAGAAGTAAAAGGTAGCGAGTATTATAGAAGTTCCCGTGTATTGTATGTCAATAAAAGCCTACTCAGACTACTTTTCTGGCTCTATCTCAAACCTACCTCTTTCTATAATTCTATTTGTATCTTTCTCAACAAACAAAACAATGGATTCAAGTAGAACAAATGAGAACTCATGTAGTACGTCGGTGGCGCCACCTTCAACCTCCATTATTTCCCCGGCGGAACCTCTGAGCCGATTGGGAAGCGGAATCACAGAGGTGGAATCCGCCCGGAAGCTCCCCTCTTCGAAATTCAAAGGCGTGGTCCCCCAGCCCAACGGCCGCTGGGGGGCTCAAATCTACGAGAAGCACAAGCGCGTGTGGCTAGGGACCTTCAACGAAGAAGACGAAGCCGGTCGCGCCTACGACGTCGCCGCCCAGCGCTTCCGCGGCCGCGACGCCCTCACCAACTTCAAACCCTTGTCGGAGACGGAAGACAACGCGGAGCTGTCGTTCCTGCGGTCGCGGTCGAAGGCGGAGATCGTGGATATGCTCCGCAAACATACTTACGCCGACGAGCTAAGCCGGCGGAGAAGTTTGGAGTACTGCGATGAGGCGGAGGGTAATAATAATAAGAAAATGGGCGAAGAAGGAGAGCGGCTTTTCGAGAAAGCCGTGACTCCGAGCGATGTGGGGAAGTTGAACCGGCTGGTGATCCCAAAGCAACACGCCGAGAAGTACCTGCCATTGCCCACTACTACTACTACTTCAAAGGGAATTCTCTTAAACTTGGAGGACAAAAAGGGGAAAGTGTGGCGATTCCGGTACTCGTACTGGAACAGCAGTCAGAGCTACGTGCTGACGAAAGGATGGAGCCGGTTCGTGAAGGAGAAAGGGTTGAGAGCTGGGGACGTTGTCAGCTTCCGGAGGTCAACCGGACAGGATAAGCGCCTCTACATTGACCAGAAGCCCCGGAGTGGGGCCCACTGGCCGCCAGCTCAGCAGCCACCTGTCAAAACCGTCAGGCTCTTTGGAGTGAACATATGTAGTAGTAGTAGTAACACGGTGCCACCTGTCAGCAGCAATGGCGGCCGGAAGAGGATTGGGGAGACGGAGTTGTTATTGCCATTGGAATGTAGCAAGAAGCAAAGGGTTATAGATGCATTGTGACAATTAGCCCTTTTTTTTTTTTTTTTTTTTTTTTCATATTTTTAGACTCTCTTTGTTTTTTTAGATGGTGGGGAAAGGGCGGGTCCCGGTATAAGGGCATGCAACAAGTTGTGATCGAAGTTCAATTGTATATTAGTGATCAAGTAGATTAAACAAAACTTTTTTTTTTTTTTTTTTGAAAGCAAACAAAACTAATTAAGTGAATGAAATAGAAAATTTAAATATAATTTTTTTTTGAAACATTACTAATGATTCTTTACAAGGTAGTATATATTCTATATTTTCTTAATCTTTTTCCGTCCAAAGAATCAATGACTCGATCACCACCCAGCTGGTTCGATTCCGTAACCATCATTTGAAATAGTAACAGAGGTGTTATATACTACAAAGTTGACAGAAAATTTAGATATATTTAAGTGTGTGGTTACTTAATTTAAATTTTGATGTAAACATTAAAAAAAGAAAATTACTTTTAATAATCTTATATATATTGTAGAAACATTACACACACTGCATATTGTTGAGTTCCGTGGGAAGAAAAATGTTATTTTTTCTTCTAAAATTTTCTCATGATGTGCAATGCGTGGTTTAAATTTTTTGGGTGCTAAGAATGGACTGACTTCATATATTTTGAATTAAATACTAAAGTAACTAGCTAATTAGTGTTACATCAAAATATATGAAAGAAGTTTTAACAGAGTTGTATGTGTAGCATTATTATATTCTTTGATAAATTAACAGTTAAATAGATTAGAGATCTTTTGATTTGATTACCAAACAATAGGTAAGATTTAATTTGTCCTGTGTGAAATTTTTGAAGTATTTTCCCATATGTTGATACAACTTTAATTTAAATTAAACCTGGCCTCTTACCGGCCTCTACCTTTAGATGACTCTTAAAGTTGGATAGTTTGGTATTGTTAGATTTTGAAGAAAAGCTTGAAGTTGCATATATATAGTGTTGAAAGCAGTATTAGCCGCGTCTTAATTAATTAATAACTTAACATATCTCTGTCCATTGTGTGACCTATACAGGTCAGAATGGCGGAGAGGAGAGACTGGGGGAGGCATGCAACCCTTTTTAAGAGCAATTATTGAGAAGAAAATACGATTTAAAAAATAAGACTTTGTGCTACTTTATATAAATTAATTAATTAAGTGTTTAAGGTTAGGAATATTTGTATATATTAATAGCTTCTCATAGTGCATCTAAAATAAAATAGAACCAAGAACCCATACTGGTTTGTTCCTCGCTGCTATCTCCGCTCCTTTGACACCGGTCAATGAATCCGGTTTAGCCGAAGCTCTTGTCATCAAGGAGGCTCTTTCTTGGCTAAAGAGTAAACAATGGCAGAAAATATGCATCCTATCCGACTGCCAGCAAGTTTGTCTTAACTTCAATGATTCTTCTCAAGATTTATCATATGCTAGTACTGTGATTAGAGATAGCCTTTCGATCTCTTCTTTTCTTTTTCAGGCTTTTGGCATTAGCTATATCAATAGATCAGTGAATGTGTGTGCTCACACTTTAGCTCGGGTTGCACATTCGTACACTGATCTTCATAGTTGGTTTGGTGTCTCCCCTCATTGTATTTCTCACTTGATTAATTGAGTTTGGTTTTTTCAAAAAAAAAAAAAAAAAAAAAAGAACCGAGAACCCTCAAAATTTATTTGTCTAAGTATTTCGATAACTATAATATACTAGTTATCACACGGGCGTTGCGCGATTAGACCAATGCCAATGTGTATTTTTAAATTAGTGTTCCTTAATTCGTTAAAATAGTCATATAATAATGAGCGGGAGAAAATTGCTAAAATCTTTTATTTTAATAAATGATAAAGAAATTAGAAATAGCTAAATTATAACTAAAGTAAGTACAAATTAACAAATAAACCCCTAACTAAAGTTGATTGTCTATCATAATCAACCACGGGAAGAAAACAATTGGATAAAGAGTACTAATTTGAGAAGATTAAATTAATTTTTCCTAGTGCGCTTTTTCTGAAGCTCGGAATTGTCTTCATCTTTTCCATCTTTAGTGAAGTTTAGTTTCTTTTTTGCTGGTTGTGTCTTTACTGCATCTTGTTTACTGGTGGTAGCCAATGAGAATGATTCGTGCAATGATGTTATAGTATATCATACCATGTGTTTGCGTTGTTATTGATATGTTGAATTCTTAGTTGTTGACCCTACAAAATTCATATGTAGTTAGTCATAGGTTAATTTAATATAAAACATGAGTGTTTGTGTTTGGAAGATGAGTAGTACCTCTTGTTTCAATTCCATAAACTTGTTTACTGGTTAAGAGTAATAGTTGTTTATCTCTGCCCGTCGACTCTCATTAAAAGCATACCACTTCATACGCTTTAAGAGAAAAGTTATTAATAGTTAGGGGTAAGTTAGGAAAATTAGTTAAAAATTATTTTAATAGAAATGATATCAACCATTCATTTGAATAAATAATTACACTAACATTTTTTTTTGTTCCCGAGGACTTAACTTTATTGGCTTTTATTAAATTTGTAGATATAAAGCCAAAAGTTCAATTTGGTTAGAAATAAGAAATTGAACAATCATGTTTAAAACACAACAGAAAAGCTACTTTAATTTCTAAATGCCTTAAAAAGAAGATCATAACGATACGGGTGTGTTTGGTTCGCACATGGGAATCGGAATTCGTATGGGTATCAAATACTTGGTCAGGGTAATGGATTTTGGTGAAAGTATTTTGTATGTTTGGTAGTAGGGTGGAATGAGAATGATTATTAATAGTTGGGTAAGAAAGAAGGAAGGGAAATGATACCTTTATTTAATAAAGGTATGAGTTTTTCAATTAATGGGGTATTTCAAACCCAAAATAATATTCTAAAAACCTGTCAAACAAACAATAACAATCATCTCGATACACATACTTTATACCAAAACCCGTCAACCAAACGCACTCATAATGTAATAGAAATATTCACCTCACTAGGTTGTTGACATTGAAGTCAATGAAGATACTTAGCTTCTAGATTTGGAAAGGAGTTCCTATATGTTAGAAAATGTCTAATAAAAGACATGAAATGTGCTGACAACTTAGAAAAATGGTAACCAAATCTTGAAAATGTCAAAATTCTATAATTGAACCACAGTGACACCCATTGTTCAATGACCATGGAGCCAAATTTTAGAATATGCATGAAATGTATATCTCTTCAACACATGCTTTTAAACTCAATATTATAAGTACCACTTGTGAACTTCAATGAGATATAGAGAACAACGAGTATTGGGAGAGATTGTCTGAGTTTAATTTAAACTATTAAAGCTTATAAATTTAGTTGAACAAGCAGCTTAAGGTTCATTCATGATTCAAGCCAAATCAAGATATTTGAGTTAAATAGTTGAAGAATACAACAACCTTTGGTTGAATTTTGTAGAGGATACTCTAATTGTGTGGAAGTTGTAAACATAATCAAGAGTAGTAAGAAGGGTGTTTCTTATGAAAATGCTAACAATCTTAAATTTGTCTTCGCGTGATCAAAGCTTAAAATTGGCTCATATCTATTTGGTTGAAGATACATCATCAATTTGCTCTAGTGGAAAGTGAGAAAGTGGACTAGAGGGATTATAATGCCGAATATATAACATACCATTTGTGTATTTATATGGCATGTTTTACTAGCTTAGTGAATGTGCTCAACCTACTGAAGCACAAGAGTCAACAATTGCCTCCACTGAGGCTCGAACCCCTCTCAACTTACTGAAACACAAGAGTCAACAATTACCTCCACTGAGGCTCGAACCCCTCCCATCATCCATGTGGGAATATAAATCGGGACACCGGATGCCACTTGACCACAAGGTCTTCGTCAAATAATTTTAAAATTTAATTGTTGTTGTTGTTGTTAGTTGTTACTAATTATTTTTTGTTTTATTATTAGTAATGTTTGTGTGAGTTCCGAAACCTTACTTTTGTACAGTAATAGTTTTTTTGTAGATAAAAACATATGGTTCTTGGATACTGGATGTAGTAATCATATGTGTGGAAGAAATAATTGTTTTTCGAACTAGATGAATCAGTTCGGTCTGAAGTGACATTTGGCAATAAGTCAAAAGTGCAAATTTTGGGAAAAGGTAAAATCTCTATTCAGTTGAAGGATGATACTCACAATTTTATATCCAATGTGTTCTATGTTCCTAAACTACACAAAAATTTGTTGAGTATTGGACATTTGTCAGAAAAAAAAATATAAGATAAATATTACTCAGGGGTGTTATACCATTGCAGATGCTAAGGGAGCTTTGATTGCAAAGGTAAATATGTCCCAAAATCAACTATTTCCTTTTAAAATCAATCATGCACTTCTTGCTTGCTTTAAATATGAAATTTGTGATGATAATTGGTTATGACATATGCGATTTGGACATTTCCATTTCTCTGGATTAAACTATCTAGCGAGAAAGAAGCTTGTTTCTGATTTACTTGTTGTGAATGTTCGTGATCGTATTTGTGAGATTTGTTTGATTGAGAAGAAGCATAGAGATTCCTTCCTCGTGGGCTAGTCAAGGAGAGCCACAAAACAGTTGGAGATTATTCACTCAAACCTATGTTCGTTTGAGGTTCCCTCACATAGAGATTGTAAGTACTTTGTTACTTTCATTGATGATTTCAGTAGGAAAACATGGGTTTACTTTATGAAACAAAAGTCTGATGCGTGTATAAAAGGCCGATTGGACCGAACGTTTACTCTCTTTCACTTACGACTTCTAGCAGCTCAGAGAGTGGGGGACTAATGATGAAGGATATTAGAAACGGCCCAATAATAGGGATCGAAGTCTGGGAGTACATAACATGAGCAGCCCAAGAAGAGTCCCAAACTTGGAGCCCGCCTCTTGCCCAAAATGAGGGGCCTTGACTTAGTCTCGTGGCTCACCAGGAATTTAGCCTAATTCAGTTGAGATTTTCTTGTATAAAAGGCCATTGTCTTAGCATTACAGATCATCTTTGTCTCTATAATCTACACACTAGTCATATTGTAGTAGCATTACATATTCTCTGTATTCATATTACACAGCATGTCAATACAATTTATCTTCGTGGCACAATTTCCCTGTCTTTTCATATATCCAATCGTTTATTCCATTTATTTATTATTATTGGGTTTATTAATTCGGATAACCCGAGTTAATTTTCTCGATCACTTATTGCCTGAATTAATCTGTTCACTGGAAAATGTGGTTAGTTGGTGTTTTTAAATTTAGACTCTGGTCGTCATCGATCACTGGCGACCACCATTAATGGCTAGAGACATGGTGCAAGTTTAAAACAAAAAAAAACAAATCTTTTTTTCTTCGCTGATATCAATTGCCACGATCTTGGTACTAGTTTCTTGGCAACGACGACAGAACAATATGAAGGAAGTCATCTGGTGGTTGGTGGCATTGCGGCTGAGAGTGGATGACAATGGCCCTGTTTGGTAAATAATCAACCTATCAGCTAATTTTAGCTTATTTGACCACTATTAGTTGTTTGGTTAATAAGCTTTTTGTAACTCCAAAATGCTAAAATTCAAAAGGCTACTCAAAGCAGCCTTTTCAATTAGCTTTTTGAGAAAAGAAATTATACCAAACAGCTATCAGCTAACAGCTAATTTGTCAAACAATCAGCTAATATTATCAACAAATTATACCTTCTAGCCCAAACAGTCAACCCAATCAGCCAACAACCATTTACCAAACAGGGCCAATGCTTTTTTGCGTTGCAACAGAGAGGTACAGTGGAAGCAAAGCTAGGATCTCTGGCGACGGCACTATTCCTTCCTCTCCATCAGGCGACATCGGCGACCGGTTGTTGTTTTTCCTAGTAGCTTCAAATTGCGCTGGTTTTACAAGGCTGTTAGGGTTAGACTATTTTGTTTAAGTTGAAGACGAAGATGAAGCTTATGGATTATATTTTTTGGTCAATTAAAGAGTAGCCACAACACCTTTGATTTACCCAAATTACATATTAAGTTTTAATCACGTACATAAAATTTAGTCATGAACCTTGTAGTTAACTCCGCGTGATATGGCAAAATTTAGCCCACATACAATCTTGTTATATTTGTACCTGAGAATGTATGCTGGAGAGGACAATCTTGTATCAACAAATGAGTACCTACTCGCTGAGTTGATTTGAGTGACCTTTTGGATTTGGATGTTATTGAAGAGGGTTTGCATGCGGCCAGCGAAAAACTTTTCTAAATGTTTATGGTTTTACCTACGCGGTATATAAAAACTTTGTGTAAGACATACGACATCGGTTATTTAATTAACCAATTTTGTATGTTATTTTCATTTTTTTTTGCGTAAGACATATGACATCGGTTATTTAATTAACTGATGCCGTATGTTACTTTCATTTTTTATTTTTTTGTGGCGTAAGACATACTGCATCAGTTATTTAATTAATCAATGCCGTATGTTATTTTCATTTTTTATTTTTTTTCGCGTAAGACATATGGCATCGATTATTTAATTAACCGATGTCGTATGTTATTTTCATTTTTTATTTTTTTTCGAGTAAGACATACAACATCGGTTATTTAATTAACCGATGACGTATGTTATTTTCATCTTATATTTTTTTTTTCGTGTAAGACATACGACATCGGTTATTTAGTTAACTGATGTCGTATGTTATTTTCATTTTTTTTGCTTATGACATACGACATCGGTTATTTAATTAACTGATGTCGTATGTTATTTTCATTTTTTATTTTATTTTTCGTGTAAGACATACGAAATCAGTTATTTAATTAACCGATACTGCATGTTATTTTTATTTATTTTTATTTTTTTTTGCGTAAGACATACAACATCAGTTATTACCGTATGTTATTTTCATTTTTTTTTGAGTAAGACATATGGCATCGGTTATTTAATAAACCGATGCCATATGTGACAACACTTGCTTGCATAGTGGTGATTATGCGTGGTATGTCAAAAGATGAAAAGGAATTAAAACGAAGAGTCTTGACTCCCCGAGTGTCGGTCTCGAAGGAGGCAATGCGGGAGATATCTATGCTTTTATTCAAAGGAATGCGTGATGGAACATACGAGATTGTTGATGAGAGTGGAGTGGCATTTAGAAAGTGTGTGATCAAATGAGGTAAACAAAATTAAAGTAACAAGTAGTAGAAAACAAGGGAATGAATTGTGCTATATATGTTGCCTCACGGTGTGTCATAATCAATGGAATAGTGATTCAATCATGTTGGCTATTTGAGAGTGTGATCTCTTAATCCTCTTCCACATTTGTGTACTAAGGCTTCTTAGGCTTAGGAGTACCATTTAGTAACCAAAAGCCCTAAGAGACATTTTATCAAACACCTAAGCTTCACACATTCCTACTATTCCCAATCATGGAATTCGATAGGATCTAAGGTTGCAAAAGCTATTTCTTAACTCAAATCAACATCATGATAGAGTCAAGATCTCAAACTCTTAAGAGATTGGCCAAATCTACTCAAGATCGAATCAAATTAACAGTCAATAGACAATAATAGATCTCCAACATCAAATGAATCAAAATCCACAATAAGAAATGAGAAATCACACTAAGCAAGCATAGATTCACACAACTCAATCCCTAGATAGAATTAGCTAAACATATTCATGGATTCAAAATCATAAAACCTAATTTAATCTAGAAAAATATAAATTGCAAATAGAAATAGAAATTGGAAATGAGATTCAAGATAGAATTCACGTAGTAAATGGATTTACAAAACTTCAATCCAACTTTGATCTTCCCTTCTTTCACCAAATTGGAATTCTCTCTAATTGAAAATGTAAATATAAGGAATTGTGTAAGAAACACTCTGAAAAATGAAAACTAGCTTCTAGCAGGAACTCCCTTGAAAAATCCTAGCTAGCTTCCTTAAATAGCCTTCCCAAAATTGCCCTATTTTAATTTCCTCTGCATTGTCTCATCCATGTACACATCCACGCGTGGATGGTCACGTGGACACGTACTGGAATTTGTCTATGTTGACTCCACGCGTGGATTGCACTTCCTAGCCATCCTGGGACTTCTTTTCTGTTCTGATTGCTCGTTATGCCCGTATACCTTGCCGAGTGACTCCCGGGACCTGTAAAACGTTCTAAAAACATACAAAAGATAGCTTTGCACGTGATCAACTTATTAGAGCATAAATTACCATAGATTGGTCACAAAAAGGACACTAAATCGCTATTAAACCACCTCGATATAGACCTATATACTTAGTCATCTTGGGAGCTTATCAATATTTTTTTTTCGAGTAAGACATACGACATCTGTTATTTAATTAATCGACATCGTATGTTATTATTTTGCTTTTAATGTCGGTTTTTCAAAAAGTCGATGTTATATGTCTGACGTTATATGTTGTTCTATAGTAGTAATAGATAGTTAAATTTGTTGTATTAATTTTGTAATAAATTTTATCTTGATTTAATTTGTTGGTTTTGGAAAATAATGTACACAGTTTTGAATATATAAAATTAGGCAGCTTTCAAAATTTAAATAAAATATTTAAAAAATAATTGTTTCCATGACACCCTTTGTGGGAGGGTGTCATGGAAAGTAATTATTAAAAAAAAAGGTTTTTGCGACACCCTCTCCACATCGGGCCGGGTGTCGTGGATAGTCATCATTTTAAAAAAACAAAACAAAAACATTTTCTGCGAAACCCTCTATGTAGAGGGTGTTGCGGAAAATATTTATTTTAAAAAAAAATTCATATTCTTTCTGTGACACCCTACCTGGAAAGCTTACACTTTTTTAGTCATCCACATCCACTACACTTGTACAAGTGTAGCGGAAACACCTGTACAAGTGTAGCTGATGTGCACATTCATACTTGTAGAATGAAAAAAACAAAAAAGAAGTTAAAGCTGGTTTGACGAATAATATATGGTAAACAAGAGGTAAAATAAGACAGGGGAGTAAATGTTTAGTGGTTTACATTTTTGTATTTGTGATTTGGATGTGATATTATTTATTCTATATTTCGAAAAAGTAATTATAATGGGTGTCGGGCAACCCTAGACAGTGTTGGAGCTAACTATTGGCCTTTTTAGTTTAAACCGATCAGTTCAGTTATAGGTACCCTAAACTAGTTTATCTCTTTGTGATTCTTTGCAAGCTAGGGTTAGAAGACAAATACATGCTAAAAGTTGTGGCACATATATAACATATGCGTTAAATTCATTATTACTTTATAACTCATGAAACAAAAGTGTATACATCCTTTGATTTTCATTACAACTTTGCACGAATTAAATGTGGACTAAACAAGTAATTTTTAAAATTTTGTTTTCCTTTGAAATGAATGGTAACTATATAGACCCTACTAAATGAAGAATCATGGTCAAGTAAAGGATTTCTTCTCTAGTCTCCTAGCAAAGTTAGTTAGATGACAAGCAAATATTTATATCATCTTTTATTCATAAAAATAGTTCACAGAGAAATAATAACTTATCGGAAATAGAAGACTTCTTCTTCCAAACCTCAATCTCTTTGTCTCTTTCGATGAAGAAAAGAAACATTTCCATAATAGTGCCATGAATTTTAAAAATAACGTATGCATCTGTTCATTTCTAGACCTGTAAATTGGACGATAGAGAACCAATCTACCTTCATCCTTCGCCAAAGCTAGGGAAGGAATTAGATTACATGTGTCATGTCAAGTCAATAAAACCAATCCACTTCATTAATTTACAAAGGTAATATGTTGATTACGAGTAACAAGGAGGTTAGTTGCCTTTATTTTTCAAGTTTAATAATTTATTAATTTGAATTTTTTTGGTGTTCAATACTTAAATTCAATTGTTCTAATAAAATTTTGAGGGCTTACTTCACTCATATTCTTCTTATTCTTCATTTTAGAGTATTTTTTGATTGAGTGGATAGTAGGTATCAAAGCAAAATAAATTATTTTTAATAACCTAGCCTCTATAGCATAGTGGTAGTGCGTTCGCTTCGTAAGTGAAAGGTCGTGAGTTCAATCCTCACTAGAGGCTTTTACAAATAATAACAAAGTTCTAAAATAAATATAATATACTAATTCATAATAAATTTTAAAGTACTACGAATATGATAGCTACCTTTTTTTTCAAATAAATATACTTAAAAATTTCAAACACATTTCATCGATTTGTATAATTTAATGTACATGCAAAATTTTATAGATGTATGTATAAGGGATAAAGCACCAGATTTGTACTACTAATTAAACTCACCCTCTTTTATATGGGAGGGCAACCGGATGTCACTAGACCACAAGGTTTTGGCTTATTATTATTATTATTATTATTATTATTATTATTATTATTATTATTATTATTATTATTATTATTATTATTATTATTATTATTATTATTATTATTGAAACAAAGAAACAAACTTGTAATTTGTGAATTGATAATATATGTGAGAAGGCGTTGAGAGCTTCGGCTCCAAATAAGCAGGCGGTGAGAGCTTCGGCTCAAGAATCAGGCGGTGAGAGCTTCGGCTCCAATTTGGTGTTGTGGTTGGACTAGCGTTTTGAATGGACTGGTGACCCATATGGACTGGTGTAAGGATGAAAATTGGCCTTAAACCCTATATTATGTATGCATGTATATATGTATTTCCTTGTGTATGAGCATTTGGATATGCTTGGTTGGTTTCTATGTTTATCTCTTGAATTGTTGAGGCTTGTGTCTTGTCTTGAGTACATGTTTATGGAGTTCCTTGTCTTGTTGAATTCTGGAGTTGCTTCCTTTGACATTATATTTTGTTAATGAGTCCTTGATTTGAACCTTATTCATCTTGTTGAGCTTGAGTCTCTTGAGATCTGTTTGATGATGGTTTCGTTGACATATATCTATAGGTGTTGTGTGAAAACTTATTTTTATTATATTATCAATGTATACTATTGTATCTGTATGAGTAAGGATGAGATTTTACTTTGCGTTCTTTGCTAATTATTCTAAAATGTTTTCAGGTATGAAGTAGGACCAGATCGTGAGTGCGATAGTACTCCCTAGTTCTATCCCTCTTTTGAGATTAGCTTCATTTCTTCTTATAGACTTATGAGCATGTGAGCCTTGGTTTAGACTTCTAGTGGCTGTAATAATTAAATACTATGGTTAGATATTTGATGTTTGTGGACTTGTAGACTGCGTTACCATCTAGCCTAAGTATGGGCTTAGATGTGGCATAATCAACTTTAAAAATATCAGTATAAAGGATAATCAACTTAGAGATTCCATTTATCTATTTCTTTAATGTAATAAAACTAATTAGACAAAACTCTATCCATTTTGTAAACTAGAACCAGTAATTCAATTGCATATGAGACACTACCAACAAAAAAGAAGTCAACAATCAATGATGACGAAGACGATGACAAACCTATGGAAAAGCGAATTAATAAAACTTAACTTACCTGGAGTCAACCCAGCCATTTTTTTTAGGTAACTGGTCGCAAGCCACCAAACCCAAACCCCCAACTCTAACTACACCAAAATACTAAGCGAATTAAACAAACGGACTACAACACTGGGAAAAGAAGAAGAAGAAGAAAAATACCTCCATTGGAAGCCCTAGTCATTGGACCGGCACACTTCTGATGTCGTCTCCCTGCATCGGCCATACCACCAAAATCCAAAGCAATGAACGGGACAATGAAGAAAAATTAAAAAACCTCTACAGATTAGGCCTTGATGAACTGTAGTTCACCGATTTCTTTACACAAAGACAAATATACCTTTAATTACCTAAACTACTACTATAGATTGAATGAAAATACATATAGTGTACATTTAGTTTATTATTTATGAATATTAAATTTAGATTTGTTTGGACATGTAGAAAAATATTATGAATATAGTACAAGATAAATTTAGGCAAAGTGTCATTCCGCACTATGAACCAAAATCGATTCTTCATACCGCACCCTACCCTTTCATAAATGCCCCTTTTTCGATGCACAAACCATTAAAAACAAATAAAATAAAATAAAAAATTCCTAGACTGTTTTACAGCTCTCCATCAAGTTACAGCTCAACTTGACTTTTCTCTCTAAGAATGGTAATTGGAAAATGTGAGAGTAGCCGTTCTGAACAAGGAGATCCTAGTGAAGAAACACTGAAACGTGTCCGCCGGCATTGTGAAAAGCGACACCACCGGAATATTCTTCCAAATCCGGAGCGACCCAACCCACGATTGGCAAGTATGTTTTGTGTGAAATGCGTACCTCCTTTCAGAATATGTGTTCCTTGTCAAACCCATCTCATTCTCATGACCAAAC
>CP025653.1:11705590-11717879 GCA_003576665.1 Ipomoea trifida
TGTTGAATATGGGGAAGAGTTTATTAGAGAGGAAGAGGAAAGGGGCTGAAGGCAAGGAGAGCTATGCAGAGGTGGCTCTTGGGTTGATTGCAATGATGAATCTCTGCAAGCTCATCGCCTTCCACCGCCCCGACACAGTCGTCTTCACTTTCATGCTATTGGGGAGTTATTCCACCTGACTGATCCCTGCCAATCTATGGTTCCCCGACCTCGTATTGTTATCCAACGAGCTTTGTGAACTAAGCCATTGAAGTAGACCTGATCCCCATGATTATATTCAGAGCCAGTTTGAGCAATTATTTTCCCATCCAACTGCAAAAGTTGTGGGAATTAATAGTTTGTTGTGTTCACAATATTTAAACTATATGCGGTTGACACCCTCTAGACTTGTACCCCATCCCCTTGGGACCAACAATTGGTATCAGAGCGAGTTCTCTGATCGATATAAACCTTTGTTTATATTGCCTAGAGATCCTTCTTTGAAAATCTTTTAAAATCTTTTTAAGCACGAGATAAATTTTCAATATGGACAGCATGTTGTCGAGACATCTTCTCTTTGATCTTAGCAGGTTCGACGACTGGAAAACACGCATGCTTGCGTACTTATCAGCTCTCCATGATGAGATGGCCGAAGTCATAAAAACCGGACCAGTCAAGATTGTGATGGTCAACACTGCTGCAGAACAAACCAAAGACACACCAAAGTATGTCCCGAAACCTAAGGAAGAATGGACAAGTGATGATAGGAAGAGAAACAACCTGGACAACATTGCCAAGGACATTCTCTTCAGAGCTATAGACGAGACCATCTTCCCAAAAGTAAGAAAATGCAAAACGGCGAAAGAGGTATGAGATACTTTGTTGTTGATTGGTGAAGGTGACGAACAGGAAAAGGAGAACAAGCTCACTGTGGCCATGAAGAAGTTCGAGGACTTCAAGATGAAACCTGGTGAGAGCATCGACAGCATGGAATCTCGGTTCACTAAGTTATCTATCGAGATCAGCGACCTCGAAAAGAAGATTCCACAAAAGGAGCTGAATCTGAAGGTTTTACGAGGACTTACCAAGGAGTGGGAAATGAAGGTGATCACAATGCGAGATCACAGAGACTTAAAGAACACCACAACTGACCAACTATTCAGAGATCTCAAAGCTTTCGAGTTCAAGATGTTTCCGAGAGATGAGGATGTGGTGGACAGACGAAATGTGGCACTGGTTGCTGAACAACCATCCACATCTTCAAGGTCAGATCCTAAACCCACAAATATTTTATCTGATGAACAGTTTGCTCTTTTTATGAGAAAGTTCAGGAAATACATGAAGAAAACACCGGAGAGCAATACAAGTTCACCTTCCTCCTCAAGAAGGAAAAATGAAAGATTTACACCCAGAAGGACAGAGGAAGAAAATCAAGGTCTTTGCTACAATTGTAGAAGACCTGGACACTTCAAGGCCGAATGCCCTTACCCTATGGTAAGTAAGTTTCAAGGTCAAGAAGGTAGGGATTCCAGAAGGAAAGAGGAATCCAGAGAGAAGCCAGCACAAGGTGGCTTCAAGGGAGAAACAAAGACACATCCGCGCAGGAAGGCGCTTGTTGCTGAGGAACTCGAGAAGTCAATCGAGGAGTCCGAGATGTCAAGCTCTAGCGATCGCAGCAGCAGCTCAGAGGATGAGAGGGGGCTCATCTGCTTATACACTACAGAAGAGGAGGATCAATGCTTGATGGCTATCAATAATGAGGTAACCTCCACTTCTACTTCTCGCTGCTCTATCTCTACTTCTCAATGTTCTTCGTTTAGAAGCGATGAGGATCCCTTCGAGACTATGGAATTACTCAGAAGGAACCTCAAAATCGCTAATAGCACTCTTGCTAAAGTTCTGGAGGAAAACAGCAGACTAATTGCTGAAAGAGAAACACTTAAGAATGTCTCGAAAGAGAATTCAAAGTTAACTCTCAAAGTAAGCAACTTAGAAGCTGAAATAATCCAACTTAAAGAGGAGTGCAAAGCTCGAGAGGCTAAAGAGCTTAACCTTAAAGAGGTCATTGCATCATATACTAATTCCTCCAAGGCTATGGAGAAAATGGTAAATGATCATAGACCTATAAATGATAGAACCGGTCTTACTAACCAATCAGGACCCAAAGTTTGGGTACCTAAATCTGCTTGATATGCTTACAGGACACCAGGGACATATGGTTCATTGACAGTGGATGTTCGAGACATATGACAGGAAACTTAACACTACTAGAGAACATCCAACCTATCGAAGGTCCCTTGGTGACATTTGGAGACAACGAGAAGAAAGGACGAACAAAGGCTGTTGGTGAAATCCATAAGAATGGATTGGTGATCAAGGGAGTATCCTACGTTGAAGGGCTTAAGTTCAACCTCCTTAGCACAAGCCAATTCTGTGACAAGGGCTACAAAGTGATCTTCACCAAAAGCAAATGCCAAATCATACAAGAGGAATCTCTCGAAGTCCTCCTGGAAGCAGCAAGGAAAGGAAACATGTACATAGTGGATTGGAGATCTGCCAAACCATCCCTATGTATGCTAGCAAGGAGCAAGGAAGACTTATGCTGGGATTGGCATAGTAAGCTTAGCCATCTGAACTTCAAAACTATCAACAAGCTTACTAAGAGGAACCTTGTGGAAGGACTGCCCAATGTGACGTTTCGAAAGGATAAGATCTGTGAGGCATGTCAACGCTGTAAACAGATCAAATCCTCTTTCAAAAGCAAAGCCGAGACATCATCCACCAGACCATTAAGTCTTCTTCACATGGACTTATTTGGACCAGTGGATCCACCCAGCATAAGAGGAAGGAAGTACACTCTTGTGGTAGTAGATGACTACACAAGATTCACCTGGACCATGTTCTTAACCAAGAAGAGCGAGACAAAAGTTGCCCTGCCAAATCTCTTGAAACAAATGCAAGTTGAAAATGACGTCTCGATATTAAAGATCCGGTCAGACCAAGGTGGAGAGTTCGTGAATCAAGTGATCGAGAGCTATTGCAACGAAAATGGGATTCATCATCAACTGTCAGCTGCTCGAACTCCTCAACAGAACGGAATTGCTGAAAGAAGGAACAGAACTCTCAAGGAAGCTGCAAGGATCATGATCTCACAAGCCAACATATCTCAGGGATTTTGGGCAGAAGCAGTCAACACAGCATGCTACACCCAAAATCGGTCCTTGATCGTGAAAGGAGTTGGAAAGACTCCATATGAGTTGTGGAATGGAAGGAAGCCGAATGTAAGTTACTTCCACACATTCGGGTGCAAATGCTATGTTCACAACAATGGGAAAACTCAACTAAGAGCCTTTGATGAAAAGGCGGATGAAGAAGTATTTCTGGGATACTCATCGACAAGTAAAGCGTTCAGAGTCTTCAACAAGCGGAGGTTGGTGGTTGAAGAATCCATACATGTCTCTTTTGATGATAGAGCATTAACAGATCAACCATCAAAGACAACAGAAGTAGCTGAAAGTTCAGAGGAAATTCAGCCAGAGCCTATCGAGAGATCAAATCTACCTCTTGATAGTTCGATAGCTCGAGACGTAGCAGAAATCCAGTCAGAATCAGATGATGAAGAAGCCAGCAAGGAAAAGGCACCTAAATCAGTTGAACCAATCCAGATAACAGTTGATCAACCCTCACCTCAACCTACAACGGAGGCCTCGACTGAGGAATCACAACCAGATTTAAGATGGTTGAGAGGTCACCCTGCTGATCAAGTGATTGGAGATGTGCGTGACAAAGTTAGGACCAGATCAGCCTATCGGGAAAGCATGCTAGCCTACTTTCTATCTCAAATAGAGCCTAAGGTGATCGATGAGGCTCTAGGTGATCCAGATTGGGTACAAGCTATGTAAGAGGAACTTCATCAGTTCGAGAGGAACGACGTTTGGGAACTGGTTCAGAGACCTCATCATCAGAACGTTATTGGTACGAAATGGGTTTTCAGAAACAAGATGAATGAGAATGGAGTCATTGTTAGGAACAAGGCCAGACTTGTTGCTAAAGGTTATTGCCAGGAGAAAGGAATAGATTTTGATGAAACCTTCGCTCCCGTGGCACGTCTCGAAGCTATACGCATCTTTCTCGCATATGCAGCCTTCAAAGACTTCAAAGTGTATCAAATGGATGTCAAGAGCGCTTTTCTGAACGGACTTCTCGAAGAAGAGGTGTACGTTGAACAACCTCCGGGTTTCTTGAAGGACGTGGGAGCTGACAAAGTATACAAATTAAAGAAGGCACTTTACGGGTTAAAGCAAGCTCCGAGAGCTTGGTATGACACACTATCCTCTTTTCTACTTCAATGCGGGTTCACCAAAGGCCTAGTGGACAAAACATTGTTTAGAATTAAGGATGGGGATCATATCTTATTGGTGCAAATCTATGTGGATGATATTATCTTTGGAAGCACCAATCCAGACCTATGCGAGAAGTTCTCCAGTTTGATGAAAGGGAAGTTCGAGATGAGCATGATGGGAGAGCTCAACTACTTTCTTGGGCTTCAAGTCAGACAACTTAAGGAAGGTATCTTCATCAACCAGGAGAAATACACCAAGGATCTGCTCAGGAAATACAACATAGAAGGGAAATCCTCAGTCAAAGTACCAATGGGAACCTCTTTACGTATCGACGTTGACAGTGAAGGTCGAGAGGTCGATCAAACTACTTATCGAGGTATCATCGGATCCCTTCTCTATTTAACTGCTAGTAGACCAGATATATCCTTTGCAGTAGGTGTATGTGCTAGATTTCAGGCAAGTCCTAAGGAAAGTCACTTGAACGCATCGAAAAAGATCCTTAGATATATTAAGGGTACGCAAAGTGTTGGGCTTTGGTATTCGAGAGGTGGATCTTTCGAACTTATGTGATATTCAGATGCGGACTTTGCCGGTTGTAAAATAGATCGAAAGAGCACATCAGGGACATGTCAGTTTCTAGGAGGGAGACTTGTCTCATGGTTTAGCAAGAAACAGCATTCAATAGCTACAAGTAGGGGTGGGAATAGGCCAGGCCCCTTCATAGGGGCCTACGGCCTGGCCTATTTAGAGCCTAGCCTGGCCTAGCCTATTTAATAAAAAGGCCAGGCCTAGGCCTAATTAGAAGCCTATTTAGTTAAATAGGCCTAGGCCTATATTTAAAAGCCTAGCCTATAAGCCCGCAGGCCTAGCCTATTTATATATATATTATAATATTTATATTTAATATTTAATTATTATATATTACATTTTACTAGCAAAGAGTAAAGTAGTAATACTAATTTAATATGAGCCTACTAGTAATTGATTGCAGGATTTATAAATTTGTAGTAATACTAGTAATTAGTAAACAATGCATTGTTGAATTTTGTATTACGAACTTTTACTTATTAAACTTGTGATGTTGGGTATTGTATTATGAAATATGAACTTATGATTTTGTCATTCATTATGAAATATGAACTTATGATTTTGTCATTCATTATGAAATATGAACTTATGATTTTGTCATTCATTATGAAATATGAACTTAGGTATTTTTTGTAAATATTTTACAAGTATACTTTAAAAGGTTTAAAATGTAGGCTTTAAATAGGTTCAAGGCCTATTTAAATAGGCTCAAAGCCTATTTAGGATTTATTTTGAAATTTTTTTAAAGGCCTATATGTTAAATAGGCTTTTAAAAAGGCTTCAGGCCAGGCCAGGCCAACCGTAGGCTCAGGCTTGAGTCCAAAAAAAAGCCTACATACAGGCTCAGGCCTAGGCTTAGGCTTTAGATTTCCATAGCAGGCCCAGGCCTAATTTTCTAAAGCTCGGCTCGGCCTAGCCTATTTCCACCCCTAGCTACAAGCACCGCTGAGGCATAATATGTAGCAGCTGGAAGTTGCTGTGCTCAGATTCTATGGATGAAGCAACAACTATTGGATTATGGAGTTGAATGTAAAGAGGTGAAAATTATGTGTGACAACACAAGTGCTATAGCTATCACTCAGAATCCAGTGTTACATTCAAGAACAAAGCACATTGATATAAAGTATCACTTCATCCGAGATCATGTTGAGAAAAAGGACATCACTTTGGAATATGTTGCAACGGAGGAGCAACTAGCAGATATTTTCACAAAAGCATTGTGTGAAACTAGATTCTCTCAACTAAGGTTAGAATTGGGAATGATAGAATTGGGTTGAATGGTCAAATCTTATCTTCTTGTAGTAAGTGCCATGCACTGTTTCGCATGTGAGGAGCGTTTCATCAACTTTATGGCAGCTTTGGAGTTACACAACATTGAATGGTCATTCAAAGTAGCCTCCCGTGACTCTACAGTTTCTATCTTTTTGGGCTATAAAAAGAGGGGTTCTCTCATCAGTTTATGTCATCGACTTCTTCATGGAGAGGAAGAAAGGAAAAGACGATGTACCGTTTTGGTATAGAGGAAGGAAATCAGCAACAAAGTCCAAAGACTTTCAAGGAGAGAACTATCCAGATCTAACGAAGGGTGAACAGATTGCGGAGCTTCCTGATAATCCAAGCAAGCATCCTATTCCCATCCAAGGTGAATGGATCCCCAAATGCGAGGGGATCTACAATGGTGGGATACTGGAGTCGGGAGAAGAGTCTCGTATAAGTGGGACCCCTACCGCTGCACATTCTGGAAAAGGACCTCCCTCAACCAAATGGAGAACCCAGGGAAAGGGAGATGGAGCCTCTGAGGAGTGCAGCAGCGGAGAGGTAGAGAAGAACAAGAAGAATTAGCCACCCCTAGTTCTGTAACTCAGACTAAATAGGATATAGATGGCTAGTTCTTGTTCTAAAATAGATTCCTATTTGGCTATCCAAGGCCAAACAAAAGTTTCTATGGAATCTAATAGGATATTGATTCTTATGTAATGTTTCTGGATTCACTAAATGAACTTAAGGAAATGTTCTAAGTGACATCTTTTGAATGAATCAATCTTGTCTCTTCTATCGCAATCTGTGTTCGAAAGGTAATTCAAGAGATACCTTGTCAGTTTAAGCTAAAACGATATGTCTCGAAGAAGGGTAGCTCGAGTGTTCACTTCGAAAGATAACAAACTGACTATCTGTATGGAGGAATAAGGAGGGTTAGGGATCAATCACTCAGGGGGAAGATCCTTAACCAAAGGAAGGCTTAAATGGAGGTATAATGAGGTTTAGGGATCAATCACTCAGGGGGAAGATCCTTAAACTAGCAAGTCGAGAGTTTACCTTCGAGAGGTAAAATTGATGCGCCAACGGATATAAGTGGAACGGCTATTTTGGAACTTAATGACAACCACGTGGTCATCGGTTACTGACGGTTTCCCACGTTTTAAGGTCTCTATCTCGGATAGTGGGAGCATGCTTATAAATATTTTATCTTATTAAACACCCATTCAAAACCGTCTCTTGTAATCCAAAAAATACCCTTATTATGTCTTATAAGCTTAACCGTTATAAAAGGGCATTTCTGACCTTATGCTTATTTTAAAATAGCCCGGATCTCAAATCGGGTTAAAATCCTCAACCCTACCTATATATCCGACCCAAATTCAGACACTATAAAAGCCTTACCCATCATCTTTACCCGGATTCAAGCTCAAAACCGAATACCCAAAATCCCCAAATTCGACATACTGTACACATTCCCTTCAAAACCTTAATTTTTCAACAATGGCGTCCGAATCATCATCTTCAACCTCATCTACCGACGCATACCAGAAGGAGGTGCGACACATTCGCACTCAAATCAAGCAGGTCAAGGCTAGGAGCATCCTTGACAAGAATGGGTTCATCACGCACTCGGCGAACCCGACGATGGCAGAAAAGGTCCTTAAGAAGTTCGAGAAGGCAGGGCTTCTTAAATATATGACACATGACTACCGAACCATCCACGACCTGGATTTCACAGAATGGTTCACGAATGCTAAGGTCACGAAGGGCGCGATCGAGAGCAGAGTCAATGGAATCCACATCACAACCTCTGTGGGTGACCTCAGAGCGGCATTCGACTTCGATTCAACGGAGGAAGCAGTCCAGCACCTCTCGGATTATGATTTGGATAAGCAAGTTTTCTGGGATAAAATCCGATTGGAGACTGCACCACCCAGAGCTTCCTCTGCCCTCCGAAAGTTCCATCTCAAGGAGAGGTTTGCTCTTGCTGCCGACCTGATCATGAAGTTTGTACTCGGCAAACTGCCCGGAACTGACGAGATCAATCTGGACATCCTCAAAATCCTCCATGCTATCTGGAACAACACCAAAATGAACTGGGCAAAAATCATCTTCAACTTCCTGCTACAGCAAGTGCAGAGCTCAGTCTCAAACGCCAACCAGTTGATCAGTAAAAAGGTTGGTTTTGGTTTTGTTGTTCAGAGTATTTTACGTTTGAAGGGATTAGAACTAAGGGAGGGGCGAGAAATTCATCGGAATACCTATATGGGTAGGACGAAATCACAAGCTCCAAAGGGCAAAGGTGTCAAGGATGCACCATCTCCCTCAAAGCCGAAAGCTAAGGGCAAAAGGAAAGCCCAACCTGAGAATGTGAATTCTGATGATGAACCCTTAGGTAATTTGATTAAAAGGGTTCAACTACCAAAGGGGGCCAAGAGGGCCAAAGTGATTACTGTCACTCAGGTTCGAAAGGTGACACCTTCTGTGATACAAGTACCATTCGAAGACAGGGCACAAGCCCAGGGGGAATCTCAGGCTACACTGGCCGCTGAGATTGAGAGAGTGCCCCCTACCAGGTCTCTATCAGGAGCGCTTTGTGTTGATATAAATGTTGATGTTGATGGTGCTGAGGGTGTTGGAGAATCTGAGGTTGGACCTCGAGAGGAGGTTCGAGAAGTTGAAGGCACTGGGATCAGTGATCCAGTGCAGGCAGAGACAGGGGAACCACGAGAGGTGGTTCGAGAGATGGATATTCCAGCAGCCAACGCCAATGTCTCAGTTCAAGGAGCTGCTGATGATCAGGGCACTGTGGTCAGGAACCCAGTGCAAAGTGCTGAAAATGTGGTGCTAACGACCATGGAGTCTGCACGGGTTGAAAGGACTATTGCACAGACTTTAGCAGATGTTGGGCTGACCAGCAATCTCTCGGATGGTCATCGAGAGATAGATAGACAGGCAGTGGATTGTGCATCACCAACAGAAATCGTTTCTGCTGGATCAGATAGGTCTGATGCAGAGGTTAGCTCTCAGTTGAATCAACATACTAACGCTGTGGCTATATTAGATGACTTCTCCAGAGTGCTACGATGGATTGAATGGAGAACATGTCCGATTGATCAACTGATTTCGAGAGCAGCAAGCATGGTGGCTGAGGAGGACTTTGCTTTAAACTGGTTGAACCTCACAGCAATCCCAGCCAATGAACTCACAGACCTTGCCCATGAGATGAATGTGACTAGGAGAAATCTTGGTCGATCTGATAAAGGAAAGGGCATAGCTGATGATGCACAAGAAGAGGAAGCCGAGCCTGAAGTGGATCCTGCGGTTGAAGCTCAATTTAGAGAGGACATCCGGCTTGCCACTGCTTTATCGTTGGGACATCAAGTAGAGGTTACGAGAGGTCCAGGAGAAACCTCTGGTGTTGCAAAAGATAGCACTGAAAATCCCATAGCAACAGCCGCAATTCCTCTGTCCCAAGTTGAAGATTCTGCTCTGGGCACTCAGGGGAATGCTTCGAGAGATGAGTCCGAAACCTCTGAAGCACAAGAAGTGGCACCAAACTCAATCTCACTTCTGCCACCACCTGAGCCCACACCCTCGATAGATGAAGATGAAGCACAGACAGTTCGAGAGGGTGAAATTCCGTTGCTCCAACTCCCAGGCTTTCCCATTGATATGGAACTGCCTTCTCCATTCCTGCTGCCTGACGACACAGCCCCAACCTTTGCAGCTAGGATGGCTGATAGAGAAAGGTGGAGTGCACCAGTTGCTCCTGAACCGATAGAAATTCCTGACTCACCTGAGCAAACTGACGTGCAGAATGAGCAACATGAGCAGAATACTACAAGTCCTGCTGGTTCGAGAAGTGCTGAGGAGACTGATGTGATTGTCAAAGGTGGCAACCAGGAAGCACCTGTCGATCCTTCATCTCCAAACCCACCAGCAGATGACCAAGTTCCCAGCACTGATTCGAGAGGTAACGCTGAGGGGGAAGTTCCTTTGGATGGAAACCGGGAAGCGTCCAACACAGAAGAACCCTCTCTTGCTGATCCAATCCCATCAGTTGCTGAAGCTGAGGCTCCAGGTTCGAGAGGTGAAGAGCAAGAAGTGATCCATCCCTCAGGTGGAAACCGGGAAGCGCCTGACATGGAGCTACCTTCAAACTCTGACCCCAGTGCTCCTGCTGAACCTCAGACTCTTGTTCGAGAGGTGGACTCGCAGATGCAAATCATGGGTGGAAACCTGGAAGCACCCAAGTCCCCTCCGACGAAAGGTACTTCTGATTCTCCTTCTACTTCTGATTATGATCCACAGGTCGAACGAATCTTCATTGGCGAGGTGCGTCAATTTATGGCTGATCAAAATCAGAAGATGGCTCAACTCGAGCGCATACTGGCTGTCGTTCGAAACAATGCAATGCCCGTGGCTGGCACAGGTGCTTCTCAAGCTCGCCACGAAGAACTTCTCGAATAGACCGTATGGGCTGAGGATGCAGCGCGAAAGGCTGCTGATGAGGCTGCTGTAGCTCGAGCTGAGGCTGAAAGTATGAGAGTTGAACTGGTTGAGTTACGAGCAGAGTTTCGAGCCTATCAGAATTCCAGTGAGCTTCGACAGGTCGAGATGAAAGCCATGCTTGATGATCTGTCGAACCAAGTGCCTGCCCAGCTCCATTCACTTTTCGAAGGGGTGTCTACTCTCCTTTCCCGTAGTGATGATACCAACAAGGGGGAAAATAACATTCAAAGGGGAGGAGGAAGAGGCAAGAAAAGGGCAGCAAGTAGTGAACCAGCTGGACCTCCTCTGAAAATTCCAAAGACAACAAGCAAGCAAATGGAGGAAGTCAAAAGGGCAGAAGATGCAAGGCTTCAGCGCTCACTGGAAATGGAAAGAAGGAGACAAAAAGATGAAGAGAAAAAGAAAAAGAGACAAGAACAACTAACAGCCAAGGAGAAGGAAGATGAGAAATTCATAAGAAGCCACAGAATAGGAATCAAAGAAGAAAGCACGAAATTTCTAAGCGAAATCATAGTAAGCTTTCTTGCCAAAACTGATTTATCTTTTCACAGTGGGCTAACTCCTTCAGAATGCATCGAATGGTGGAGAGATGGGGTAATTGAAGGAAACCTCATAGGTGAAGCTTTCATCAACTACATTCACCTCGACGTCTCAGAAGAGTATCGAGAGCAGGTGAACTCTGAAGATCCCGTCAAGACACGAGCAGCTATAAACGAGAAGAGAAAGGCAAACAAGTAGTAAGCTCTCGATGTCTACATGCATTATGTCCTTATGTTGTTCTTTATCTTTCTGTAATCTTTTCTACTAATGCCTTGTAAAACACTTCCTTTATGCTAATATATATATATCTTTTGCTGGGGTGTTGCGTGAGTTCCTATTTCATGCATTAGTAGACTAGCTCTCTTGTCAAACTTACCGTATGCGCTGAAAATAAGATCAAAGTTCTTTTCTTGCTAAATCAGCCATATAAGTAAGTATAAGTGTTGGCATCATCAAAAAGGAGAAAATTGTTAGGAACATAATGTAATAGGTTTTGATGATACCAAATGTATTTCAGAATCCCCTAAGTCTCGAAAGATAGGAATCAATTGTAAGTTCGACAAAGTAAACTAAAAGCGAAAATACAACCGGGTAACTTTGAGCTCAACTCGGAAAATATTCTAGCTTAAGGTATACTTGACTGAACATTTTAGATGTTTTCGTGTTGTAAGTCTATAGATAGATCAGAAGAAGGCACGAGACTACACTGGATGAATAAGGGTCTGCGAGACATCAACTAAGTCTCGAGACATAAGCAAAGTTCGAGAGATAGAGTCTCTCGAGACATCAATCCAGTTCGAGACATAGATTCGAAACATCAGTCAGACGAGACATCAAACCGATCTAGATACACTGACACTTCTCCATAGGACTGCACGGTAATAAAGAAAGCTTGGATTAAATTAATCTAAGTTTGGAGAAGAAGAATATCATGGGGATAAAAGAGGGTGCCTACAGAACGTTATGGGATCTACCGGAAGTGGATGCCACGTCAGAAACGCACAACAAACGGATAGAAAGTGCACCAACCCAAGGTCGGTCTTATTCCCTAAAACAAGGATCAT
>CP025653.1:11722549-11824015 GCA_003576665.1 Ipomoea trifida
GCTTCAAAGATGAAGGCCCGCAAAAGAGCGGGCTTAACGGGCTTGGCCCGCTAAGGCCTGCGACCCGTGCGGGCTAACCCGCGCAGGCTGCGGGCCAGCCCGCGGGCCTGTGTAATTTAAAAAAATAATATATATATATATATATATATATATATATATATATATATATATATATGTAATATCCAATATTAAATATTTAAATTAACCCTACCCCCCATTTAAATATTTAGAACGAAGAAACTGCTCATCTGCATCCTCCCCCCAATTAAATCAACCCTAATTCTTCAAAACCCTCCAAAGTTGCACGCCAATGTTCATAATTCACACGCCGTCGGCACCCTCATATGCTCCAGATCTCACGACTCACTCCACCGCCGTCGCACGTAGGCCGCAGCAGTACACCGCCGTCGCCACCGCCTACTGATTCTGCTCTTACTCGGTTGTTTGATCGTCTCTCCTGTCTCCACAACAGTGCACTCCAGCGCCGTCGCCCATCGCACTCCAAACCTCACGCCACCATCGCACGTCGCCACCGCCTGCTCGTCGCTGCCGCCTTCGCATATCGCACTCCAGCCCTGCTCGTTTCTCATAAATTAATTCATTACCTTTTGCCTTTTGGACTTTGGTTGAGTGATTTGTGAAGTTGTCATCTGAATATTTATCATCTGGATTCTTGAATAATAGATTTTGTTATTTTAATTTTTTTGATGGGGATTTTTAATTTTTTCTATAAATTTAATTAGTGGCCCGCGGGCCGGCCCGAGAAGCCCGCAAGCCCGCGTGGGGCGGGCTCGGGCTATGTATTTCGGAGCCTGCGGGTTTCGCAGGCCGGCCCGCAAAAACCCGCATAAAGAAAAGCCCGTTGCGGGCCGGGCCTAATGGGGCGGGTCGGCCCGCATTGACAGCCCTAGTTATACTATTGAATATAGAATTCTGAAATTGTGAACATAAAGTTCTGAAATTGTGAACATAGAGTTCTGTAATTATGAATGTAGAGTTCAAAATTTGTGAACATATTAGTTCAAAAACTGTGAACATTGATTTGGGTCCACCTTGCAAGGTGGATCCGGGTCCACATAGTAAAAGTACATTATTTGTGTATAGAATATACATTATTTGATAGGTGTGTGGACAATCAAAGAGTCAATAGTTGTCTCCACTGAGGCTCAAACCCACTCCTACTATCTATGTGAGAGTGTTTTCCGGGACACCGGGTGCCATTACACCACAAAGTTTTTGGCTTGTAATTTTTTTTTAATGTTTATTCATAAATTATAGTTTTAGTTGTTAATAGATTTTCTCTAACAAAATGCCAAACTCATAGGGCTAGCCCGCATGGTGCAAGCCAGGGTTTATAAAACCTTGGCCCGTGGGCCGGATCGTAATAATTCGCAAAAGAAAAAAATTAAAAAATAAAAAAATAAAAAAGGACCCACGATGGATATAAGTTCATTTTGACAGTACTACTTAGTCTAATATTTTAAGGATATCCTTTCTTTAATAGTTAATTTCATTTTTGGTCCGAAATTTATAGGTGACATATTATTTTTAGTCATTTTTTATTATAACATTCACATTTGGTCTTAGTATTATTGTGGTATGATCATTTTTTATCTTTTGTCAACAAAATCATTAAAATGTCGTTAAATTCAAAGACATTTCGATCTTTTCTGTACAAAGTGAGTTGACCTCGTTATATTTTTATGTTTATTTTTTTGAAAAAATCTGTAATTGAAGACCAAAATACCTTTGTATTTAACGACATTAAAACTGTTTTGTTGATAGAGGACCAAAACGGGTCATGCCACAATAATACTAGGATCAAATGTGGATGTTTTGATAAAAAAAGAATAAAAGTGGACTACCACCTATAAATCTAGGACTAAAAAATGAAATTAACTCCTTTTTTTAATAAGGTATTAAAATATTTTTTATACGTTGACAAAAATTTTAACTCATTACTTCAAAGTTATCATTTAATTCTTTTCAATTAACTAATACAATCTTTTAAACTGTATATATAGGGGTGAGTTTATGTAAAAATATGTTCTCATGTAAAAAGTGGAGACGGATCTAATTCATCCATTTAGGCTCTGTTTGGCAGAGCTTATTTAGGAGCTTATAGCTTATTTTAAGCTACTAATAAGCTATAAGCGCTGTTTGGTAATGTTCTCAAAATAAGCTAGTAGCTTAAAATAAGAGCTTATTTTGAAACGCTACTTGAGGTAGCTTTTCAAAATAAGCTAGTAGCTTTTTAACTTTTTTCCATCTTTATCTTTATTATTTTAAATAAATGACATCCTTACCCCTCTCAATTAAAACCCTTTTGACATTTTCTTTTTCATTATGTTTGGTTGTAATTTCAGTTTGATATTTATGTTGGAACATTAATTTTTGTATGAACTAATCTTATTAATTATAAATATTTTTTTTTACTTTATATATTTTCAAATATATGTTCTTACTTTATATTTTATTTAAATATATTGATATCATTATTTTATATTTTAATATATAAACAAACGTATTTAAATTTAAAATTATTTAAATTGTATGAAGATGTCCTTTTTAGTATTTTTACATTTATCAGCTTATCAAAAGTTAATTTTACCAAACACTTTTAAGCATAACAGCTAGCTTAACAGCTCTTCAGATTTCAGCTTCGAGCTTATAGCTTTTCAGTTTTCAGCTACTTTTCAGCTTTCAGCTACCTTTTCAGCTAGGTTTGCCAAACATAGCCTTAGACTCTCTTTGGTTGAGCTTATAGTTTATTTTAAGCTACTAATAAGATGTAAGTTTTGTTCAGTAATATTTCCAAAATAAGCTAATAGGTTAAAATAAGAGCTTATTTTGAAAAGCTACGTTAGGTAGCTTTTCAAAAATAAGCTAGTAGCTTTTAAACTTTTTTCTATCTTTATCTTTATTATTTTAAATAAATGACATCTTTTACCCCTCTCAATTAAAATTCTTTTGGCATTTTCTCTTCAATATGTTTGGTTGTAATTTCAATTTGACATTTGTGTGTTTCAACATTAATTTTTGTATGAACTAATTTTATGAACTATAAATATTTTGTTTTACTTTATATATTTTCAAATATATGTTCTTACTTTATATTTTATTAAAATATTTAATCTCATTATTTTATATTTTAATATGTATACAAACCTATTTTAATTTAAAACTATTTAAATTTTATAATGATGTCATTTTTAGTCTTTTTACATTTATCAGTTTATCAAAATCTAATTTTACCAAACACTTTTAAATATAATAACTAGTTTAAGGGCTTTTCAGATTTCAACTACTAGCTTATAACTTTTTAGTTTTCAGCTACTTTTCAGCTAACCAGCCTTAGGCAAATCAGCAATTGAAGATTGCTAGCTAGAAAGTAAGGGGAAAAGGATGTAGTTCACTTTATATTTCATTGGTAAATGAAGGTCATGCATTTTTCTCAATAATACATTAATTTCAATAACATTGATATTTTCATCATGTCAGGTTTTAATGACAATTTATATTGTTTATCAATGTCCACTTTGCTTGGGGTAAGCATAGGTTGGGTTTGGATTTGACTCGATCGTAATTAGCTCATTACAAAAATTTCAGAAAGCTTTTTAGGTCCGAAGTATGGAAAAAGTGCATCTGGTTCGAGTTGTTACTCAACCCGAAATTTTGGAAGGAAAATTTTAATTGCCACGTACTTGCAATCATTATTGGGTGGACCGTGGTCCACACAGCTATTTGGATCACGGTCCAAAAACGCATAAAATACATTATTTTAATATATAAAGTATATTATTCTAACTTATAAAATACATTATCTTATCCAAGAAATTTTGTTATTTTAACACATGAAGTACATTATACATTATTCTAACTTATAAAATACATTATTCTAAAACATAAAGTATATTATTCTAACTTATAAAATACATTATCTTACCCCAGAAATTTTATTATTCTAACACATAAAATACACTATTCTAACTCATAAAATACATTATCTTACCCGGAAATATAATTTTCATTATTCTAATACGCGTGAAAAAAAATATCTACTTCAAAATTATGTTGTTTTGGACCGTAGTAAATGTCCACACAACTATGTGGACCACTGTCCACACAAAAATTTGCCTTGCAGCGAGCCAAGCTCGTAGGTGCCAGGTTCGTTAGATCCATATTTTCGCAAGTTATATATTTTTATCAATCATTATTGCATGGACCATGGTCCACACAGCTGTGTGGACCAAAAATAAAAAGTACATTATTTTTGTCCTGAAGGTACATTATTTTTGTATAATGTACCTTAAATACAAAAATAATGTACCCTAAAATAATAATGTACCTTCAGGACAAAAATAATGTACTTTTTATTTTTGGTCCACACAGCTGTGTGAACCATGGTCCATGCAATAATTTGCCTATTTTTATGGCATCATAGATTTCGATCCATTTTCACATCCTTATCTAAGTATTGCGCCTCTCTATGATGTTTAATAATAAACTTATTTAATGGCTCCATAAATCTATATCTATATCTATACTATTAATAAAAAACAATATCCTCAACTTTAACTTTCCGTCCAAAACACTACTATACTATTAGGTTTGCGTAATATTTTAAAATATGGTAAATTCAATTCCTATTCGTAATACAATTGTACATTAAAATATAGTAATACAATTTCTAATAAAATATTGTAATACAATATCTATTCGTAATACAATTGTACATTAAAATATGGTAAATACAATTTCTAATAAAATATATTCTTCCATACGTTCTTTTTCGTAATACAATTCTAGATTAAAATTACTAATCGTAATAATACAGTACGTACACATATTTCCCTGCAATGCAATATATACTATTAATAAAAACAATATCCTCAACTTTAACTTCACGCCCAAAACACTCATATACAATATAGTAATACAATTCGTATTCGTAATACAATTGTACATTAAAATATATGGTAATACAATTCCTAATAAAATATATTCTTCCCTACATTTTTATTCGTAATACAATTCTAGATTAAAATTACTAATCGTAATAATATAGTACATATATTTCCCTGCAATGCATTATATACTACGGAGTATTAATAAAAACAATATCCTCAACTTTAACTTTCCGCCCAAAACACTCCTATACTATTAAGGTTTGCGTAATATTGTAAAATATGGTAATACAATTCTTATTCGCAATACAATTGTAAATTAAAATACGGTAATACAATTCCTAATAAAATATATTATTACAAAAATTTGACATAACTCAACCCGCAAGGCCAACCAATTTTCTAGACGACATTCGTGCATGCAGGTGTTGGCGCACACAAGTCAAGCTAGCATTTTCAAGTTCATTTGCACCCCCTGCGCGCGAGAGAAAGCCTCTATGCTATACAATTCAATAAGCGTTAGAAAGACTCTTGTATAAGTAGTTGTGCAAACCCATTTCTCAAACCAATGTGGACAAAAGTTACTTGAAAGCTTTTTCTCTCAATTTTTCTAACTCAAATGGGTCAACTTTGAGAACCAATATCTCATTCACCCATTATCCTTTTTGAGCGTACAATATATCAATCTTTTCGTCTAACTACTAAGAACCTGAATCCAGTTTGACCTGACCCAAATCGAAAGTGGATCTCACATATATTTGTACCACAATATAGCCATTAAAATGTCATTTTATGCTCTTTTTTAACAGTTATTTGTCAAGAGAATATCAACGCTCTACGATCAACCAACAATCACTCAACTGATTATTTTATTACTCCTAGGTGAATTTTTCTCTAATATAGTTATACTTACTGAATATCAAACTATAAGTGTACCTTAAAATCTTGCAATAACTAACCGACAAGTAATTAAATTAGTGATATATAATGCAATGCAAATTATCTACATATTACATTTATACACTTATTTTAGAACACTAAATTTTTGTGATATTTGTTGCATGCAAGGAAGACTCATACTATAGTTTATTTGTCGATTCTTATATGTTATAAATCATAATATCATAAGAAACAGATACTATACTTTGATGAAATATGAAACATGAGTAGTCTGCCAATCAACGGTTTTGGACATCGCATTTCAACAGTTTGGATGGACATCATTCCAAAAAGCCATACACTCCATTTGGTAATCTGGAGTGAAGTTTGGATTAATAGTTTAGGTATATGTTTCTTACATTCTGATATATTTTTTATTATTGTCTAATGCCATTATGATGATTTGAATTATAAAAGCATAGAAATAAGCTCGAAACATGCTTATATGCTTGAATGGTCTTACCTCAAAGTTACTACCCACTATCACACAATGCTTTATGTTGTATGTTAGACTCAAGGTTACTAATAATTTCTCACAATAGTCAGAGACTTTGCTTTATATGTATGAAATATTGACAAAAAAAAATAGGCTTTAAATTTGAGTTTTACTTATATATACCTGGGAATCTGAAACACTTTGAAATTTAGTGATTGGTAAAATCAATATGTTTTACATTGGAAAAAATCACAGAATATATACATGTAGATTATAAAATTAAAATTCCAGTGCCAATATTGTTATGACTCAATGCTTTGATTACATTAAAAGTGATTTTTTAAAATTTCAAGCTTAAGATATGACACGCTTGATGAGTCGCAACTGGAAGGTCAGTGATCCGCTCGCCGACTTTAGACGTCAATTAATCAGTACATGTGCAACATGAATATTGCAAAATGAGGAACATATTTAAGTTATAACTCTTTGTGTAAGGCAGAACCAGACGATGAAAATCTATTAGAAGTACACACTCCTAAATTCTTAAATAGTTTGAGATTGTATGATTTTCTTAATCATTCATTGACATTAATTAAAGGTTGGTGTACCTGTTTTGTTATTGCGGAAGATATACCATTCTCTTGGTCTTTATAACAGTACGCGACTCATCATCACAAGATTGGCAGATCACATTGTTGAAGCAAAAATAGTTAATGGGACACATGAAGGAACCAAAGTTCGATCTTATCCCTCGAATGTATCTCACTCTTTCTGATACGAGATTGCCCTTCAAGTTCTAGCATAAATAATTCCCATTAATGCTTGCATATGCCATGACTATCAACAAAAGCTAGGGCCGAACACTAACTCATGTTGTGTTATTGCTGAAAAAACCAGTTTTTAATCACGGGCAATTGTACATGGCTTTCTCCCGAGTCACCCATCCTGATGATAGCCTGAAAGTGTTAATTAGTTCTAGACGATGATAGACAAGATTGTGTTGCTACTACCAATGTTGTTTACAAAGAGATTTTCAATAATGTTTAAATACAACCGGTGATATTATATTTTTTCCAAGATGGAAAAATTGTTATATATCTACACAAAAATATATTTTCCATACATATGAGTTAGAACAGCAATTAATTCCTAAACAATGATATATAAAATCTCTAAAATTCTAGCACCGCATGCGTACATCTACACATTAGCTATTAATTAAGCAATTATTTGTTGGAATTCAAACAAGGATAACATCAGAAAACATAATCGATCCAAAACATATCTTCAATTGCACTATATAATATTTGATGTTATAATTTATATTTATATATCGATCCAAATATTCTTAATATATTATAACAAATTCATTCCGTGCATCGCAGGGGTGAAAACACTAGTTTGTATTAATTGAATTTATTTATTTATTTTAAAGGATTGTAATAGTTAGGTGGAAGCAATATTAAATAGGATAATTAAGAACAAACCCGTGTTGAATTTTTACTTATGTACATGCATGTATGCATGCATACATACATACATACATACATACATATATATAGGATCGCGTTCAAATGCGTACTGGCCGCCCAGGAGAGAAATGCGGACAAATCACCACTACTACAGAAATCACATACAACGTCGGCTAATTAACGTCGGCTAAGTATTTAGCCGACGTTGTATGTTATAAAATCCTATAACGTCGGTTATTTACTAATAGCCGACGTTAAAGGGTGTACTTTATAAGACGGTGCGATACGACGTCGACTAAGTTATTAGCCGACGTCGTATCATACATATTAGCCATCGACAGACGATACGACGTCGGCTAACCTACCTAGCCGACGTCGTATCATTCAATTTAGGATATGATACGACGTCGGCTAGGAGGTTAGCCGACGTCGTATCCAATTACGGCGGATACGACGTCGGCTAACTTCCTAGCCGACGTCGTATCATAGCCCGAATTGAATTCGGGCGTCGATACGACGTCGGCTAGGTAGTTAGCCGACGTTGCATCATTAAGGCTCGGCGCTATACGACGTCGGCTATCACTCCTAGCCGACGTCGTATTGAGTCAAGTCGACTATTGTTTGTGTATTAAAAATGATTTATGGAGAAATGCTTCCTCCTTCTTCTAGTTATGATTAAGCCGACGTTGTATGTGTACACTTACAACGTCGGCCAGATCAACGTCGGCTTTTAGCCGACGTTAAAGGATCTACTTAGCCGACGTTAAAAGCCGTTTGTGTAGTAGTGCACAGCGCACCACGTGTCCGGAATGTAGTTGCACCTAACGTTATAACTAGGTGCACGCAATGTTATAACTAGATGCACCTAGGTGCACCTAGGTGCATAAATGTTAACAAGGTAAATTACTTGCATTTGTAAGTGAAAATAGGTGCACACGTGCAAGTAAAATGTATTAAAAGTGCAAGTAAATTGTACACTGAGCATCAATACTAAGTGCAACTAATGTTATAACTTATAACTAGGTGCACCTAATGTTATAACTAGGTGCAGATTGGTTGCACCCAGGTGCATGAATGTTAACAAAGTAAAATACTTGCACAAGTGCAAGTAAAATGTATTGCAGATGCAAGTAAAATGTATTACAGGTGCAAGTGAATTGTACACTGAGCATCAATACTAAATGCACCTAATGTTATAACTAGGTGCACATAATGTTATAACTAAGTGCACCTAGGTGCATGAATATTAACAAGGTAAATTACTTGCATTTGTAAGTGAAAGTATTTGCGAAAATAGGTGCATGAATATTAACAAGGTAAATTACTTGCACTTGTAAGTGAAAATAGGTGCAAAAATAGGTGCACTTGTAAGTGAAACTAGGTGCACTTTTAAGTGAAACTAGGTGCACTTGTAAGTGAAACTAGGTGCACCAAATTTTCAGATATTTACGAAAATGCTACCGTGTTATTTTTTTTAAAATTGCATCTGATTCGTTGATTTGGCCATGTGGACGGCTGTGAAGCGTTCTCATTTCTTACCTGGGCGGCAGTTCGCATGGGAGTGCATCCATATATATATATATATATATATATATATATATATATATATATATATATATATATATTAAACTTCATTTCTTTTGTTGCTCAAGCCAAAGGTATCCTTCCCAACCGATAGTCAGAAGACTAATCATCGGTTTCAACGGTTAGCGCATTAAGTAGAAGGAGACTGGCCATTCACATGGGTGAGTATTTTAAACTTCATTAGAAAAAAAAATAACCAGACTAGTGAGTCCTTCTAGCATTGGGCCATAAGAAAGGCCTGGCCGGACCCTATAATTTAAAACCAACATGAATTGGACTGGGATATCTAGGCATATTATACTGTGCACCATGGTGCACATAGCAATGTGCACCACGTACGTAAACGACGTCGTTTTGAGCATTGTAAATTAATCACGCGTTTTTTTGGAAATCATATTTTCCGTTTCGGCCGATCACGTACTATATTTATGTTAATATTCTGTGTATTCCAGGCAATCATTCTGTGTATTTGAGGCAACCGGTCTGTGTATTTGAGGCAACCGTTCTGTGTATTCATGTTAGTAACACATGTTGTGATGTGTTTGTGCATTCGAATGTTTAGGAGGATGAGTTCTGTGTATTTTGTGTCAATATTCTGTGTATTTATGTTATTAACATAGGTTGTGATGTGTTTGTGCATTCGAATGTTAGGATGATGAGTTATGTGTATTTTGTGTCAATACTTTGTGTATTCTGGACAAACATTCTGTGTATTCTAGGCAACGTTCTGTGTATTCTAGATAATGATTATGTGTATTATAGATAATGAATTCACTGGAGTCTTCGCGTCCGCATCCACTAACATTGCGTATTTTGTGTCAATATTCTGTGTATTCTGGCAAACATTCTGTGTATTATAGGCAAACGTTCTGTGTATTCTAGATAATGATGATGTGTATTATAGATTATGAATTCCCTGTAGTCATTTGCGTCCGCGTCCACTAACATCGAAACGACGTCGTTTACATACGTAGTGCACATTGCTATGTGCACCATGGTGCAGGGTATAACGATTGGATATCTATGCTCACTCAAGTCTTCGGCAAATTATGCTGTGGACCTAGGTCCACCTTGCAAGGTGGACCTGGGTCCAAAACTACGTCGTTTTTGTCTTTTTTTTTCTTTTTTCTTTTTAAATTAGTAAACATATTGCTATGTATGAATGTAGAGGTTTCAAAGTGTGAATGTAGATTTATGATTGTGTGAATGTAGAGTTGCCCAGAAATGTGTGAATGTGGAGGTTTCAAATTATGAATATGGAGTATAGAAATCGTGAATGTAGAGTTATGCATGTGTGAATCTGTAATAGTTAAGAAGTTCTAGCAACTTGTAGTCCTGTATTGTGTGAATGTGGAGTTCTCAGTTGGAATGTGGAGTATAGGACCTGTGGATATAGAGTTTTGAATGTGTGAATGTGGAGTTTACAAATTGTGAATGTAGAGTATAGTGTATGTGAATGTAGAGTATAGTTACTAAACATATAATCCTATAAGGCTATAATGTGTGAATGTGGAGTTTACAAATTGTGAATATAGAGTATAGTGTATGTGAATGTAGACTCAGGTCCACCTTGCAAAGTAGACCTGGTCCACGGCATAACAATCCCAAGTCTTCCTTACTAGTTTATTCTATAATGCAAATTAGGAGTACATTATTTTCCATACACCCAAACTAGATTGCATTGCGCCTAAGGCCTAGCTCCCGTTCCTCATTCCATTAGTACTCTACCCCAATATCATAATTTTCCCAAGTCAATGAAAATCCTGCACACAAGTATAATAGTTAATACCATAAATGATCCTTTGACTATTGGGCTAGTATTCCTTTTAATCATCAATTTTTAATTGGACCAAAACATGTATCTTAACTTTCATTTTTAACCATAAATAGTCTGGTATTAAGATTTTTATTAAATGAGTGTTAAATTTAAAGGCATTATCATTAAATTAATTAATATGATTATGATGACCTCTTTTAATTTAATATGTGGGTTAATTTAATATGAATATACTCCTTGGATTGTTTTCAAAAAAAAAAAAAAAAAAAACCTCCATGGATTACTCTTTTAGCCTAATATGCCCAATCCAACTATTCCAGCACCATCAATTGTAATTGTTAAATAAATACATTTTAGGAAAATCTCCAACTGGGTTGATTAGACATGCAATTGACTTGATAACAACAAGCTTTCAAGTTTGATTTTCGGTAGGAGCTGCCTATTGGACTTCTTAGTTTGGGCTAATAAGCTATGAGCAACCCACATAGGCTAGTTTAATTACTTCATTGTAGTCATTTAATTTGCCTTCTAGGTCATAAGATGAGTTTCACTCAGAACACACCTCTTGGTAGCAGATGCTAACTTTCCGTAAATTAAAAAAATAAATGTATTTTGACAATATTAAAAAAATAATTCTCTCTCATAGATTTTAATTCTATAAGAATGTGATCTCATCTTAACTATATATAAAAAATAAACACTTTATATATTTATAAATTAACTTTATACTACTAACTCTTATTTATATATGTTATTTTTCTCTCATGAATTCTATCACCTTCTAGTGTTCACCTCGTGAGTTGTAATAAAATTCTTTATATAATTGGTTGTTCATTAATTTGTTGATCCTACCGGAAATTTTTTTGTTTTAAAAAAAAGGAATCTACTCAAAATCAAATACAAATACGGAGTAATATACAATCAAATATTACCACATATTTTTCAAAAAAAAAAAAAGAGAAAATATGACCACATAAGAAGATGATATTATAAGGTAAATTTAAGATGAAAGTGTAGTGTTTATCATTTATTATTTGTGAAAGAGGTTGTAAAGCTTGTGTATTAAACTTCATTGGTCAACAATAACTTTTATTTTTAGATTTTCAAAACAAGTATTTATTTATTGTAATTTATCAACGTATACCATAAAATTGTATCATCTATAAATTTGTTTGATACTATATCTATCAATAATTGTACTTCTGAAGTAATGATAAAAGAATTATCTTTTAGAGATTTTAATCTAAGAAGAATAATAGTTTACCTTAACAATATGAGAATAATTTATATATTTATAATAATTTTACTTTACATTTTACAATATGATTTTTATATTTATTAACTTAATTGTTATTAATATTTGAAATTAATTATGTTGCCATGTAATTTTCTAAAAGAAGTAATCATAATTATATTAATTAGTTTGATGATAATACCCCTAAATTTAACACTCATTTAACAAAAATCTTAATGAAAGACTATTTGTAGTTAAACATGAAAGTCAAGGTACGTGTTTTGATTAAATTGAAAGTCGAGAATTAAAATGAGTAATTGTCTAATAGTTAGATAACCATTCATGGAGCCAACTATATACACTCTAAATTCATTAAAAGTGAAAATTGAAGTTTTTGTTTATAAGTAATAATTGAATAGTGATTTTAGTTCAAAATTATTCAACGTGGTAATGCATGTCTAGTTCTCAAATTTTAATCACATTACAATTTAAGTTCTCTTATATTACAATTTTAATCTCTAATCTATGGCTAAATAGTGATGTTAGTTTTTAATTGTTGAACATAAAAGACTAAGGTATCAACATAACTAACGTTTTGGAAATTGTTTATGTTCATTTTAAACAATTAGAACTAAAATTCTTAGGATTACTATTTTTTTTTTGAATACTATTGACCATGTTACATGTAGTATCTGTCCATATACTTTCTCAAGTAATACTAAAGCCCAACAAAGTCAACATTGCCCTCACCAAGGCTCGAACCCATGACCTTCCACTTGGGGGAATCACTTCATGCCGCTTGACCACTAGGCCTTTAGTTTTAAAGAAGGCAATTAAATTTTAAAATTGAATAATAATTTTAGTTTTACTACTATTTACAAAAACACAATCAATATTTATTAATGCTACTGCTAGGAATTGAACCCTAATATATGAGCTAAAGATTAGAACCTCAAGTCATTGGACTAGGGGAGATCAAGTGAACCAAGGGGTAATGTCTTAAGTAGGGAATAAGGGTACCTATTTATAGTGTAGATGGCCTTCCGGATGGTTGACAAATGTACGGCATCAGCTAGTCTTCAATCTTGGCCATACATGTTTCTCCCACTACCTGGATGCCAGCGATCTTCACACGGGTAAATTAAATAGAGCATCCTACCTTCTTGTACATGATATATTGAGTGGCTTGGGTAGTTAGTGTTGTTATGTTTGAGGTCTAAGGTTCAAAATACCTTGGCAGCATCTCCTTTATTGATTTTACTAGAAGAAAATAGAAGAGATTTTTGTCGTCTTGATATATCGACCACTAAGAAGCGGGATAATAATATGTCGGTCATCGAGAAGCGCAATAGCTGAGATGCGGGATAATAAAATGTCCCTTGAGAAGCAAGATGCATAATTATAAATGTCTATTGAAAAACACAATGGATAATTATATGTTGACAATTGAGAAGCGGGACAGTAATATACCATGATTTTCCTGGTATGGGTCGCCTCCGATGCTTTGCGACTGTATGAAATGCAAGTTGCCTACCCAAACCTACAAGACTAACACGACTATATGTTTACACGGGCCGCCTACCCTACACCGTAGGCCCGATATGGTGTGTGCATGTGGGTTGCCTCTACAGCACTGCAAACCGACACAGCTATGTGTTTACGCGGGTCGCCTACTCTACCCAACAGGACTGGTACGTTGTATGCATGGGGTGCCTACCCTGCCTTGCAGGCCTAGCATGGTACGTGTATGTGGGTTGCCTCCAAATCATCGCAAACCCACACGACTATGTGTTTACACGAGCCGCCTACCCTACTCTGCAAGCCCGGTATGGTGTGCGCATGTGGGTTGCCTCTAGAGCATTGCAAACCCACACGGCTATGTGTGTATGCGGGCCACCTACCTTACCCTGCAGGCCCAGCTTGGTATGCGCATATGGGTTGCCTCTAGAGCATTGCAAACCCACACAACTATGTGTTTACAAGGGTCGCCTACCTTGCCATGTAGGCCCGATATAGTGTGCGCATGTAGGTTGCCTCCAGAGCACTGCAAATGCACATGGCTATGTCTGTACGCAAGTTGCCTATCCTGCTGATGTGTAGCAAAAATGAGTGATGGTGAGTGTACGGGTTTGAAATGTCGTTCCACTGAGGATTGGGGTTTATGGCACGCAATATGCAATCACAAAACTAGACACTAGTATAAGGAGATCAACAAGAAGCTAAGCAAATGGCAACAATGTGGAACAAACACATATGAACAATAGATAAATATAAAATAAAGAAATAGGAATCAAGTTAGGGGGCATTACCATCTAGATGCTTCAACAACCTACAGGGTTAGGCAGAACAAATAACCAAGGAATCAAGCGGGAATGCACGTAGAAATCATAGTCCAAAGCCACAATTGTAAGCATAGTGTGGCCAAAAATTCATAAGTCATTGGCGCATATGTTGGGCCTCGCCACTCGAATAAACGGCGGAGTTGAGGGTGCCTTATCAATGTATTCACTTCGTTCAGGCAACCAAACTCTGTCGAAACATTATCGTCAAAGAAACGGCCTACACATAATTGTTTGCAGGCGTCAAGTGCCTTAGAGATCTCGAACCTCGCTCCAGAGGAGCTTGTGGAACTGGTTGGTTTCGTGCAGCTTGGGGTCGTGCTCTTGACCGACTAGATTTACCATGATCGTGCTTGGATTTCTTTGCCATTTCTTTAGATCTTCCCATCCTACAAAATTTAGAAATTAATACTCGTGGTAATTGGTTTCAAGTAACTATTATTGAAATAGGTTACAAATGCATTTATGTAAAATTCCTTATCAAGATAATGGATTTCAAACATATAGGTTCAAGGATTTTTGAAAATTTCGCCATAGTTTCCCATATATTTTGAACAATTCTAGCATAAGAATATAAACAATATCATTCCATTATCACACACATGTATAATATCATCATAAGATAATTCAATTTGATGGTAAAATAAGAAGTCAACTATAAAAGTCAAGAATTTCAAAAAGTCAACTTCATCTTCTTCTCCAAATTCTAAAATTAAGGTTTGAAATTGAAAATTCAATTTTTGCAATGTAGCATGTGGAAAGTCAAATTGATGGCATATAATAGGTCTATAACAAGTTTACACATCAATTCAAGCATCAATTTCATAATCTAGACAAGAAATTCAATAAACCCATTTGTTCAACAATGGTGTTCACACTTGAAGCTCAATTTAAAATCTTAATCCATTAATGTAACCATCAATAATGAAAGAAAATATCAAAGGATAGTTCTATGAAGCATTATGAACCAATTTAGACATTCAAATCATTCAAAAACATTCAAGGTAATGTAGGATAAAATTTCAACATTCAAATCCTCCAAACTCATGGATATTCAAAATAAATGGTTAAAAGATAAGAAATTACCTTGATAGTGATGCTTTAAACCTTCTTGAAGATGAAAACAATTCACTATGCTCAAACCTTTAAGTTTGGAGAGTACCTTGCGTGGAGAAGAGAAGAAAACTTAGGTTTTGGAGTGCAAAGTGGCGTGGTTCGGCCGAATGGAGCTTAAATCCGCGATGGGGCTTTCACGCCGGGCTGCATGCATGTGAGCGTGCGTGTGAGCTTACTGTTTTGTTCCCACGCATGTCTTCACGCGTGTGGGCTTACTGTTTTGTTCCCACGCACGTCTGCACGCGTGTGAATGTGCGTGTCAGCTCGGTGCAACATTTTCCTCCGATTTTGGTCTTTTTCTTCAAACCTGTGTCCGAATTAGGCCTTTCCAACGCATTTTTCAGTCTCGAATCCTACAAGTTAGTCTTCCAAAACATGGTACCAAATGGAATTGTAACAAAACATTAAAACGAAAACATAAAAAGAACATAAAAACAATTTATTAGATCTTGGGTTGCCTCCCAAGCAGTGCCACAGTTCACGTCTTTGGCTAGACGCATTATACCTTGTTCATTTTTCAACCATACTCCTTAGTAGTGGGTAGGAAACATTTTGGTACCCACGTGTTCTTCCATGTCAGCTTGTCATTTTTCCACTTCGGTTTTGATTTAGTCTTTGTTCTGGCCATCGCCCTCACTTCTTCATCAATCCCTTCTGTTCTTACTTTGTCATCATTCGTGGCTTGTCCATCAAATCTGAAGGTTATCTCCCCCAAGCTTACGTCTATACGGGCGTGACAAGTAGTCAGAAATGGTCTTCCAAGAATTGAAGAACCATGGGGCTCTGTATCTCCCATCTTACAAACAATAAAATCGACAGGCACAAGAAATTTTCCTATTCTCACTAGAACATCCTCCGCCAAACCTTCCAGGTACCGTGTGGTCCTGTCGGCTAAACGAAGTGTCAGCCTTGTCGATTTCAATTTTTCAATTTTTCAAAGAGATTTGAAGACATGACATTAATCGAAGCTCCGAGATCGGCTAGAGCATTTTGAGGATCCATGTTCTGTATAGAACAAGGAATCAACAAAGCTCCCCGGTCGCCCTTCTTTCTAGGGTGACCCTCAAGTCAAACAAGCCGAAGACTCTTGGGTTAAGCAAGTAAAATTATCACAATTGTCGTGCTTTTCTTCCTTGGCATCAATAGCGTTGACTCTCTCTTTTGGATTATTCTCTGTGTTACTAGGGAGTTGTCTGTAATGTCTCTCAGACATCTTCTTGAACATTTGTGAGATTTGATTCTCAATGGTCTTGAGTGTAGCCTTGGATTCTTGTCTGAGACTAGAAATCTCTTGTCTGATTTCCTGAGTGATCTCTTGCTTAAGATTTGCGCGATCATTTTTCAATTTCATAATCGTCCTGGTAAGCCTTTCATCTACTTCATGGATATCATCCCTCCTCTGTTGAGTAAAGTCAATTTGAGAGTTGTGTTATGGCCTAAACTGGGTAATTTGGCTTCCATTGCCTTGATTCTGATTATACATCAATCTACCCTAGTCATTTTGTCCATAAACAGGCTTGTTTCCATAATTGTATTGTCCTCGCGCTTGATATCCATCATTGTTGTTCCATCCCTCGCCTTGTTTCCAATTGTTATTCGACCTTTGATTCTGTCCATAGGCATTGTAGTTGGAGTTCCTTTGATAGTCCACCGCCTCAACCTGCTCGGATGCAGACGGTGAAGTGCAGATGTTAGTATCATGTGGTCCTCCACAGATGTTATAGTAAAGCGCCAAAGCCATACAAGGCTTGGTTTTTCCTTCCATTTTTTCCACTATGGCCTGTAACTCTTTAATCTCATGGTTCATTGCATCTATTTTTGCCTCACTCGCCACACGACTATCAATTTCATATATGCTTCCGTGATCTCCACGTCGGTCATACCAACAGGAGGTATTCTTGATATTCTCTCAATCAATTCTTCGGCTTCTAGTAAAGCTAAGGAGACAAAGGCACCGCTGGAGGATGAGTCAAGTAACATCTTTCCTTCATCGGTTAGCCCTCCGTAGAATGAGCTAATCACGTCCCATGGGTGCATCAGATCTTGCGGGCATTGTCTTTTGAGAACCTTGAATCGTCTCCAAGCCTCCCCCAAACTCTCAAGCCTTCCTTGCTTGAATTCCTGTATTAGCCTTCGAATCCTCATAGTCTTTGTGATGGGGAAAAACTTGTTCATGAATTCACGATGCAATTGTTACCATGATCTGAAATGATTGTCGTCTTGGCTTTCCAACCAACGTGCTGCCTCTCCTATAACTGAAGATGGGAATAATTTAAGTTGAATTATCTCCTCACTAACACCTTCTTGTCTGTACATCCCACATGCTCGTATGAACCTTGTTATGTGTGCATTGGGATCTTCGGATGGCAATCCCGAGTATTGACTGTTCTGGACCAGAGTGAGTGTAGTTGGATGTACGTGGAAGTTGACGTTTTCCCTCGGTGGTACGTAGATCGAGTTGTGCATGTTAAAATCCGGAGTCATATAATTTGCAATTGATCTCTGTGGTTCCTGAGGAATTCCATAGTATTCTTCTTCACGAATGTTTTCTTGGTGGTTCGCTCTGTTAGCTTGTGGTTCTTCAAGAATTGGTTCTTCATAGTTAATTGTTCCTTCTGGATTAACTGGAACTGGGGGCAGGTTTGGTATAGTCGCTCCTCTTCCTTGTGGATTTCTTGTTGCGCTTGATGAAGCCATTTGTGACCTTTGGGTATTTTTCTTTCTAGTTGCTCTATTGATTTTTGGAATGTAAGGTAGTAAGCCTTGATTTCGCTTTGCTCGCGTGTGCATTCACCTAGTAAGATTATCAATGAAGCAAAGATTCCACAATTGACTAAAAGTAGTCAATCGGGTAAGTAACAAAAACAAGTAAAATAGAAAATGAAAAGAAAGTGGTGTGGATTAACAATGCTCAAATCTAGCAATCATTCAATCAAAGTAAACAAAAACATTTGACAACCTATTGCCATCCCCGGCAACGGCGCCATTTTGACAAATGATGTTTGCGTAGGGTGAAGTGTCAAAAGATATGTGTGTGTTAAAACGGAAAGTCAGTGACTCCCCGAGTGTCGGTCTCGAAGGAAGGACGTGGAGGTGTGTCAAGTGTTCGGTTGTTTACATGATTGAGTCATGCAATGGATTCGAGTGTGGTGAATGGTGATTTGTGAGTGAAAGGAGTTCATAAGATTGTGTTTGAGTGAAAATGGTGTAAAGTAAAAGAAATTGGAAATTATGTAAAGAGGTAGAGATTGGATAGTGTTCAACTATGTTGCATCTTGGTGTGTCTAAGGTAATGGTAAACAAGACAAAGATGTTGGCTATTCAAGAGTGTGCGTTCTTAGTCCTTTTCCAACTTTGTGTACTAAGGCTTCTTGGACTTAGGAATGCCTTCAAGCATCCAAAGTTCTAAGAGGAATTTTATCAAACACTTAAGCTACACACTATCCTACTATTCTTAAGAAGTCCATATGATCTATGATTGCTACAAAGCTTCAATCCTAACTCTAATCAAGGACATGAAAGAGCCAAGAGCTCAATCTCTCATCTAGATTGGCCAAATCCAAACAAGATATCATCAAAACAACAATCAATAGACAAGAATAGATAACCCAACAATCTAAGCATTTAGATCCAAAAATAGATGTAAAATCATCACACTAGCAACATATCTTCACACAATCCAAATCCCTAGATTAAACTAGCCACTCATGATATGAAATTCAAGACAAAAGCTAATTCAATCCAAGAACAAAATAGTAAATAGATTAGAAATGTAATAGAAACACTAGTACAAAATTACCTTTTCGCTACTGTTGTAAATGTCATTTCGCTACTGTTGTACAACAGTAGCGGATGAGACAGTCACTGATTGTCTGTGACTTTTCGCTACCGTTGTGGAACAGTAGCGAAAAGTCTACACAACCGCTACCGTTCCTAGCTAAGAACGGTAGCGAAATGTAATTTTTTTATATAAAAAAATTACATTTCGCTACCATTCCTAGCTAGGAAAGGTAGCGAAATGTAATTTTTTTTATAGCTAGGAACGGTAGCGAAATATAATTATTTATATATAAAAAAATTACATTTCGCTACCGTTCCTAGCTAGGAACGGTAGCGAAATATAATTATTTATATATAAAAAAATTACATTTCGCTAGCGTTCCTAGCTAGGCACTCAACATCGTCAACATCTGCAGCTTGTCGCAAGATGCCTTCAATTTTAACTCCTGTAAATATGTTCAAGTGAGCACCAAATCATTGGCAAGAATGCATTCTAAGAACCAAGTCCAGAAATTATGAAGAGTACTGAAAAATACTTTTAATGATAAAAATGCAGGAAATTCTACAAGTGAAGAGTCTGTAAAAGCAAGGACACATTACAGTCATCTAACAGACTCTGGCCTAGTTTAAAAAAAAAAAAAAAACAGACTCTGGCCTATTAATTGTCGTAGGTCAGAGGGTTTAATACTTTATAATATGAATAAGGAATCAAGAGCCTGGAGAGAATCCGGATATATGACCATCAGCATAAAGAAAATAGTGCACTGGTTTCAAAGAAATTCATGTATAAATAGGGTAACAGAGGCTGATGGGTGTAGAAATTTAGGGACTCTAGGGTGTAACAAGTTCCAGCATATTTATACAGAGTTCATTTATGAATCTTACCATGCTTTTCTATGAACTGAAGGGCTTTCTCCAAGAAAGATGGATTTCCATCAATATCTTCCAAAGCAAGTAAACCAGGTTGTCTATCCTTAGCTACAGAGTAAAAAGTAATATAGCTTCATTAGAAGGATAATCAAAATAAAAGAAAATGTATATTTTGCCAAAACAAATTGCCATTATAAAAGAAACTCATAAAGCTTAATTATTTGTAATGATTGCTGATCTGTCACCACTAGTTTAAAATAGTATAGAGTCAAGGGAATCTCCTTGTAACACCCCGAAAATTCCTACTACTCTTTTTGAATATTATAAGGGGTTATTTTCTTATTAAATAATTATTTAAATAACTATAAGTATAATTATTTTCCTATGGGCCTGAGATTATATACTCGTATATATAACTTATTGTTAAGATTATTAATAAAGTGGAAAATGCATCTCTAGCTGACACAGTGTAACTATAATGCATTCTGCAATTCATCTAATTTGTCTAGATCAATAACTTTCGCACAAATTGCATTAAAAAAGAAACAAAGTCTTATGACGGTGTATCTCAAACTTTTTAGGCAATATGCCTAACAGCCACTGGCAATAGTTGTTGCATTAAGGCATGGCAATCATGAGACTTCAATCCCACCAATTTTAAATCTTGGATATTAACAAGTCTACTGATATTTGATGAGTACCATTGTGGTACCTTCACCCCACGTAAACATTCACAAAAACTGATTTTCTCCTTTCTTGACAAGTATGAGCAGCTGGAGGCAAATATGTCTTCTTATCACCACTACGTGGAGCTAATGTAGGTCGTATACCCATTTCAATCAAGTCCAATCTAGCATTGAGACCATCTTTAGTCTTACCTTTTATGTCTAAAGAGTTCCAACAAGACTATCACACACATTTTTCTCAACATGCATCACATCAATACTATGCTGACATCAAGTGTCTTCCAATATGGAAGATCAAAGAATATTGATTTCTTTTTCCACGGACTCTTCTCATTTGATGGTACATCAACATTAGATTTTGATCTCTTACCTCTTGAGATTTAAGTTTTTGAGTCTTACCAAAAGTAACATTGATACAGTCTACGCGTTCATAAACTTGAATCCCAGTTAATGGTTGTGGAGCATCTGTATAGTCTTGTACCCCATTGAAAGCTTTTTTTAATCTTCGATAAGGGTGAAATTTATCTAGAAATCTTCGATGCCCCATGTAGACTGTCTTTCTGCCATGAACAAGTTGATGATAACATGTATTATCTTCACATATGGGGCATGCCTTATGTCCTTTGACACTATATCCAGACAGGTTTCCATAAGCTGGAAAGTCATTGATTGTGCAGAAAAGCATTGCATGCAACTTAAAACTCTCTTTTCGGTATGCGTCATACACTAACGCACCTTCATCCCACAAACTTTTCAAGTCTTCAACCAAAGGCGCCAAAAGACATCTATATCATTGCCCTGGTTGTTTTGGCCAGAAATCATTAAGACAATAATATGTATTTGCGTTTCATACACAACCAAGGAGGTAAATTATAAATTACCAACATAACTGGCCACGAGCTATGTTTGCTACTTAGGTTCCCGTGAGGGTTCATACCATCAGTACAAAGTCCAAGCCTAAGATTTCTCGCTCGTGACAAATTCAGGAAATGCATTATCAAATGTTGTCCATTGACGAGAATCAGCCGGTGTCGAAGCTTGCATCAGAAATTTTTTGATCTGCATGCCATGAGAAGCATTCATCCAACTTTTATCCATCACAAGCCAATCTAAAATAATATTAATCCTAATTAAACATAAACATAAATATACAAACAAAGCATAAATAAACATAGACCACGGTGTGGCTAATCACCGGATGCAATATAAAAGCCAAAGCATAAATAAACATAGACCACGTGTGGCTAATCACCGATGCAGAATATAAAGCCAAAGCATAAATAAACATAGACCACGATGTGCGAATGCAATATATAAAGCATAAATAAGCATAGACCACGTCGGCTAATCACCGATGCAATATAAAAGCCAAAGCATAAATAAACATAGACCACGGTGTGGCTAATCACCGGATGCAGAATATAAAGCCAAATCGTAAATTAAAATAGGAAAAAGTCTTACCTCACCACAGCGTTATCCACGTCCGTAAACAAACCCCGAATCTAACTAATTACCTACAAGTTTTATTTGTAAATTAATATAATTCGAAATTATAAATAATTCCTAAAAATACATAATAATTTATTAAAATTCAATGAATTTATAGGGCCTAAAATACATAATAGTTTCTAAAATTCGAAATATATTATAAATAATTCTAAAAATAATAATAATTTCTTAAAATTCGAAATTATGAATTTATAGGGCTAAATACATAATATTAAAATTCGAAATATATTATAAATAATTCTAAAAATACATAATAATTTATTAAAATTCGAAATTATAACTTTATAGACTCAAAAATATATAATAATTCCTAAAATTCGAAATATATTATAAATAAATCCTACAAATACATAATAATTTATTACAATTCGAAATTATAACTTTATAAGCTCAAAAATATATAATAATTCCTAAAATTCGAAATATATTATAAATAAATCCTACAAATACATAATAATTTATTACAATTCGAAATTAGGAATTTATAGGCTCAAAAATATATAATAATTTCTAAAATTCGTAATATACTAACAAATAATTCAAAATTTGAAATATATTATCAACCTTCAAAGTCCAATTCCCTCTGGTAGAATTTCAGACATATCTTATCAACAAAGGGGCACTGATATAGCAAGTTTCATCCAGCCTTACTCCAAAAATTAATGCTTTAGCACTATATAACCATACTGCTCAACAGCAGATCAAAGGAAATGCCAATGAAAGCTTGCATCTTTACATCTTAACGAAAATTCTTTCAATCAGTAACTACAAGAGTGCTGAATTTTAATTGATTAAGATATTCAAACAAACTACAGAGCTTTGTGACAAAATGCAAAGCAGAAATAGATAAATGACGTTAAATTTAGGAAATAACATAGCACACCTGACTCCAAGATCCATTTTTTAAAAATAATTATGAAATTTTACTATAAATAATGCTATAACATATAATTACAATGACTTACAGAGGTCGTATTTGAGGAAGATGGGGCGCCGTAGGGGGTTGCTGCATCGGCATCAATAGTATATGTTGTTGTTGTGGCTGCGAACGGCGGAGGGCCGATGCCGAGGCCGTGGCTGTCGCGGATGGCGGAGTGCGGACGGCGGTGGCTGTCGCCGATGGGCGTTGGCGGTGGCGGAGTGCTCTTCGCGTTCCAGATATGTTGCGGTCGCGGGTCGGTCGCGAGTGCACGGCGGTCGCGGAGTCGACCGGAGTGCGACGGCGGTCGCGGAGTGCGAGGGCTGTCGCCGATGGCGTTGGCGGTGGCGGATAACTTCCCGTTCCAGATATGTGGGTCGCGGTGCCGACGGCGGTCGCGGAGTGCGATCGCGGAGTGCGATGGGCGGTGGCTGTCGCCGATGGGCGTTGGCGGTGGCGGATAACTTCCCGTTCCAGATCTGTTCTTCGCTGGTTGGAGTGATAACTTTTAATTTTTGTTCCAGATCTGATTTTGGAAGTGGGCCTTTAATAAGAGCCCTACGGCGTCGGTTTTCGGAACAACCGACGCCGTAGGATATTTATTTCATTTTTATTTTTTTTTTAAATCTGAAAACTATTTATTAATTAGATTAAAAAGATAATAATAAAAATACGACGTCGGTTCACTCACGAACCGACGTCGTTCTAAGTTTTAATTTTACTTTACGGCGTCGGTTATTATCAAAACCGACGCCGTAATATATAAAAAAAAAATAAAAACTTAAATATTTAAAACGACGTCGGTTTAAACCCGACGTCGTTTTAACCAACGACGTCGTTTAAACCAACGTTTTACGTCGGTTTGGTACCAAACCGACGTCGTTTTAAAACGACGTCGGTTTGGTTACCAAACGACGTCGTTTTAATTTCGGTAACCCAATGAAGTCGGTTTTATACTAAAACCGACGTCGTATCCCTTTGATGTCGGTTTGTTTAAAAACCGACGTTGTTTATGCGACGTTAAATGTGTTTTCTGTAGTAGTGTGTGTTGAGATTTTATCTATCTCAGCTTGTGTGAGGTTGGGGTGTCACACTCCTATCTAGGGAGGAAGGAACAACACTCAAAATTAAAGAACTCCAAAAATAATAATAATAATAATAATAATAATAATAATAATAATAATAATAATAATAATAATAATAATAATAAACAGAAGAATCCTAAACAATTTCAGAATGCATGAAAATATAAGCTTCTCCAAACTATAGCTTGCTGAACTGGAAGAACTATGGAAAGGAAGTAAAAGTCAAAAATATGTCCACAACATAGAATGTTAAACAAAGACTAAACTTAACACACCAAGTATGTTTAGCTAGAAAGAGACAGGAAAAGCAGGTATCCTTTTCCTTATCTTTATGCCTTTTGATTTTACAACATAAAAAGTGAATGGAGCTATATCAACAGCCAAATTCACTCAACTACACGTCAAGTGACAAGGAACTGAGCAATATCAAACAAATCATGTGACCCATGACCATATAGGTAAAAATGCTTACATTTTTCTGAAGAAACATTAGTGGCATTGACTTGATCATTCCTGAGCCTTCCATTTTGTCCAATCACAAGAGCAACACTAGGTACATTTGCTAAAGCCTCTTCTAGTGCAACCTTCCACTCAAGCAAGTCTTCTAATGTTTCGTCAACCTCTGTTCAGAGAGGTTGTTTCTTAGGCTTATACCTATGATGTAATGATCAACAAGTGAGCAATTGGCCTTTACACCATGCCCAACCTTCAATTATGATGTCATGGATGAAAATACCATGTCATTTGCAATTTCAAAGCTAAAATTTTTTCATATTCTCCATGTCATTATAATAATATGAAAAGAAGATAAATATCAAAAGGGAATAACAAGTACTGCAAAACTTAGAAATGAAGAATAACCAGACCCAAAAGGAAAAGAATGAAAATACAAGAGCTAACAAAATTAAAAGAAAAAATAAATCAAACAAAAGAAATTGACAATCTAGCACCTTAAAAGTTCGCCCATCACGACCATCAGGAAAGAGCACGGTCAAGAGTTTTTTATCTTCTTTGACAACCACACTGTAAGGGGGAGAAACCTCAGTAGACTGTTTTACAAGTATAATACGCAATCATCTAAATTGTGGCATTAAGGATGATAAAAATAAAAAGAATGCCAACCTGCCTTAATTGTTAATATCAATAGCACCAAGATTAAATTTACTTCACCTGGTTTTTGAGGTGAAACAGTCTGAAATGTAAAACCAATGAAATGAACAAATAAGTACATGTAGCTTTATATAAAAAATGAAAGCTAATAAAGTCTTCTGTAGATTCTAAAGAAGACAACAGATACAACCTGAACTGAAAGATGGGGCTTGAATTATGACCACAGCAATTAGTCAAAAAGAAAATAATGATTGTTTAACCTAAACACTTAGAAGTTATCTGCCTTCCATACAATCATATAACCATCAGTGAAAAAATCATCATTGCCCCACACCAAGGATGTTGCAACCCACAAGTTTCAACTTAGCATTTCAGGTAACTAATAAGGAATATTATCTAAAAATACCACCATTTTACATAAATGGATGCCATGTAAGCCCAGATAGTGTTGCACTTGCAAGCAGTTCACATAAAATTGGATAGATAAAAGGAACAAAAGGTAAATTTGCAACTCCTGTAGATGCAGTATCAACAGAAAATTTGATAAATCAAAACTTGAAGTTCCTTGAAACATTGTATTGGGATAACAGAAACAATTAACTAAAACTTTTCACATTAAATCATAGAGATGACGATATTTGTCCAAGACCATCACTAGACCTAAATTAGATTTTTAAAAATTATAAGACAAAACTTTGGCTCACTAGAGAACTTACAGGATCACTTCTAAAGAAGATCAATGAAGTATGTGTTAAAATCAACCATCTTTTCTTCCATGATGTCCATCCAATACCTACAAGCAAAATTGACTTTATAAAAATATCATAAATATTTTATTTTTAATAATATAAATTCTTTACAATGAACATTACATCTAATCTATGCCACTAGCTAGTAAATAAAAGCAGACATACCTAAACCCTAAAACATATACCAAAATATAAATATAAATATATTATTAAGAAACAAAAAAAAATCATAACCTGCGGCAGCGCCGATGACGGCGACAGAGATGGAGGCCGAAGCTGGTGGCGGACGGCGTGGTCGCCGTTGCTGAGGCGGAGGCGGTGGCGCTGGTGCAATGGCGTGCGGGATGGTGGAAGGCAGCGCTGCAATGGCGGACGCGGTGGTGTGGCTGCGGTGGAAGCGGTGGTGAGGCGACGATCTCCGGTGGTGAGCGGCAGTGGTGAGCGGCAACGGTGAGGCAGCAGTGGTGACGACAGCGGTGAGGCGGAGCGGTACTGTGGTGAGCGGCAACGGTGAGGAGGTTTTTTTGTTTCGATAGATCTATCCTGGAGGAGGGTTTTTTTTTTGTTTTTTATAATATATATTTAGCTACCGTTTCTTCGAAAAACGGTAGCTAAATCTAATTTCTGAATTTTTTTATTTTAATATTTAATTGTTTTTAATACCTTTTCCGCTACCGTTTCATCTAGGAACGGTAGCGGAATATCATTAGCATTTTTTTGGTTTTTAATCCGCTATCGTTTCTTCAAACAACGGTAGCTAAATGGTTTTCATTTATTTACAAAATTGCCACCGCGCGTTTTTTGTTAAGAATGCACTACTGTTCTAATAACAACAGTAGCTAAATACTAGTGTTTTATGTGCATTTTTGTACTAGTGAAATCACCTAGAGTGAAGTGATCCTTCAATCCAAGCTTGTTGTCTTCTACAATGGAAATTATATATACTACTACTAAAATTATCTAAAGTCTTTCCCAAAATTGGGAAAGGAAAATGGAAAAAGGTAGTTCTAAGAAAAATAGAAAAGAGCTCTCTAAAAATTCGGATTCTCCGGAAAATCTATCAAGGGGGTTTAAATAGTCTCCGAAAAGCAATCCTAGGGAAATTCGCGCATTGCAGTCTCTACACCGCTCCACACGCGTGCGATCGTGCGTGGGAGGCTACTGGATTGTGGCCACGCGCACTCACACGCGTGTGGAGGTCTTCTTGGGTCGTCCGGGGCTCCGATATTGCCTGGTTTGTTCCTTAAGCTTGGTTTCCGTTCCCATTGGCTCCCGGGACTCCTGTGTAATACCCCGTATTTTCCTAACGTTATTATTTTATCCTAAGGTGTTGACATTCATAAGTTATGATCTTCAGATTTTTTCAAAAGAATTTTTATAAGTGAGTATAGTTGTTATTAAGCTGCGATCTACGTACCGGTCACGAACCGTAAGAATTTTACGAGCTGGTATTCGGACCCGATTATCCTAGGAAATGAATTATTAGACACCATACTATTATTCTTGAATTTCCTATTTAATTAAATTAGCCCATAGCAGCAAAAATTTATTTTTGATCGTACATCGCGAAATTTCGCGGTGTACCGAACCTAGCCCAATTTTAAGTTTCAGTCTGGTATAAATTTTTTGGTTTCGAAAATTATTCTATCTAAATTATTTTCTACCGAGAATTCATCTGTTTTAATCCCGAACAGTCCAAAAGAAGATATTTTCCCTTACCCACCACAAGAATGTGACAAGTGTCACTTTCTATGCCACATATCTTCATTCTTATCTTATAAGGGATAATTTATAAGCTTTGTTTTCCCATTTTTCCCCTCCTTGGCCGAAATATTGGAGAGGAAGAGAGAGAGAGAAAATTTCATCTTCTTCCTTGAGTTCAAAGAGCTTCCATAGCTAAGTTTCTTCATCAAGTCTACCACTATTCGGTAAAATTCCATTTCTATTCGGTTAAAAGCTTTGTTTTCTTCCCTAGAACCTATCTATAAGTTAAGATTTCCTAAATTATTGTTATGGTGGTATATTTTGCCTAGGGATTTTGGTGAAAGAATTAAGTGTTGATGAGAGTTTTGATCTTCAAGGGTAAGATTTCATGTTCACTAAAATTATTATTTACCCCATATATATGTATATTCATATATGGTATGCTATGATAACAAAACTACGTGTTTTACAAAATTATGTGCATAAGAATGTTCATGTGATCACAAGTTCATTGCATAATATGTGTGTGGATTCTCGAATTATCGAGAATGGATTTTTACGGGTCAAACCCGTGTGTTGAGTAAATGCTTGGCTTGGAATTTTAGTATATGTACATTCCTATGAAGAATGATGTATTCTTATGGAGTAAATTATTGTGGAGAAAAATGTGTTTTGAGAAATTATATATTTTTGAAGAAGATATTTATCATGAGGAAATGATATATTTTGGAAATTATATGTACATATTTAGTCTTGGAGGATAAGAATACTTGCTGCCGGGGTGAGCCGGAAATCTCACAAACCTTTTTTGGAAAATATATGAGAATCTTGGGCTGCGGTCCAGATTATTATGAGCACTAGAGCTGTGGTTCTATTTGCTATTGAGATGAGAATCTAGGGCTGCGGTCTTATTGGTGGAGTATTGGTTTTTTTTTTGGTATCTAATCCTCCTTGACAAATATGTTATTTTGGAAAATGATATCTCCACATGTATTTTGGGAAAATATTTTATGAAGATTATGAGACAAATGATATATATATATATATAGGGTCATGTTCAAGTGTGGCCGTGCTCTTAGGTGTGAACAGTGCGGCCTCACCACTATGTATACAGATATACACCACTCAGTGTTAGAAAATGCACCACACAAATATGCATCGTTAGGGACGCATCACCAAAAAACACACCACTAGGTATGCAAATATACACCACACAGTATTAGCAAATGCACCATTAGGGACATGGGAGTTATGGTGCATTATTTTGGGTGTGTGGTGTGTTTTATGGTGTTTTTGTATATTTTCATTGTGGTGTGTTTCTTAACATTGAGTGGTGTATTTCGTAACATTGAGTGGTGTGTGACCGCACGGCCACACCTAAGAGCACGGCCACATTTGATTAATATTCTATATATATATATATATATATATATACGATTTTGGAAAGAATATGATTGTTGAAAATCATAAAACCCAAGCCTATATTTTACGGGGTGAAATGGAACTTACTTAGCTTATGCTAATTTTGGGATATATACCCCTTTGTTTTTGTGTTAAAATGATTTTGCAGGTGAACATGAATAGGATGGAAGAATAGACACCCTGGAAGATTTATTATTTTGAGGAATACCCAGTTGTATTAAGTTGGATGTTGATGTGATTGTTTGATGTTGTAAGTTTAGCCTTAACGTTTGGGTATAGGAGAGATACCTAAGCGTGGCGGTAACACCCAGTTTTCTACTTGTTAGATGCTTCCGCAATGTATTATTAAGGATTTTGAAATAAATCCAAGATGTGAAAATTGGGGTGTTACATCCTGTATCACCTCCTTTAGGCTAAAAGTAGTCTTTGTGTGTTGGTTAGTGAATTTAAAGCATATTTGATCATAATTCATCATGTAAGGATGCTAAAAGCGTGACAAAACACCCTAATAAGTACTCAATTTATGGGTATCTTGGAGGCTTATCATATAGTAAAAATAAAACTCCTATTTATATTAATAAAAATGCAACATTAGCCTAATACTTATTAAAATCAATCTAAACTAGTCACTTATAAATAAATATAATGTTTATAATAAAATCAGCACTAAAACTTAATTTATTTATGCAAATCACTTACTAAAATTACTCTAAAAATGCCTAGAAATTAAGCTTATCAGTCAACTTTTCTTCAAGTTCTATACTGCGAGACAACACTGGGATTTAGATGCTTGTTTATTCTGCTTCTTAATATCTTTCTTGACTCAGTCAATAGACTTTTTAAGGTACTCAAATGGTGCCAATTGAGTCATTGCGAAATCCTGAATAGAAGACACAATATATAGAGGAGTAAGGAGGAATAGAAGAACTTATCACTTCTGTTGATGGAGTTCCTTGAGCTTGATCGTCATGGCTTGCACCACAAGGTGCTTCCAAGTTTTCACCTTGGGCTAAGCTCGGATCGGCTTGAACTTCAACATCAACCATATGTGTATCACTCTGGTAATTTCTTGGGTTTGAGTCTTCATGGCTTGAACTTCGAGATGCTTCAACATTCCCATCTCCAGCTAAGCTCAGACTCATCCTCAAATTCACTTCAACAAGATAATAAGAAAGAATATCCTCGTCATTACACCTCGGGTTTAAGTCTTTGTGGTTCACACCACGAGACGCTTCCATGTTTTCGTCTCAGGCTAAACTCGGACTTTCCCTTGCGTTAACTTGTTCAATATGTGCAGATCGTTAGTCGAGCTCATCAATGTTAGGATTGAAGTTTTCTTGGCTTGCAACACGAGACGCTTCCATGTTTTCATCTCGGGCTGAGCTCCAACTAATCCTTAGGAGAATTACTGCTAAGGGAAGTGCATGCATGTTGTCATCAGTTCTTGGTTCATCATCTCCTCGGGGTGAGGACGGATTGTGATGATATGCTTGAGTTTCTACTTCCACAGGATTGTGAGTCTTCTCGTCTTTGATTTTCTCAGGTTCTTCCTCATCTTGAGGATGATTCGACGTTCCTTGATTGCCATCGTTGTCATTGTCTGAATCACTTGAGTTGGATGAATCAGAAGAGTCATCAGATTCTTCTTCTCTCGAGGCATCGGCAGGAGGATGAGTTGATTTATTAGGTGACTCGTCATCATCATCATCATCAGCCGGAGGACGTGTTTCATCATTACAACCCGAAGTATCTTTCTTCGGTTCTGTGTCGTCGTCTTCTTCTTGCTGATCACAGTCATCAGCCACTGCACTTCCTCGACTTGTTCCAACACCCGAGCGAGTATCTCTAAAGGATGATTGAACTCTAGAGATATTCGTTACTTTTGCGATCATGGTCAAGTTTTCCCTTTCTTGTTCCTTCGGATCTAACGGCTCATCATCCATTACTCGTCCTTTGCCTTTATTAACAACTCGGCCAGCAAGTTTCTCGGCATAGACTCTGTCGATCTCTTCTGGTCTTGTTGCATCACAGGCAAATCTCATCCCCATCCAGTCAGGATCGCATTGCTCTTCTTCCCACATAAGGCTACATATCTGCCCTATGACTGCAAGTCTTGACATTATCCACTTCTGCCACGCATTCATTCTCCTTAGCTCATTTTGGAGAATCTCTTCTCGAGTGGGCATATCTTCAAATAATTCTTCATGAGCAATCTGTAATGCCAACTTGGTATCATCATTGATCTGTAAGGCTTGAGTATCAGTGGGGGTGGGCAATGTTTCAGCCATCTCGACTTGAGGCTGCACATCAACAGTTTCCTCGGCCTCATCTTCTACCTCTCCTACATTGGTAGGTTCTTGTGGGAGGGTAGATGATGGATCTTCTTCTGGAATGATTTGAACATCAACTTCCCTAACCAGCACAGCAGTCTCCTCGGTTAGTGGAATAGGAGTGTCAGCACGAGTCTTTCGTTGAATAAACGGCCTCTTTTGTTGGACTGTCTTCCCCACTCAAATGATGACTCTATCTAAGTTGAACTTGAGTCATATTGAGCATGAGGCTGTTGAGTTTGCGGCTGTTTCACAGGATGTAAAGAATCACGAGTACTTGGGCCTAATGGCTCGGGTTTTGATGACTTCTGCCTTTTTGAGAGGGATCGGGTAAGTGGAAGCTCATCATCTTCATCACTACTCTCTTCATCGACAATGGATAAGGGTGGGGTAGTACATTTGATGTAAGAGATGTAGTCTCAACGTCTTCTTCTGGTGTGAGTAGAGGCAATTGTGATGTGGATATAACAACTTCTTGATTAACATGAGGAGCACCATTGTCATCAGAATGTGTTTGACTCGTCTCCTTAACTATTGGTAAAACAACAGGCACACTGGTAGATTTATCCTTCATGGTTGTTGCTTTCTTAGACATCTTGGCATGCCTCTTTGAGGGTTTGACCTTCCTTTTCTCAGGGGCTTTCCTCTTGTTCTTCTCCTTAGTGGGATCTTTGGATGACTCGGATGTGTTTGAAGTTGAGGCATCCTTCGTGATTTGCTCATGTGCACCCTTCGTCATAGGGGTGGGCAATTCTGTTCAGTTTATCCGAACCAAACCGGACCGAACTGAACCGATCCGAACCGAACTAGTAATACAAAACCGAACGGTTTAGTAAAAACTGAACTAAACCGAACTTTGTTAGGTTTTAATAATAATAATAATAATAATAATAATAATAATAATAATAATAATAATAATAATAATAATAATAATAATAATAATAATAATAATAATAATAACAACAACAACAACAACAACAACAATAAAAATAATACGGAGTAATAAAGAAGTAAATCTAAGTCCCTTGATGTCTGCTCCATCCGTCGTTTAATTCCTATTTTCACTGGTATATCTCTTAAATTTTTTATTTGATTTCTTTATAGCTTGTTATCTACTTTGCGCTTTTGTTGTTTGCTTCAATTATTATTTACCTCACAATTAGTACTTAGTAGTATATTTGGACTTTTATTTTATTATATAATGTTTAGATTTTGGATATGGATAATGTGATAGTATGTTCGAAAAATTAGGAAACGTTGGAATTTGGGGACTTAAACTGAACCGAATTAAATCTGAACTGTTTCAAATTGAACTGTTTCAAACCGAATCGAAACCGAACCGAACTCTAATGTTAAACCGAATGGTTTAAATTTTTTAAAAATCGAAAGCGAAACCGAAGGCGAAAAAAAAAACGAACTGAAACCCGAAATACCGACCCCTACTTCGTCACCAAAGTCTTAGACTTTGTTTTCTTCTTTGGCTCAAGAGATGTGGTAACAATACCCATCTCAATCGATCTTCTCTTGTCATCATTTGGAAGCTTAGATCTCATGTGGTAGTGAGTTCGATGAGTTGCAGTGCTAGGGCGAAGACTTACACCCTTGGCTTTCAACACTTCTCCAATCACAAAGCCAAAACCCAAGATTTCGATGATCCACCAAGTCTTCGAACCCACTCCTGAGCTCACATTTTTCTTCAAGAAGTCGAAGACTACCCTTGATCAATCAAGATGATAGTTGCCAAGTATAGCACTTAGCATCTTCAACTTATCTTCTGAAATATCATCTGTACCAGATTGTTTGCTCTCAACAATCTTATTCAAAATATCAACAGTGAACTTATAGTCCCTTTTGAGCATTTTCTTCTTGATGGGAAATGGCACTGATGATGGTTGATCTCTTGCCTTAATATTTTCCTATAATTTGGATTTTTCATACTCTCGACCGGAGCAATCTTTGAGAAAACCTTCATCTCGATCTGGAAATCCGAATGCTGCCCGAATGTCACCATGAACAATGGTAACATTAGTTCCATTGACAGTTGATCTTATTTCATCAAGACCTCCAGTTTCATGAACACTTCCATTAATGTACAACTAGGCCACATCGAAGCCATAGAAAACTTTGTGAGGAAAAATTACAAAGTTATACAACCCTCAATCCTTGAGGCGTTGTATTATCATGTTGCCAAAGTTCTTATCAATGGCAAGTTGCAAAAATCCATGGGCATCAAAGATTGAACCCGCTTTGACCAAATTGTCTTTTGGTTGTTGGCCCTTCAACTTCGGAGAAATGAGTTGATAATCTTCTCATTGGTACATGGACGATCAATCACTAAGGGTGGCACGTGCTCTTCTTCTTTCTGTTCAGTTTGTGCTTGAACCTCTGGGTTCTGAGACGGAGTGTTTGATTTATCAATCGACGCCATTGATGAACAGTAGATGTTTTTCAGAAGCTCATAAGAAACTTTGGGAGGAAGAAAGCTTAGGGTAAAAGTGTTTGGGGGTAAAAACTGAAAAGGCGGTGGTGAGAGAGAGGTTTATATATGAGGTGATATGGGTCGAGTTGAGTAAAAAGGATATGGATCTAAATTTATGAATATGAGACAAAAACCATAAATGCCCTTGAATTAGAGGGTAAAATGGTATGATGTACCCACGATGAGTGTGATCATATATGGTAACCTCCTATAATGTGAAAGTTTCATTAAATGAGGAGAGAGGAAGTACTCATTACTCTGAATTACCCATAAATGCGTGTCATTTCACCTTTGATGTTTGGTCAGATTAAGGGATAGTGGAGCGCATGCTCCGTATACGATGAATCGTGGGTTGACACGTGTTGTTAACTGATCACATGAACCCACTAATAAAACGGTTGAATATCAGCATAGAATACCATTCATCAACTCGGGTTGCTTCATCAATAATACTTCGTCCTTGAGATTTTCAAATATTCAACACTCGTCCTCTAAGTCTTCGTTCATCAACACTCACTGCTTAACTGACTTTTCCTCGTGTATATCTCTTCTTGACACAACTCAGAGTTCGGCCAAGAGAAGAGTTACAAGCATGAAGAGGTTATTCCATTTTTCATTTCTCGTTCTCTTGTCACTCCTCGCCCTCTTCTAACTCCCCATCCTTACTTTGACATATCAATTAATCATGTCTTCGCCTTCATCAAAAGTGATCCATTTAAATCTTTCTCTTAGAATTCCTCCTATATTCCATATAGAATTTTTCCTTTAACTAGGACTTAGTCAAATATGATTAATATGTTTGATTGTTATAATATTTAGTTCTCGGGTAAGTAGACGAGTCGATCATCAACTAGAAAAGACAGAATTTATCCTTCATTGATAACAAGTACACAGATAGACAGACAGAGGAAATAGACATTCACCAAATCCTAGAGCCCTAAGAGAACTTCCACCTCGAGGAGTAGAGTTACTTCATCGCCTTTCCCTTCTCTTTTGCCCTAGCCTTCGCACATTTGCTATTTGCAGTCGAAAGCAGGCTTTGACCTTGGCTGCTCTCCGGGGTAGGTGGACTCTGAATAGTTCGAGCACTGATGACTAAGTCCTCGTGAAAGCGATGTCATTCTCTGGTATCACTGTCCTGCTTAGGAGCTCTTGGGGCATACCCTGGTTCATTCTCCTGGACGGATGATAGTCTTTCTCTACTTTCTCCTCTTTAGGTATCTCTTGAAGGTACCTAAGGTAGTCCTCGTCGTAGTCCTCGACACGAGGTTGATGAGGTGCAACATGACCAAGAGCTATGTCCACATCTCTTTAGCTTATATGATGTTCTCGGGGTGGTGGAGTTAGTTCTCGTTTCTCAGCATGATTTTCATTGAACCATTTTGTTAATATCTGGCCAGTTCCCTTGGCTAACAGAGAGATTAGGTGAAGAGAGAACTTGAGATTAGTCAGGTGGAGCTAGACCAGTAGAGTAGAAGCCAGGTAAGGAGAGAATAGGTTGAGGAGGAGCCTCTTTGTCCTCTGATGAGAGGTCAACAGGGCAGTCAGATGTGTCTCCTGGGAGAGGCTGACTCCTCGAGGCTCTCAGCTTGTCATTGGCCTCTTTGCATGTCTTGTTCCACATTCTCTACGAGAAACTCTTCTTGGGAGGTTGGTCTCCTGAAGACTTTCCTTTTCCTTTGTCCATCTGCAAACAACCAAAGAAATAAAGAAACACTAAAAGATGAGGTTAGGGATGATTTCCTCATTCTCCAAGTGTTCTTGTTTATAGGTAGCTTTGGTGGCATATGATTGGTTGCTTTGGCTTTGAAATGACTCATCAGTTGCTACAATCCATGACTTGATGATGATTCATAAAAAACGACATGTATGGATTCCTCTATAACAATTGTCCGCTTATTGAGAACTCTGAATGTTTTACTAATGTCTTAATATCCAATGAATAGACCTTCATCAGCTCGTTTATCGAAGAATTTAAGATATGTTTTTCCATTGTTGTGGATAAAGAATATACTACCAAAGATGTGAAAGTAACTCACAACTAGTTTCCTGCCTTTCCAAAGTTCATAGGGTGTGATCCCATGAATTTTATGGATGATGGATCGATTTTGAGTGTAGCATGCTGTGTTGACCGCTTCGGCCCAAAATCCCTTAGGCAATCCGGAAAAGGCTATCATAGATCTAGCTACTTCCTTGAGAGTTCTATTCCTCCTTTCAGCTACTCCATTCTGTTGAGGAGTCCTCACCGCTGAAAATTGATGTAGAATACCATATTGTCCACAGAACTCGTGTATTACTTTGTTGACAAATTCGGTGCCTTGATCAGACCGAATCCTTATGATATTTAAGTCTTTCTCAGTCTGAAGTCATCTTAATAAGTCTGGTAAGACCTTCTCGATCTCATTCTTCTTCTTTAGAAAAGATGTCTATGTATACCTCGTGTAGTCATCTACTACCACAAGCGTATATTTCCTTCCACTCAAACTCACTAGATCGACTGGTCTAAAGAGATCCAGGTGTAGAAAACTCAAAGGTCTAGAATTAATGTCAAGGGACTTTGACTTGAACGAGAACTTGATTTGTTTCCTTTTTTGACAGCCTTCACAAATCTTGTATTTGTTAAAAGTCATGTTAGGTAGTCTCTCTACCAATTCACCTCTTGCTAGCTTGTTAATGGCCTTAAAGTTGAGATGGTTAAGTTTGTTATGTCATTCCCAACTAAGGTCATTTTTGCTCTTAGCTACAAGGCATACATTCGGCTTCACCGAGTTCCAAGCAACCATGTACATGTTCTTTCGTCTCTTTGCTATGAGGACGATTTCTTTATTTGCTTCATTGATAACATAGCATAGATCCTTCAAGAACTCCACTTTATATTCTTTGTCACAGAACTGGCTTGTGCTTAAGAGATTAAATTTTAATCCTTCCACATATGACACATTTCGAATAGTCAGTCCATTCTTCACAATATCTCACACGCCCTTGGTTCGGTCATTTGAATTTTCACCGAATACAACCTTAGGACCATTTATCTCTTTGAAATTGCTCAACACAGATTTGTCTCCAGTCATGTGCCTTGAGCATCCGCTATCTACGTACCATATGGTCATGTTGCCCTACAACAAAAAATTAGGTTGTTTTAGGTACCCATACCTTATTGGGTCCTTGAAGGTTAGTGGTTAGCTTGGGCATCCATGCGTACCTAGAACTCGTTAGGTTCATCCTCAGTCCACGATACCCATTAAAGACACGATAATAATATGGAGTTGCAAAGTAAGTTTGAGAAGACTTAGGCAAAAAAAAAAAATTTGAATTGGGGACGTTGGTTTGTTCGTGTTTATCCTTGTGTAGGAAGTCTATTTATGTCTACGTGTGCATATAAAGTGCGCTTTTGACATAGGCTCATAGTTCATAAACCAGTCTTCGTCAAAAGGATAAAGTCTACCTTTGCGTTGCCTCTTCGTCATGGATGGCCAAGAGATGAGCCTGCTACGAACCTTACAGGCGTCAAATTTGTCAAGATTGAACATCAAGAAATGTCTATGATGATCCATCTTCGACAAAGGTGCAAAGTGTAAAAATATGACTTTTCAGATTTTGAAAAAGAGATCACCAGGCAGTATACACAGAGTGTTTACCGTTCAAGACAACGGCTCTGATACCACTTATTGGTCTTGATAGGTGAGTACGTGAGTCTAGAGGGGGGTGAATAGACTCACTAGCGATTTTCAAAATTCTTCACAAGTAAGAATACTCGATCAAGAGTTTTGGCAGCGGAAATAAAGTCGTATACGTTTTAAGATTTACTTTGCACGGATTTTTGTTATGAAAATGTTAGACTGGTGAATGGTATGCAATGCAATAAGTAAAGAGATAGTAAGTAAAAGAGTTAAGGGAGAGAGATTTTACAGTGGTTCGACTGTTAACGAAGCCTACTCCACTCTTCTTCACAACACGTGAAGGTTTGCACTATTTTCTCCTTTGATAGTACAACTCGTCCCCAACATGCTCCTTTGATCACTAAGCCAGCCAGGTACATTGTTGAACGTTTTTCAACTCCCCCTTGAGTTTACTCCTCCTCTTTCTACTTATCTCCATGTAGAGGTTGGTTGATAAATGGTTGAACTTTTACTATAACTTTGAAATCTTGGCTTGATGATCTTGATTAGCACTTGAAGCTTGCCAAAGATTTCTTTTGAACACTAGATGAGAATTTTGCTTGTGAATACTTGCACACTTTTATCTTGACAGTATTTGCAATATCACGCATGAACCAGCCACCACAAATGAATGAGAACGTGGGTATTTATAGGTGATAATTTTTTAGCCCGTTGGAGGGAAGTCAAAAATTCAAAACCTATTGACCAGTGTGCAATATCCATTGGGTAATTTCGAGCCATGTGGATGTCAGTACCTTTATATCCGTTTGTCTACTTTTGTGATCAAACATTTGTCTTTTGTCTTACACCAAAGGACACAACATTTAATGCTCATTGGGATTGCTTTCTAGGACTTATTTGTCAATGATCATCCACAATATCAAGGCTATGGGCAAGACAGACTTCTAGAGAATGTCTTTATACTTGTCCATATGAGTCAATAACGACTCATGCCTTAACTGCTCAAGAGAATAATTGACTTTATCATTCTCTCATGATTTCCTCGAATGATTTTTTCTTAATCATTCGGCCTTCAAGAGACTAGCCCTTCCAATATTCGCCCTTTCAGTTTTCTTGGTCTTCATCAGCAAGTCTTCACCCTTCAATCTTCTAAGTCTTCGTCCATGAGTATGACTCGTTGTTTGGTCATGAACCAGACACCATGAGTCCTACTATGTATTCGGGCCTTCTGATAATAAATAATAAAGACAATCAAAAAATTAGGGGGTCTCCTCTGGTGCTTTGGTATCATCAAAATTAAAGACTCGGGGTTCCTAACATAAAGCTCAGGGGGGAAAGGGTAGCACAATAAGCACAAAGAGCACAATCTCTACTATCTATACCAAGTAAAGCACTATACACAATTAAAGAAAGTAGAGAAGGTAGATGAGACTCCCCTAATGAATCTTCTCATGCCAAAGTATCATCATGAAGCCTTCTTGGAATTTAGCATACTTCTTAGTGTCATTTCTAGAGTCACATAAAAGCACAAGTGAAAGCATGATATATCAAAAATAAAAGTATAAAGAAAAATAAAGAAGGAAATCAAACTTAATAAAATGAATGATAACATGGGGTGTCTCCCATGAAGCGTTAAGTTTAACGTCGCTAGCTCGACTCAACCTCCTCAAAGAACAATCCTTGCATGCTTGGACGAAGATGAGTTTCTTTTCTCCATCCACTTTCTCTTCAATAAATGTCCTTAAATGTCGAGCATTAAGGAACTCCTTTAAGCTCAAAAGTAGCGTATTTTCCCCAAAGAAATTGCAATGATCCACTTCCAAGAATATGCTCTATTCTTCAATTTTCATCTCTTTTTCTCCAACATTTTCTTCCAAAAAGCACTTCAAGTGGTAGCCTTCAATAAATTCCTTAAGCTCATCTTCCCCACTTCAAAGTTTAAGAAATTATGCTTATCCAAATCAAACTTCAAACTTATCCCTTCATATTTTATCCATAAATCAACCAAGGATTTCTTTCTAAGCTTTGGATCTAGATAGTATTCATGAGCTTGATCATTACCTTGGTTTCCACTTCTTTTCTTTTCTTTACTTCCCTTTTCATTGACATATAAGGGGAGTCTTGGCTCTTTCTCATGCACCAATAAGAAGTGGGAGTCATTTGATTCAACTATAGGCCAATGTGGGCCAAAACTCTTAAGGCCTTTAACTCCTCCCGGTTCCCAAACTCTTGTGAAATTCTCACCAAGGATGTTTTCATCCATTGAAGGAGTTTCCTCATTCACTTCATGCATTCTATCAATCTCATTCTCCTTCAACACTTCCTCTTCCAACGGGACATTTTGGAGTTGCTCATTACCACCATCATCGAGTTGCTCCTTATCACCATTCCCTTGCAACTCTTCACTTTTTCCCCAACTTGGTGTCTCCATCTCAATGCACTCATCGTAAACATCATCATCTTCATCTTCAAGGTCATCACCCTCCTTTTCATTTCCATCAACCACATGACCTTCATTTGGCAAGAATAACTCTTGTAGAACCTCCCCATTGGAAAGAAATTCTTGAATGGGTTCTTGAGTTACCAAACCTTTCCTTTGAGCCTTCATGTTGTCTAGTTGAACTTGTAGCTCATTCATTTGCATAAGTATGTTGACCATCATAAACTTCATCTCGGGATCTTGATCAAGTGGTTGGTATTCTTGTTGAGGTTCTTGATAGAATGGCTCTTGAGGTTCCCATTGATTATTGGTATATTCTTCCTCACTTGGTCTCATGGCATATCCATCATCCTCAATGTCATCATCGAGTACAATAGAAACTCCCCAACGCCTAGCCACTACTAAGGTTTCCTCATCTAATTCATACGAACCAAAACTTGGTGAATGGGTGTGATGATCATATGGAGGTTGAGTGTCTTGGGGGTATGGTGTGTAATGAATGTGTGAGGGATATGGATTTGGAGAGTAATCTTGTAGTGGGTAAGGATATTGTGGTGGATTGAAATCTTGTGAAGGTTGTGGGAAGGAATTTTGGTGCGGACGTATTTTTATAATTTGTTCTGTCCATCCATTAAACTATGTTCCTTATTTGGTATTCTAGAACAGGTTGTTTCGTTGTGCAATTGAGTTGGACAAATTTTTGTGCAATGCAGTGTGGATTCCTGTGCTAAATGGTGATTAACATGTCAAAGAGAATGAATGGTTTAGGGGTGTGTGCATTGAAGTATGTTCCTTATTTCCAAGTTGCAATTGTTTTCTAAAAAGTTGAGTATCGGTATTTTAGAATAAGCAGATGTCACTATGGTGCATTAAAATCACCAATGCAATGTTGTGTTCTTTTGTGATAGAACGGTTGTGCAAATCCCAGTGTTGAATTCATGAATGGCTATGATGCATTTTATCAATCACGTGAAGCACAATTAACATGTGAGGAATACATGCAGTGAGCTTTGATCCTTCTTTATTAGGAATGCCTTTCTTGAAATCTGAATCCCATTGCCTCTTTTTTTTTTTTTTTGGCTTTTTGTTTTTTTCCTTATTTTACATTTCTAAGGATTACATGCATTTTTAAATGGTCTCAATGCAAAGGTAGGCGTACATTCAATGTCCATTTATTCGATGTTTGGGGTGTGTGCAATGTAGTATGCTCCTCATTTACGTGTTTGGTAATTCAATTGTTTTATTTGGATGTGATTTTGGCTTGGGGTTTCTGGTTTCTAAAACGTTGTTCATAAGTGGTTAAATGACTACACAACCTTACTGTGCAATGTGACATGTCCTTCTATGCAAATTTGCTATTGGTTGTGACTGCCTCTAGGTGAAAGAATACATTAGCAACTTCTGCGCACTATAGTGTATTCAACTGTGCTCATACTAAAACAGTGTCCAAGATTATGGAAGGTAGATTCTTCCATTGCACAGATGGAAAAAAAAAACATTGTAAGTTGCACAATAGAACTCGTGAACATGCACAGTTCTTGAAGTTGCACAGTAGCCTACAAAGTGGTGCACAGATCAACCCCAGCAAGCCATGCGCGCATAGTTGCACAATACCAAACCTGGAACACATCTATATAGTGCACACAAATTCACAAAAAAAAATAAATAAAATAAAATAAAATAAAATTCTACATTTTTTTGAGCAAAACCCTACATAATTGACAACTACTATGGAGACGCATACATAAAAACCCCACGATGCACAGTTCAAAATCTCACGCGGTCGAATTTTTGAAATTCGAATCCCACGATTAACGTATGATATGCTCCTAAAAAAATGCAAATCACCTATAATTAAATTTAATCCAATTAAATAACCATTCAAAAATTACAAATCAACCCTTGGAATTATAGTAGTAAAAAAGTTTTTTAAAATAATGTTATTAAATCTTAGTCAAAAGTAGTTCCAAGATCAATGGATCAACGAACACTTGGGGGAGGGTGGACTCACGGGAGCAGTGGCCTATATATATATATATATATATATATAGATTTTGGTTCAAATGTGGCTGTGCTCTCCCGTGTGGCCGTGCGATCACACACCACTCAATGTTACAAAATACACCACTCAATGTTAAGAAACCCACCACAATGAAACACAATGAAACACACCACAATGTTAAGAAACACACCACAGTGCATATTTGTGTGGTGTGTTTCTTAACATTGAGTGGTGTATTTCGTATCATTGAGTGGTGTGAACCGCACGGCCGCACGGGAAGGCACGGCCACACCTGAACATGACCCTATATATATATATATATATATATATATATATATATATATATATATATATATATATATATATATAGAGAGAGAGAGAGAGAGAGAGAGAGAGAGAGAGAGAGAGAGAGAATATATATATATATATATAGTCACGATCAGGTGCGGTCGTGCTCTCCCGTGCGGTTCACACCACTCAATGTTACGAAATACACCACTCAATGTTAAGAAACACACCACACAAATATGCACTGTGGTGTGTTTCTTAACATTGTGGTGTGTTTTATTGTGTTTCATTGTGGTGTGTTTCTTAACATTGAGTGGTGTATTTCGTAACATTGAGTGGTGTGTGACAGCACGGTCGTACGAGAGAGCACAGCCGCACCTGAAATTATATATATATATATATATACACACGTATGTATGTATGTATGTATCCTTTTGTAATATGTACATGGATTGGATGAAATGAAACTATGATTCTTCTCCCTATCAATTATGTCTTTTCTCTCTATTCTATGTTTGTTATTTTTCCTTGTTTTACAATTGACCAGTTAGGAGCTAATGAGCCAACAGGCACAATTACAACAATATTTTGTTTTTCAATTTCAATACTTTTTGGAGGGGTAATATGGGGTATTTACACTTTATTTTAAATATGTATATTATTTTATTTCGTTGTTATGGTTGATTTTTGAGAAATGTATTTATGGTAAAATTGAATTTCCTTGATGATGTACACTTCTTCTTCGTGTGGGGTTCTTTTTCGATCTTATTTTGGATTTTTCTTCTTCTACGTTTCCTTTATTCAATAACCATCAAGTTTATTTTTGTGTTTTTTAATTGTCTAAATATTTGTGATTGACCTATGTGTAGTTTTCGTGGGCAATGTATTGTGTGCACTATGACCTCGGTTGGTGTGTATTTGCACTGTTGTACTTGTTGTTGGGTTTTCGTCATATGTACGCACCTTGTCGTGGGCTAGTGTGCACTTTATGTTTATGTGAAGTGAGTGTGCACTGTAAACTTGGCATGTGTGCGCAATAGTACATATGTATGTGCATTGTGAGTTTCACCTAATGATATGTTTGTGCAATAGTCAGAAATATGAATCAACTGAGTTTTTTATTCTTGTTTTCCTTGCTAGTGGAGGTGGTGGTGCATAATTTGTATGTGTACATTTTAAGATGAACGTGTGCACAATGCAATTTCAGTATGTGTGCATTGTATAAGTGTGTATAGAACAATATAAAAGTGTGCTCAGCATTTCGCGCAACATTCATCAGTGCATAGGATGTTGTGCATGAGTGCACATAGTCACCTAGAGCACAACACAACACCTTGTTTTGTTGTCTTATGCTCCATGTGTTTGTCTTGCTAAATTAAAGCACCAGACATTAACAAAACAATCGAATTTTCTTATATTTAATAATAATATAAAATTTATTATTCAAATGAAAGGATTTAATACATATAAATTTCTATTTTGTTGTTAACTTACCTATTTTAACAAAAGTTTGGAATTTGTTTGAACAGATTTACCTCATTAATTGATATTATGAGGGATTTGAATTGATTATTGGGCGCATAATTTTTTGTTGTTATATATATATATATATATATTAATAGAAGTAGATATAATATTTTATTATAGAAAATTATTGATGGTTGAAGTAGGTTAGTTGGTAATAAATACTTTGTTATTATTGTGATCTTTATATTAATTGTGAGATTTATATTATGTTATGTGTATTAATAATTATTTAAATTGATAAACTAATTGATGTGAAATATGTTTTGTAATTCAATTATGAAAAAATATTTTTTTTTCATTTTTATATTAATTGTGAGATCTATATTGTGTTATGTGTAGAAATAATTATTTAAATTGATTAATTAATTGATGTGAAATATGTTTTGTAATTCAATTATGAAACATATTGAAAGACTGTGAATCTTGAATGCAGGTTATAACCAATCTGGTTCCTACTTTATTTTTAAAAAAAAATTAATCCTTTGTGTTTATTACTGTATTAGAAACATAATAAATAATAAAAACAGTGCACGAAATATAAATGGAACCGAATATGTTCATGCAGTTCAGAGAACTTCTCCTACGTTTGCGGGGCCACACAAAGGTGAAATCCAACTCCACCAGATGATCAAGGACGATACAAGGTTCACCAGATTTTCATCCAACAATGGTCTAATCTTTACACTTACTAATCATCATCATCTTCTGAGTTGGTAGTGATATGAGAATCCACTCCTTCAGCTTTCCTAAGCCAATCAGCAAGAGCTTTCCTGGGCCAATCTGGTTCTTACTTTATTTTTAAAAAAATTTAATCCTTTGTGTTTATTACTGTATTAGAAACATAATAAATAATAAAAACATTGCACGAAATATAAATGGAACCGAATATGTTCACGCAGTTCAGAGAACTTCTCCTACGTTTGCGGGGCCACACAAAGCTGAAATCCAACTCCACTAGATGATCAAGGACGATACAAGGTTCACCAGATTTGCATCCAACAATGGTCTAATCTTTACAGTTACTAATCATCATCATCTTCTGAGTTGATAGTGATGTGAGAATCCACTCCTTCAGCTTTCCTGGGCCAATCAGCAAGACTTCCACTTGATTCAGAAAACGGGACCACAGCACAATTCTAGTCTAAGAAGCCATATTACAATGATCTTGAGTCTGTATTAGTGTAACAGACTATACATATTAAAACAGTAGGCTAAGGCTGATACAGTAGTGCTTAATATTAAAACAGTAGAGATATTGGCGTTCTTTTGTACAAAATCAGCAATTTACCCTCTGAAGCTTCAGCTCTATTTATATTTGAAATCCCGAGCACCTTTCCTATATTAGATCTCCTCAATTCAAGGATACTCACTCAATTACATCTCCCCTTGATATTCTCATCTCAAACATTTTTGTTTGAATAAGTTTAAACCACTCATCCCATGCAAATAAACAGAACCGTACCATTAAAAACTATACCTTAGGCATAATTAATTAGACCAATTAACACTACCTAAGATTAACAAATAAATTGCCAATATAAAACTATACATTAATTTTCCTAACAATCTCCCCATTTGGCAATTATTTGTCAAAACTGAACACATACATTCTTAAGGCACGAAAAAAATAACAATCAATCAGAAATAATAATTTTAGTAAGATGCGCCCTAAGATATGTTGTGTTAACATGCAAAGTAATTACAAACAAGGAATTAATTATGCCAAAGCTAACATATTTGCATGAAACAACATTCACCAAGTAAGAGCCAATCAACCAATAATGAATAGAAATATTCCAATAGTTAAATCAACCAATAGTCAAATAACGAACAAGAAATGTTAACCAATGTTCACCGTCTAAAAAAAATAAAACATCCATCACCACATTACCGAGCTTTGTATGATCCCCCTCAACAATTTCTCCCCCTTTTTGCCACAATTGACAAAGGGGTGCGTTAGTGATCATCTAGTAGAATCAGAATCTGGTTACTCATCTTTAGCTTCGAAGGACTGTAAGAGCTCCTTATCTTCTAACAACACCTTCTCCATTTGTGCAACAATTGACTTCAAACCTGCTAGAATAGACTGGGTCAAAAGCACACAAGCACGAACAACAGCAAAATCCAGACTTACACAAGGAAGATTTGATAGAACAGACTCGCCTTTAAACACAACAACAGACTTTAAGGCTGAACAATCATCAAAGTGAGACCTCAAGAACAGACGTTTATCAATGGTGTACTTGGAACCAACTAACTTCATCTCCTCATTTTTATACTTTTGAAAGCCTTGTTTACAAAGTATACCATAAATCAGCCTGGAGAATGGAAGAAGTACTTTATCATCTTTGCCCTGACCTTGGCGAAAACTCATGATATATCGAAAAATTAAATCACCCAAATCGAACTGAATATTGTTCTGAATTTTAAATAACAAAACTGCTATTTCCTTCGACACGCAGTGTGCAGCAACAGTGGGTAACCAGTTGTTTGTCGCTAGACGAAGCAGAATTGCATTGCTGGAAGTTAGAAAACGAGATTCAATGTCACCTGGTTTACCTCGTTTCTTAGCATCCCGTTTAGGCCAAGTGAGATCATGAGAATTTGTGAGCTTTGACGCGAGAAGATCGTAATCAGGAGTAAAAGGAATATCAACTTCTGACCTGTCATAGTAATCATTTATAACTGCAGGACTAAAATCATACCAGTGTTTTCGGATATAGACATTGTGGAAGTGAGGGTTGTCTTTGTCAACTGTGTCATCGGTCAAATTTGTGTAGAACTCCCTAGTCACCATGTCACAATACGGCCCCACATTCGTCACCGTTTGAAGAAGATTTTGAGATCGAATAAGGTCAACCAAATTGCAAGAAGTGTTAAAGTTCTCCACATCCATATCATGTTGGAGTAGCAAAGATCTGTCCTTATTAATTGTCCAGGAACCCTTCAAATCTTTTTGCAATAAAATAGGAAGAGGAATATTGGAGGAAGAAGGCTTAGGGAGACTAGGACGAACTGAGACCTTACCACGAGACTAACGGGTAGAGAGAGCTTTTTGGGATTTCAGGGGAGGTTCATCAGCAGGAACATTATCCATATTCAACTTTCTTTTGACAGAGGAACTTACAGGAATGACACTAGAATAATTTTATAGTTTAGCTTTACCTTTTCTGGTACGACTCGCAATAGGATCCTGAAGACACTGATCGGGAGCAGATAAAGAAACTGACATATTTTGCACAGAATTGTTATCCGGAACAGAGACTCAAATAGAATCAAGTGATAAATCAAATATAGGCAATTTAGCAACCAGAGACACATCTTGAGCTTTAATAACATCAAAGACTATTTTCTCAGAGGAAGCAATTTAAGAAGCAAACTCAATAGGCTTAGGATAAGAAACCGAACCAAACTGAATATCATGCGATTTTGACAATTGAATAGGTAATAACACTCTGGACTCAGAATTTGAACTCAACAAAAAAGATGAAGGAACCTGATAATTCAATGAACCAGAAGAGAAAGCAAATATATCAGACTGAACCTGTTTATCAGATGAAAGAGCCGAAGAAACACCAAAAATTGTAGATGGAATTTGTGACGCAGAAATACCATCTGTAGTAGCTTTTGATTTTGAAAAGGAAACATTGGAGAATTCAAATTTGGAACTTGCAGGCATTGCAACTTGAACCTCTTGATTTTCAACCTTGGAAACAACACAATTTGCAGTCTCAATTTTGGATGTTATAGAACTCTCAGGCGATGCAATCAAAGTGTGATCAGACGGTGCGGCGGTGGAGTCCACATTCTAGACAGCAGGTTGAAGTAGGCAGCGCCGGTTTGGACTGTGAGCTGCAATCAGAAGCATGCGACAGCGGCGGCGGTACGATGCAGCAGGTGGCAGCGACAGTTGAAGCAGTGAGGCTATCCTGGTCGGCAGCGAGGTCCACGGCAGCAGCAGCGTGAGCAATAGCCTAATTATTATGAGATTTATCTCTCCTTCTAAGAGATTCAGGAAGAATAAAACTAAACTGTTAAGAAGACTGATTCTGAAACAACTAAGAAAAATAATTAGTCGATCACAATTAATAATAAAAAAATCAGACACATTAAATTCATAATATTCAAACTTATAACTAAAAAAAATTAATCCATATGAATTCAAAAAAAATTGGTGAAAAATAAATATACCTGTAATCCAATTTGCAGCGGGAGAAAAAAAATAAGGAATAAAGAAGTTAAAAAGATACCTGCTAAACTTGGAAAAAAAATAAATCTCCAATATTATTAAAAAACATCATTCAGAAGTATCAAAAATTAATTAACAATTAGTTAGAATGCATACCTGTTAGACACAATTGCACTAGAAAAATTAATTACATTTGCAGATCCCGAGAGCAGCCTGGAGAGTTTCAAATCGAGCATTGTCCAAGAGTTTAGTAAACAGATATGCTACATTTTTTTCCGTAGGCACATGTTCTAGGGAAATTTCTTTGTCGTCCACTAATTCCCTGATGAAGTGGTGTCTAATATCAATATGTTTTGTTCGCGAATGTTGAACCGGGTTCTTTGAGATGTTTATCGCGTTGGTGTTGTCACAGTAGAGAGTCATTGTGTCTTGTTGAATCCCATAGTCGGCTAGCATCTGTCTCATCCACAGAAGTTGAGTACAGCTGCTACTAGCGGCAATGTATTCTGCCTCAGCGGTGCTAAGTGAAATTGAGTTATGTTTTTTATTTAGCCAGGAAACTAGATTTTTCTCGATAAAAAACAACCACCAGATGTGCTTTTACGATCATCAGTGCAACCAGCCCAGTCGGCATCACAAAAACCCATAAGATTGAAATTAGTATCTTTTGAAATCCAAATACCATAATCATACGTACCTTTAACGTATTTGATAATACGTTTTACAGCTTTTAAGTGCGATTCTTTTGGATTTATTTGGTACCTAGCACACATTCCAACACTTAACATAATGTCAGGCCGACTTGCAGTTAAATATAGAAGACTGCCAATCATACTCCAATATAGAGTAGGGTTTACAGAAATACCCTTTTCATCTTTTGACAGTTTAGTGGAAGTGGAAATGGGAGTACGAGCATCTTTGGCTGTCTCAAGCCCAAATTTTTTCAGAATATTTTTTGCATATTTTTCTTGTGAAACGAAAATTCTTTCACCTGTTTGTGTTACCTGAAGCCCGAGGAAGTAGGTAAGTTCGCCAATCATGCTCATTTTGAATTCTTGTTGCATGACTTGCACTAGTTCATCAGTAGCATTTTTCTGTGTAGAACCAAAGACAATATCGTCAACGTAAACTTGAGCTACAGTCAGATGCTTACCTGATCATTTTATGAAGAGTGTTTTATCAACTCCCCCTCGGGTGTAGCCTTTCTGAAGTAGGTACTGTGTTAGCCTTTCGTACCAGGCTCTTGGGGCTTGTTTTAATCCATATAGTGCTCTTTCTAGTTTACACACATAGTCAGGATGTGTAGGATCTTCAAAACCCTTTGGTTGTGTCACATAGATATCCTCATATAGATATCCGTTTAAAAAGATTGTTTTCACATCCATTTGATATAGCTTGATGTTTAAAACACACATGCAATGGACAACAGTAGCCTTATGGATTCCAGACAAGCTACAGGGGCAAAAGTTTCTTCATAATCGATCCCTTCAATCTGCGAGTAACCTTGGGCTACTAGGCGTGCTTTGTTCCGAGCAATATTACCAGCTGGATCGGTTTTATTTCAAAAGATCCATTTGGTACCTACAACATTGACACTGATAAGCCTCCGAGATACCCTTAAATCGAGTGCATATTAGGGTGTTTTGTCACGTCTATAACATCCTTACATGATAAATTATGCTCATAAATGCTTTAAATTCACTAACCAACACACGAAAGCTAATTTTAGCCTAAAGGAGGTGAAACAGGAGCCCCGGGAGCAAATAGGAGCAAAAGTTGAGCTTAAAGAGCGAACCAGGCAAGATCGGAGCCCCGGAGGACCCAAATGGATGGCCACACGCGTGTGAGCATGCGTGGAAATAATCCAGTAGCCTCCCACGCACACTCACACGCGTGTAAGCAGGCGTGGAGACTGCATTGCGCGAATTTTGATTAGGGTTGCTTTTTCGGGGACTATATAAACCCCTTTGATAGATTTTCAGAGGAGGTTCCCAGAAATTTAGTTTTCCTTTCCTTAGTTTTTCCTTTGGAGAACTTTCTCCATTTTCTTAGTTTTTCATTTCTTAGTTTAGATAAAACTTCATTGTAGAAGATTACAAAGCTTGGATTGAAGGATTACTTCACTCTAGGTGATCTCTATTTCATTTCTATTATATTTTGTTATCTTGTTCTTGGATTAAATTAGCTTTTGTGTTGAATTTCATATCATGAGTGGCTAGTTTAATCTAGGGATTTGGGTTCTGTGATTGTATGTTGCTAGTGTGATGATCTTATATCTATTTTGGATCTAAATGCTTAGATTGTAGGATTATCTATTCTTGTCTATTGATTGTTGTTTTGATGAGATCTTGTTTGGATTTGGCCAATCTAGATGAGAGATTGAGCTCTTGACTCTTTCATGTCTTTGATTAGAGTTAGGATTTGAAGCTTGACACAATCATAGTTCCTATGGACTTCTTAAGAATAGTAGGATAGTGTGTAGCTTAAGTGTTTGATAAAATTCCTCTTAGAGCTTTGGATGCTTGAAGGCACTCCTTAGTCAAAGAAGCCTTAGTACACAAAGGTGGAAGAGGACTAACACAACACACTCTTGAATAGCCAACACAACCGACACTCGGGGAGTCACTAACTTTCCGTTTTATCATAAATATCTTTTGACGAATCAACCCCGACACAATACTGCATTCTTCAAAATGGCGCCGTTGCCGGGGAGGGCAATAGGTTGTCATATGTTTTGTTTAATTTGATTGTATGAATGCTAGATTTGAGCATTGTTAATCCATACCACTTTCTTTTGTTTTTATTTCATTTGTTTTTGCTACTTACCCAATTGACTACTTCTAGTCAATTGTGGAATTTCTGTTTCATTGATAATCTTATTAGGTGAATGCACACGCGAGCAAAAGGAAATCAAGGCTTACTACCCTACATTCCAGAAATTAATAGAGCAACTAGAAGGAAAAAAACCCAAAGATCACAAATGGCTTCATCAAGCGCAACAAGAAATCCACAAGGGAGAGGAACTAATGTACCAAATCCACCCCCAGTTCCAATTGTTCCTCAAGCACCAATTAACCATGAAGAACCAATTCTTGAAGAACCACAAGCTAACAGAGCAAATCATCAAGAGAATATTCGTGAAGAAGAATACTATGGAATCCCTCAGGAACCGCAAAGGTCAATTGCAGATTACATGATCCCTGATTTTAACATGCATAATTCGATCTATGTACCGCCGATGGAAAACGTCAATTTTCACGTGCATCCAACTATTCTCACACTAGTTCAGAACATTCAATATTCGGGATTGCCATCTGAAGATCCCAATGCACACATCACAGGGTTCATAAGAGCATGTGGGATGTACAGGCAAGAAAGCGTTAGTGGGGAGATAGTTCGACTTAAATTATTCCCATTTTCAGTTATAGGAGAGGCAGCACGATGGTTGGAAAGCCAAGATGACAATCATTTCGGATCGTGGCAGCAGTTGCATCGTGAATTCATGAACGAGTTCTTTCCCATCACAAAGACTATGAGGATTCGAAGACTAATACAGGAATTCAAGCATGGAAGGCTCGAGCGTCTGGGAGAGGCTTGGCGACGATTCAAGGTTCTTAAACGACAATGCCCGCAAGATCTGATGCACCCATGGGACATGATTAGCTCATTCTATGGAGGGCTGACAGACGAAGGAAAGATGTTGCTTGATTCATCCTCCAGCGGTGCCTTTGTCTCCATAGCTTTGCCAGAAGCTGAAGAATTGATCGAGAGAATATCCAAGAATACATCTTGTTGGTACGACCGACGAGGAGATCACGGGGGCATATATGAAGTTAATAATCATGTGACGAGCGAGGCAAAAATAGAAGCAATGAATCACGAAATAAAAAAGCTACAAGCTATGGTAGAAAAAATGGAAGGAAAACCCAAGCCTTGTTTGGCTTTCACACTTTACTGTAACATCTGTGGAGGACCTCATGATACCAATATTTGCACTTCTCCATCTGCATCTGAGCAAGTTGAGGCGGTAGATTACCAAAGGAACTCCAACTACAATGCTTATGGAAAGAATCAAAGATCAAACAGTAATTGGAAGCAATGAGAGGGTTGGAACAATAGCAGCAATGATGATTATCAAGCGAGAGGACAATACAACTATGGAAACAAGCCTGCATATGGACAAAATGATAAGAACAGATTGATGTACAATCAAAACCAAGGAAATGGAAATCAAATGACCCAATTCAGGCCACATTACAACTCTCAACTTGACTTTACTCAACAGAGAAGGGATGACATCCGTGAAGTAGATGAAAGACTTACAAGGACGATCTTGGAACTCAAAAATGATCGGGCAAATCTAAAACAAGAGATTACTCAAGAGATTCGACAAGAAATTTCTAGTCTTAGACAAGAGTCCAAGGCTACACTAAAGACCATTGAGAATCAAATCTCTCAAACGTTTAAGATGATGTCGGATAGACACTACGGACAACTCCCGAGTAACACTGAGAATAATCCAAAAGAGAGAGTCAATGCAATAGATGCCAAGGAAGAAGAACACGAAAAGTGTGATCCGATGGATGCCATATGTGGAAAATGCCAATGTAAGAAGGAAGGTAAGGGAGATGAGACTACCTCTTGTAGTCCCAATCTTAAACTAAAGAATGCGAGCGGTTTGTGCACCATTTCAATGAAGGAAAGCAAGGAGAAAACCACTTCGGAAGTATGCCCAAAAGAAAAGTAGCTACCACAAGACAAATCAAAAAGTTCAAAAGAGAAAGAAGCAGCTCGAGAAGGTACAATTAATGCTTTTATTCGAAAGTTTTTCAATAACAAGGAATGTCGCGAGTTATTTGAGGATGACAATTGTGATACTTTTACTTGCTTAAGCCAAGAATCACCGGCTTGTTTGACTGAGGGTTACCCTAGAAAGAAGGGCGACCCTGGAGCTTTGTTGGTTCCTTGTTCTGTACAGAACTTGGGACCTCAAAATGCTCTTGCCGATCTTGGAGCTTCTATAAATGTCATGTCTTCAAATCTTTTTGAAAAATTGAACTTACCAAGCTTAAAACCAACGAGGCTGACTCTACGTTTAGCTGATGGGACCACGCGGTACCCTGAAGGCTTGGCGGAAGATGTTTTAGTAAGAGTAGGAAAATTTCTTGTGCATGTCGACTTTGTTGTTTGCAAGATGGGTGATAATGAGCCTCATGGATCCTTAATTCTTGGAAGACCATTTTTGGCTACGTGTCATGCACGCATAGATGTGAGTTCAGGTGAAATAACCCTGAGATTTGATGGACAAGCCACAAATGATGAAAAGGAAAGAATGAAAGAAGAAGATGATAATGTAAGGGCGACGGTCAAAACAAGAATGAAACCAAAACCGAAGTGGAAGAATGATAAGCTTACATGGAAGAATACATGGGTACCAAAATGCTTCTTACCCACTACCAAGGAGTATGGTTGATTCCTGAACAAGGTATGATGCGTCTAGCCAATGACGTAAACCGTGGCGCTACTTGGGAGGCAACCCAAGGTTTTAATAAATTGTTTTTAAGTTCTTTTTATGTTTTTGTTCTAATAATTTTTTACAATCCAATGGTACTGTGTTTTTGAGGACTAACTTGTAGGATTCGAGACTAAAAATTGCTTTGGAAAGGCCTAATTCGTGCATAGGTATGAAGGGAAAGACCAAAACCGGAAGAAAATAGTGCACCGAACTGACACGCGAGCCCACACGTGTGTAGCCGTGCGTGTGGACGAGGCAGTAAGCCCCACGCACGCTCACACGTGTGTAGCCGTGCATGGGAGCGAGGCAGAGAGCTCCCACGCACGCTCACATGAGTGTGACCGGTGTGAAAGCTCCCCGACGGGATTTAAAACCCCCATTCGGCCTTCCACGCCATTTTTGCTTCTCAACCCTATTTTTCTTCTCTTCTCCACGCAAGGTGCAATCCATACACAAGGTTTGAACATATATCTTATTTTTACTTCAAGAAGGGTTAAAACATCACCATCAAGGTAATTTCTTATCCTTTAACCATTTATTCTTGAATATTCATGAGTTTGGAAGAACTTGAATGTGAAATTTTATTCTACATTACCTTGCATGATTTTGAATGATTTGAATGTTTAAATTGATTTATAATGTTTCATAGAACTATCCTTTGATGTTTTCTTTCATTATTGATGATTGCATTGATGGATTGATATTTATTTTTTTGAGCTTCAAGTGTGAACACCTTTGTTGAGCAAATGGGTTTGTTAAATTTCTTGTTCAAATTATGAAATTGATGCTTGAATTGATGTCTAAACTTGCTGTAGAACTATTATATGCCATCAATTTGACTTTTCACATGCTACATTGCCCAAATTGAATTTTCAATTTCAAACCCTAATTTTAGAATTTGGGGAAGAAGATGAAGTTGACTTTTTGAAATTCTTGACTTTTGTAGTTGACTTCTTATTTGACTATCAAATTGAATTATCTTATGATGAAATTATGCATGTGTGTGATAATGGAATGATATTGTTGATATTCTTATGCTAGAATTGTCCAAAATATAGGGGAAACTATGGCGAAATTTTCGAAAATCCTTAACCCCTTATGTTTGAAATCCATTATCTTGGCAAGGAATTTTACATTAATCCAATGGTGACTTATTTGAAAGATAATGATTCAAAACCAATTACCATGAATGTTAAATTTCTACAATTTGTAGGATGGGACGACATAAGGAGATTGCAAAGAAAACCAAATATGATCACGGTGAATCCAGCAGATCGCGTGCACGACCGCAAGCTGTAGTTCAACAAGCTCCCCAGGAGCGAGGTGCGAGGTCACTAAGGCACTTGACACTCCTTCAACTGACCTCGGTGGATAATTACAAGAGCAAACAACTGAGCATCGGCCGTCACTTTGATGACAATGTTTTAATAGAGTTTGGTTGCTTGGATGAGGTGAATAGACTAATAAGGCACCGACAGCTCCGCCGTTTATTCGAGTAGAGAGGACCTACATTTGCGCCAGTCACATATGAATTCTTGGCGACACTGGAGATCCGAAAAGAAGTTAACAATGCAAGAGAGTCCATTTCCTTCAACCTGTTCGGCAACCACCATAGTATGTCAGTTAACACTTTAGGTGTTACGCTTGGATTTCACACCAACGAGAGCATCTCTATGCCGTATTTCAGGGAATTTAAGGAAGATTTTGATTCAGAAGTTGTTGCTATTTAGTATTGGAGGAGCATCACCAATAATGCCCCGTACAATTCATCAAACCTCAAGGCAAATCTCATCACAAGGAATGCTTTAAAGGCTATCAAATTAGCCTTTGCAGTGAATCTCTCCGGAAGAACCACCAATCGCAACAAGGTCTATAAGCAAGATCTCTTTTATATGTGGTGCATGGAGAATGATGTGGGAATCAACATGGGCGTGCAAGCAAAAAAATGGCTCCAAACCCAACTTAAGCCTAAGGTTCAGACTGTTTTAATTGGACTTTTTGTTACTAGACTGTGCCAGGGGTTGGGCCTTACAAACCTTCTTACGGGAGAAAAGGATGAAAGAACCACGATTGCTTTCATTGTTGGTGAGTTCTTTGCCATGAATATGAGGTTAGGAGGTGATGATGCGCCAGACTTAGAAGCTTCTGATGACACTGACGAGGATGAAGAGAATGAGGAGGACGACGCAGAACAGGAACAAAGCCCTACTTCTATGGATTGGGAAACGACTCAGACTTTCCACAGGCAGCTCCATACTGAGCAGATGACTTTCTAGCATGAGCAGCGTACTTGGCAGGAGCGAAGAGCAGTGGAGGAAAATGATAGAAGAATTGCAGAGCTTGAGGCTAGATTTGATAGCCAGTTCCACCCTCCCTCCTTCGGCGATCAATGATGCCTCCCTTGTCCGTTCTCAATCCTGACACTTGACACTTGATCCTTGATTCTTAAGTCCACTTGACATTGGTTATCGATGGATATTTGTCCCACCTGAACACTAGGATCCCTATGCGCGGGGTTCCGACCTTTATTTCTTTTACTTTACTTTGCTTTACTTTATCTTTATCGCTTTATGTTATTTACATTCCAACTGCTTTACTTGTATGCACTTTAAATATCTGCGTTTCTATTTTGAATAATTTTGCTTATTTACATGCTTAGTTATCTATGTTTATGTTTTACTGTTTTTATATTTCTATCAGCTTACAATAATTAAATAGTACTCCGAAACCCTTTTGTATGTTATGTCTCCATTTCTTATAGAGCATCTATAACGGGAGCAGGCCTATACTGGAAGCTAAAGTGTGGAAAGAGGGATGCATACTTGGTTTATCCTCTTATCCCTTTTCTAATTTTAAACCCCGTTTTGATCTTTAAAGTGTGGAAATATTTGTTTATATAGCTTTGTGTATGTGTTATGTTAGAGCTTACCATCATAAATAGGATCGTTCGATGCATACCCTATATCCCAGAGTAAATTCCAAAGTGTGGAAAGGGATCTTTTATTTGTCTAATCTTTAGAATCCTTGTATGTTCCTTTACCCTATATCGTATGGAAACATCGAGGACGATGTTTGTTTTAAAGTGTAGAAAGGATGCACTTTGTGCTTAGTATGCTTATATGCTTAGAATAAGAAAGTTGAAGCTCTTGGGAATGATAAGCGGGTGCATTTGCAGTTTGAAAAAGAGAGTTATTATTTGTGTTATCTAGAGAGAATTTTGACTAGATGCCCAAAAGTTTTTACTCTTGAAATATCTTTGAGGAAGTTACTTTTCGCACCCATGAGAGTGTTTAGAGCCAAAATAAGTTTATATTCTTGCCTGCTTGCATGATGTTCACCTCTTATTTACGTATGACCTTAGTCAAGGATCTCTCGAAGTGGGAGTGTGCACTTTTTAATTTGAGAAAGATAAAATTAGCGAGGCCCGGAATTGGACTAATTTGGTAGGGCATGGGGCAAAAGGTGAGCCTGTTGGTAAGCTTAATAGAAAAAAAAAATCCCTTGATCATAAATAGAAAAAGGCATAAGGGGTTGATATGGAGAGAAGTCGAAAAGGCAAAAGGCCAATCACCAAGTTTAAAAATTGAGGGAAGCCAATTCGTTGGGTTGTGCTCAACCATAGTCTTCGGTAAGCAAAAAGCTCTATCTGGAGTCGGTTGTTCACATAAAAAGATCCCAAGAATTGAGAAAATAAGAGATGAGGTGAGCCGCTTCGCTAGGATTCGGGTACCCATTGCACTGTCTTCGAAAAAGCATGGAGCTCCATGTGAAGTCGGGTGGCTCGATGACGTTATCCTAGGAAGTGAGAAGAAAAGAGGGACCGCGCTAAGCCAAAAGCGGTGAGTGGTCCATGCCCCTACCCTCATTTACATTTACGTTGGGCTTTGGCGTATAAGGTTGGAAAAGTTGATTAGCTAGTGCACATCGTTCCCACTAGTGGGATCGGCTAGAGGCCCTATTTAAATAGAAGGTAAACCCAAAACTTCGGAAATGCATGCTTGCGTATGGTGCGAGGAGTGTGATCCTTTATTTTACTTGTTTATCTACGAAAGGTTTTTATTTCCCGAAAATATTTCTTAAGTTGATGACATCTGACCAAAATCCTTTGTAGATAACACAAATGATTTCTCCCGTTACGACAGTCTTAGACACCCATCATTTTGACTTGCCAAAAGCTTTGTTTTACATGAGAAGATATCTCGGAGACTTATGTGCTTAGAAAGTAAATTGTCTTGCTTGAGGGCAAGCAAGAAGCAAAGTGTGGAAAATTTGATAAGCCTCCGAGATACCCTTAAATCGAGTGCATATTACGGTGTTTTGTCACGTCTATAGCATCCTTACATGATAAATTATGCTCATAAATGCTTTAAATTCACTAACCAACACACGAAAGCTACTTTTAGCCTAAAGGAGATGAAACAGGAGCCCCGGGAGCAAATAGGAGCAAAAGTTGAGCTTAAAGAGCGAACCAGGCAAGATCGGAGCCTCGGAGGACCCAAATGGATAGCCACACGCGTGTGAGCATGCGTGGAAATAATCCAGTAGCCTCCCACGCACACTCACATGCGTGTGAGCAAACGTGGAGACTGCATTGCGCGAATTTTGATTAGGGTTGCTTTTTCGGAGAATATTTAAACCCCTTTGATAGATTTTCAGAGGAGGTTCCCAGAAATTTAGTTTTCCTTTCCTTAGTTTTTCCTTTGGAGAACTTTCTCCATTTTCTTAGTTTTTCATTTCTTAGTTTAGATAAAACTCCATTGTAGAATATTACAAAGCTTGGATTGAAAGATTACTTCACTCTAGGTGATCTCTATTTCATTTCTATTATATTTTGTTATCTTGTTTTTGGATTAAATTAGCTTTTGTGTTGAATTTCATATCATGAGTGGCTAGTTTAATCTAGGGATTTGGGTTGTGTGATTGTATGTTGCTAGTGTGATGATCTTATCTCTATTTTGGATCTAAATGTTTAGATTGTTGGATTATCAATTCTTGTCTATTGATTGTTGTTTTGATGAGATCTTGTTTGGATTTGGCCAATCTAGATGAGAGATTGGATTTGGCCAATCTAGATGAGAGATTGGGCTCTTGACTCTTTCATGTCTTTGATTAGAGTTTGAAGCTTGACACAATCATAGTTCCTATGGACTTCTTGTAGCTTAAGTGTTTGATAAAATTCCTCTTAGAGCTTTGGATGCTTGAAGGCACTCCTTAGTCAAAGAAGCCTTAGTACACAAAGGTGGAAAAGGACTAACACAACACACTCTTGAATAGCCAACATCCTTGTATTATCTATCCATTACCTTAGTCACACCACAATGCAACATACATGAACACTATCCAATCTCTACCCCTTTTTTTTTTTTTTGAATACAACTGACCCTATTACATTGTAGTATCTGTTCATCTATACTTTTCTCAACCTGTTGAAGCACAAAGAGTCAATTTCGAGATCTCCACCACTGAGACTCGAACTCATGACCTCCCATCTGAGGGTGGCCACTACATGCCAATTGAGCACAAGGTGCTTGGCAATCTCTACCCCTTTTTACTTATTTACAAACTCTTTTACTTTTTACTTTATTACTTTCTTGCACTCAAACCAAACCTTATGAACTCCTTTCACTCACAATCTACCATTCACCACACTCGAATCCCATGCATGACTCAATCAAGTAAACCCCCGAACACTTGACATACCTCCACGTCCCTCCTTCGAGACCGACACTCGGGGAGTCACTGACTTTCCATTTTATCATAAATATCTTTTGACGAATCAACCCCTACACAATACTGCATTCTTCAGACACCATCAGGTTTGGGTACAAGAATCCATACCTTGTTTCTTTGGAACTGACCGAGCTCTTCCTACATAGCTTTAATCCAATGTTCATCGGTTAAAGCTTCTTTGACGGTTTTGAGCTCGAGTTTAGATGTGTAGCACGAGTAACCAGCTAATTGACGATAATCAAGTCTTGACCCTCCTCTAGTTCTTACACTTGTACTTAGATCTCCAATTATATTCTCAATTGGATGATTCTTCTGAGTTCGGGTGGACGCCTCTACTTGTTCTTCATCATTATCAAATTTAGATTCCACCTCAGTGGTAGGTTGAGGATGCGTGATTGCTTCAGGTGACCTTGTGCTTCTGTCGGGTTGTTCTATGTTAGCTTCGGGTTCACCTGAATAAGTTTCAGTGGGTGTGTAATCTACTATCTCATAGGGTTGATCATCTACCACAACATTTGTGGATTCCATTACAGTTTTTGTGACTTTATTGTAAACTCTATAAGCCCGGTTGTTGCTTAAGTAACCAAGAAATATTTTAAGTTTGGCTTCTTACCTTTCCAGATTTCATATGGAGTTTGATTTGTTCTTGACCGTATGTACACTCTGTTGATAATGTGATAGGTCGTGTGAACTGCTTCTGCCCAAAATTTCTGAGGAAGGCGTTTAGCATTTAACAAAACCCTGCCCATTTCTTGAATATTGCGATTCTTTCTTTCTACAACTCCGTTCTGTTGAGGAGTTTTTGGTGCAGAATATTCATGAGTGATTCCTAGGCTGTTGCAAAAATCGTCAAAGACAGTGTTTTCGAACTCTCGTCTGTGATCACTTCGTATTCTGACAATCAGTTCATTTTTTTCCCTTTTTAATCTTCGACATAGTGCTTTGACGGCACTAGTTGCTTCAGATTTTTCCCTGAGAAAAGAAACCCAAGAAAAACGTGAGTAATCATCGACACATACTAATATGTATCGCTTACCTCCAATACTCTCGATTTGAGTCGGTCCAATCAAGTCTATATGAATTAACTCCAGGCAGTGTTTTGTGTTGATGTTGTCATGAGCCTTGTGTGATGATCTCGTTTGTTTGCCGGACTGACATGCTCCACAAACTCCAGCTATTTTAGTGTTTAGTTTTGCTAGTCCTATAACACCTTCAATCTCAGCGAGTTTTCTCATAGCCCGGTAATTAATATGGCCGAGTTTCTGATGCCACAATTCTGATTCATCCAATGTCGACCTACAATAGGTAACATCATTTGTTAGTATATAACAATTATCAGTAGATCGTTTACCTTCCATGATAAGCTGTTTTTTATCATCCATAACACAACAACTTGCTTTTGTGAAGGATACATCCAATTTTGATCACACAGTTGACTGATGCTGATGAGGTTTGCATGTAAACTCTTGATAAGAATTACTTTTTTCAATCTGGGCAAACCAGCTACATTCACCGTTCCAACACCCATTATTTTACCTTAATTAACACCATCACCGAAAGTGACTTCGCCTTCACTATTTTTTATGTTGTTGAGGTATTTTGAATTTCCTGTCATATGGCGCGAATAGCCGCTGTCAAAGTAACATTTTTCTTCCCTTGATACACTTTTGGAGTGGAACGAGACATGACATACAAAGTTTGATTTTTAACCCATATTTGTTTCACAAACGGAGCAATATGTTTGAAGTTATACTTTTCACGCCTTTGGTCCTTGTAAAAGTAAAAATATTCTGGTCTTGTATGTCCTCATAACCTACAATAATGACAAATAGGTGTGCAAGTTTTATAACTAAGTTTAGTTTGTCTTACTTTGAAGTGGTTTTGCCGAGCCGTGCTAGATTCGGGTATGTCTGTAGTTGTAGTAGCAGCTTTGACAAAAATGGTGTTGTTGTGATTGCTGTTTCTCGTGAATCCCAAGCCAGACTTTATGGTAGACTTCCTTCCAGAGTCAAGTATTTGATCCAATGTGGATGTGTTATCCATCATCTGTATCCATCTCTTTAGCGTTTCTAGCTCCTGTTTAAGCTCTTTTTCACGATCTAGACCTGCTTTTATCATTGGGTCTCTATCCGATACTAGACTTTTATACACATTTTGAGCATTTTCTAACATTTTGACCTGACTAGACAAAGTACGATTAACTTTTAACAAAATTTCCCATTTCGAGTACAATTTTTTGTATTCTTGCTCAAATGAGGGAGCTGGTAGGTCTTTGTCTTCAGCTGATGTGTATTCACCACATTCTGAATCAGCAACCTCTTCAGTTTCAGGTCCTGAAACAGACACAGCTATAAAAGCGACAAAATTTCCTGAGATTTCTTCTGCGTCAGAGGCGTCGGATTCAGGTTCTTCATCACTCTGCTTGGACATGGCCGAAACCTTCACACTCAAAACAGCGGATCCCCTTGCCATTTGATTTGTCTTTTGACTATGAACTTTTTGAGGATGAACCACGTCTGTGGTTTGAGTTACCATTTCTAGCAGAGGGTTTTGGTGAACTGGAGCTTTGTCCTTTCTGGCTTTGTGATTTTTCTCCACGTGAAGTGTTTCTCTATTTTACCTGTTTCAAAATTTTAGAAAATCGTTTCGTTATAAAAACTACAGGATCATCGTTAGACTCTTCTGGGTTTGACTCAGGGTCATCTCCTTCAGCGGTGAAAGCAACGTTTTTGCCTTTTTTCTTGTGGTGTGACAGCATCTCCATTTCATAGGTTCATAAATTGCCCATTAATTGAGCTACAGATTTACGTTCCCAACCTGCATTTTCCTGGATGGTTGTTACCTTCATTCTGAACCGGTGAGGTAGAGATCTGAGTATCTTCGTTACCAGCTTTGATTGAGAAAATGGTTCACCGAGTACCACGCCACGGTTAACAAGCACCTGGATTCTTGCATGGAATTCTACTATGGATTCTTCCTTCGTAAGTTGTTTCTAATATTTTCCAAGTCTCTTTTGCTAAGTCACAACCTGGAATAAGAGAAAACTGGTCCTCTTGCATTAGAGAAAAAAATAGTATCCATAGCTTTGTTATTATAATTCGCCAATGTCATTTCTGCTATAGTCCACTCAGTTTCAGGCTTTGTCACAGGTGGATCATTTGCTGTTGCACCATCCTTAGTTGGATGTATCCACCCAGTCAGTACAGATCTCCGAACCATTTCACCTTAAGTCTTAAGGTGCATTTTTGTACAAGCTTTCCAATAGGAGTAATTATCCCCTGTTAGTTTCGGCGGCTTGTGCCTATCCATTCTGTCACACTTGACAAACAGTTAGAACGTTCAAAAATAGATAAGCCAAAACAAAGAAAACACAAGAAAGATATGAAATCCTGAGTTCAAGAAACACAAAGCACCCAGATCGCTGGACTAATAAATTAAGTCCCCGTGCTCTGATACCAATTGAAAGATTGTGAATCTTGAATGCAGGTGATAACCTAGCTAGTTCCTACTTTGTTTTTAAAACAAATTAATCCTCTGTGTTTATTATTGTATTAGAAACATAATAAATAATAAAAACAGTGTAGGAAATATAAATGGAACCGAATATGTTCACGCAGTTTGAAGAACTTCTCTTACGTCTACGGGGCCACACAAAGGTGAAACCCAACTCCACTAGATGGTCAAAGACGATACAAGGTTCACCAGATTTCCATCCAACAATGGTCTAATCTTTACACCTACTACTCATCATCATCTTCTAAGTTGGTAGTGATGTGAAAATCCACTCCTTCAGCTTTCCTGGGCCAATCAGCAAGACTTCCACTTGATGTAGAAAACGGGACCACAGAACAATTCTAGTCTAAGAAGCCATATTACAATGATCTTGAGTCTGTATTAGCGTAATAGACTATACATATTAAAACAGTAGGCTAAGGCTAATACAGTAGTGCTTAATATTAAAACTGTAGGGATATTGGCGTTCTTTTGTACGAAATCAGCAATTTAATCTCTGAAGCTTCAACTCTATTTATACTTGAAATCTTGAGCACCTTTTCTGTATTAGATCTCCTCAATTCAAGGATGCTCATTCAATTACATCTGATATTCTCATCTCAAACATTTTTGTTTGAATAAGTTTAAACCACTCATCCCATGCAAATAAACAGCACCATTAAAAATTATACCTTAGGCATAATTAATTAGACCAATTAAAACTACCTAATATTAACAAATAAATTGCCAATATAAAACTATACATTAATTTCCCTAACACATATTTTAAAAGAAAATCTACTTTTTATGAACTATCTAATCAATGTAATCTAGAAGTTTAATTGCTCGTCATTGTATTCAAATTAATCTAAAAATATGTAGGATTGATCTAATTAAAATAGAAATATTTATGAATATCATATTAATAGATACTAGTATTTTCGCCCGTGCGTTGCACGGAGTGGATTTGTTATAATATTTTAAGAATATTTGGATCAATATACAATTATATAAATTATAACATCGAATATTATATAGCGCAATTGATGAAATTGGTTGGGTCGATTATGCTTTTTTATGTTTTTCTTGCTTGAATTAGAGCAAATAATTGTTCACTTACATGTGCGATGCACGGATAATTTCTTTTATTATATATTTAGATAATAAAAATAAATATGAAATTATATAAATTCTAATATTGAGCATGTACAATTATTTGATTAAAAGATTAGTGCAAAAGTATTACTCAATTAATTGAATAATATATGACTTGTTTGTCTGTCATTATCTTAAAAAGATCGGTATGTAATATGACTTATATAGTTATATTATTACTAGAATAAATATGGGAAAAATGAGAAATAATTTAATTATAATTATTATAAAAATAAATTCAACGATCAATGTTTAGCTTAATTACCATAATAATTATTAGGCAATTATTATTATTATTCAATTACACTAATATATGTGCAATTATATAGTATATTCATTTTCATCATATTGCCTTTAGTTTTTTCTTCCTCCTCCATATTTGAATGAATTAATTGTAATTATTATAAAAAATTTAACAACTCACGTTTAATTAACTTTTTTTAAGTTTAAATAATTTAAAGTTTTCAAAAGAAAAGTGTAATTAATTTTTTTAAAAAGTTTTTAAATAATTTTCACTCAATTAATAATATCATTTTTCTTTTTCAATTTGTCTAATTTCTGTTTCCTATTCTATTAGTATCTTTTTATATTTTCAATCAATTAGTAATATCAGTTTTTCTTTCCAATTTTATCTTTACTATTGTTTGGGCGGGAATTTCACAAAGGATAGTTTTATTTTTATTAATAGTAATATAGATAAGTATTCGAATTATTATTATTGGTGTAAATAATAATTAATACATTTTTTTATAAAATTACGCAGAATTTGTTATCATTATTCTTACAATTATAATTGTTTTATTATTCTTAGAATTTGGTAAATAAAATTTTGTTACCAATTAAACTTTATTAATTTTTTTACCAATTAATTAATAATATTAGTTTGTGTGGGAAAGTTGAAGGGAAGGATTTTACTTCTATTAATAGTGTTGATACGTGAATATAAAAATAATATTACCAATTAATAGATATTAGTTAATTTTCATTTTACATTTTCTTACCAAATAAGTTTTATTCATTATTTGACCAATAAAATATTTAATTAATTGATTACAAAAGTTTGGGGGTGGGGAGGATGAATTGAAATAGGAGAATTTTAGTTTTATATATAGTATAGAAGTATAGATTTTAATTTTTTCCTCACATTTTATATTTCATCATAAATATTTTTTTTGCCTTTTGGAGTTTTTTTTTTTAAGTTTTCGCCCACACTCAACGATATTTTGGATCCGCCCATGTTTGTACTCATGTATTGAATTTATATTTTGGTGATGAAAATTTATGTTAACTCTGCATATGGTTTAAGACCTTGTTTTTTTCTTTTTATTTTTACTATGCCCCAATTTATAAAATTATAGGACTCGCCTTGTAAATAGTGATTAGTATTTACCTCTTTTTTTTGAGTTGATGAGAGAAACCTGCAAATATTATTTCAAGGTACGCAAATGTGCATACGCACTTGATAAATTCCGTCTTATAATTCTAGCCAGCAAAAAATCACAAAGAAATAAACTAGCCTAAATTACCCGTAGCTTACTAGGTCAAACCAAGTATAAGTTAATGCAACATATTATGAATAATTTTTAAAAATTAAACTACAATTTTTATTTTTATATTTTATTCTGCTAATAAAATTAAAATATGTAATGAAATTTTGTTACATTTTACCTAAGAGTTAACTGTATTCTCACCTTAAAATAGTAATTGAGAATTTTATTCAAACCCAACAAAATTTGTTACCTAGAAGTAAACTTATCTTTATCCTTATTTATCCTATGGATAAAATGTGGTGCAAGTGAAGCTTGGATAAAATGTGCTGCAAGTGAATGAGAAGTCATCGATCTTATCTTCAACCCAATGTGTTGCGTCAGTGCCAGCCCACATCCTGAGAATCAGTCCCTCGAATATTCACCCCCATCCCTCCCAAAAGAAAACCAAAAAGAAAAGAAAAGAAAAGAAAATTCATCATCACAAGATTCGTTTCGTACGCGACGCCCCGACCCCGCCCCATCGCCACCCACTTTCTCTCTCTTTATATATGTTTTTGGAAGAAATATCACTCTTCCTTATTGATTCTCCATAGATCCCTTATTCCCATTTTCCATTTCGGATCTCTCTATGCGCACCCCCCAACCATCCATCCCTATTTAATCCCCTCACCAAACTCCATTCTTCACATTATCGCTCCAGAAAGCTCAAGTTTAGAGACCCAGACCCAACAAGCTAAGCTTTAATCATTATCCGCCATGTTAATCAATTTCCCTGAAGACAACAAAACCCAGAGATGCCGGGACTACATCCAAGCTTTGGAGGAAGAGCGCCGCAAGATTCAGGTTTTCCGCCGTGAACTCCCTCTTTGTCTCGACCTCGTCACCCAAGGTTAGTTCAATTCCGAACTGAAACCAATTTTTTAAGTTTAATTTGTTTTGATCATTATATTTTTTTTTTTTTGTCTTGTTTGGAACAGCAATTGAGTCGTACAAGCAGCAGTTGTCGGGGACGACGACGGAGTATAACCTCAACGGCCAATCGGAGTGTTCGGAGCAGACCACTAGCGCCGCTCCGGTTTTGGAACAATTTATTCCGATGAAGAGCGCCCAGGAAGACGACGAGGAAGATTACGAGGAACAATCTCATAAATCCGATAACGATAACGATGATGATCATCATGATTATGTTGATAATAATTCGGAGAAATCGGACTGGCTTAGATCTGTTCAGCTTTGGAACCAATTCCCAGATCCAACTCCTAAAGAGGTAATTAATTAATTTGTAGTTTTAATTTTTCTCAAACCTTTTTTTATTCAATTATCACATATAATTTAATTGGATTTTGTTTATTGGGATTACAGGAATCGCCGGCGCCGGAGGAGTTGAAGAGAAACGGGAGTGGCGGAGCGTTCCAACCATTCAAGAAAGAAAAAAGCGGTGCTGCCGCGGCGGCGCAACCGCCGACGGCGGCCAGCTCAACCGCCGAGACGGGCAGAAGTAAGAAAGAAGATAAGGAAAGTCAGTCTCAAAGAAAGCAAAGGCGGTGCTGGTCGCCGGAATTGCATAGGCGGTTCTTGCAAGCCCTCCAACAGCTTGGCGGCTCACACGGTATATAATATAATAAATTTAATTTTATAATTTTAATTAACAAATATTTTTTATTTCTTCTTCTAATTCCAAACCTAAGGGCTGGGCCAGGCCTGACCTAATAGAGTACATGAGAGAAAGTAAATTGAATTATAGGTAACTCTAACTCCATGATTTAACAGTCATGGTTAAATGTCTATACGCACAAGATAAGATATATGTTCACTTTGAGTATAATCTTGTTGCGGTCAAGTTTTAAATCTTATTTATTTAGGTAATATTTTTTATTTATGATAAATTACTAATCCTTTGATTTAATATAATGATTGTGCACGGCAGCGGCTACTCCTAAACAAATTAGAGAACTGATGAAGGTTGATGGACTTACAAATGATGAAGTTAAAAGCCATTTACAGGTGTGTTTGCAAAATTCTAGATTTCTCTTTTACTTTTAATTTAATTTTCGTTGGTGTGATATATATTTTGTTTGGTAGAAATCCTCACTCACCCACTAGATTGGATTATCTTGAATAGGAGGAATATCCGAATATGAGTACAATCTAGAAAGATTCTTTTTTACCAATAATTCTTTACCAAATTGGTCCATTTATATATGTGTATACAGAGATGGAATATGAAAGTAGTCACGTACCAAATAAATTTCTTAAAAACATATACTTAAAAGGGAATATTTCTCCTCCTAAAAAGTTCAATCTCCAACTCTAAAGGTCTCAAACTTGACCCGACCCTATGTGTGCACAAGGAATCACTGTACTCAAGTCCCCAAGAGATTTGTTCACTTTAAGCATAATTTTAATCTTTTATCAAATTTTAAAGTCTCTTTTTTTTCAAATATTACCTATTGAATCAGTCTGACAATTTTTTTGCTAATATGTACGGGCAAATAGGACGTTATTTAGGACTTTTGTCTATCATTTTCATGAAATTCAATATTTTGGCTGTGTTACAGAAATATCGGTTGCATACAAGAAGGCCAAGTCCATCGAACCGCAATAACAGCATCCAACAACAAGCAGCCCCACAGTTCGTGGTGGTGGGTGGGATATGGGTGCCTCCGGCGGAATACGCCGCCATGGCTGCGGCGCCGGCACCGGCGGCATCAAAGGAAGCTACCACCTCTAACGGAGTATATGCACCCGTGGCATCCTTACCACCCTCCTCCGCCTTCCAAGATCCATCAGCGTCGAACAGAAGATCGTGCGGCTCCCATGAAAGGGGCAGCCAAAGCAACTCCCCGGCCACCTCCTCCTCGACCCACACCACCACGGCGTCACCGCCATACTAACTCCCAACATTTTTCTTTCGAGTCACTCTTCGTAAGGCTGTCTTGCTAATTCTTCTTCCTAAGATGGGTTGGGCGGAGATTGAAAATATAATATTTATATTGAAATCTTAATACTAATTAGGAATAAAGTGTCCCTTACATATATAGAAAAGTGTAATATTTTGAGAAAAAATTAAAAATATTGCACTTTCCTTTATAAGTAATAAATATTTTATTCGTAATTAGTATTATATTTTTAGTATAAGTATTATATTTTTATCTTGACTCGATTTGTCTTACGGACAAGATCCGTGAGATGGTCTCACACAAGTTTTTAACTTTTTCATCTGTTGGTTTGTGATGAGATAAGAGGGGTAGATATTTTTGTAACCAAGTCGTATTGTGTTACCTGTAATATTTTGTTCTAGTATTATAGAAATTATAGAGGAAACTATTGTTGTGTTTAGTTTAAACATTGGAATCAGAATTATAATGGAATCAAATACTTGGTAATAATGAGTTTTAGATGAATGAACCACTTTGTTTGGTAGTAATTAGGACTTTGTATCGCCAAGCACCTTGTGCTCAATTGGCATGTAGTGGCCACCCTCAGATGGGAGGTCATGAGTTCATGAACAGATACTACAATGTAATAGGGTCAGTTGTATTCAAAAAATAAAATTAGGACTTTGTATCAAAACAAATAAATCAATAAAATAAATATATAAAAATGTATTCACATATACATTAAATTCCATATTTAATGCATGGACGGTGACTTTTTTATTTTCATTTTATTTTTTTTTCCTTTATTTCTTATTATATTCTTCAAAAGTAGAAGAGTAAGAGGTAATGAATTTTACGGGGCGTTTGGTTGGAGAGAAGAAATTATGTTTGTAATTCCATGAGAAAAAGAATAACGTGGAGATAAAGTGAGAGTTTAAATTGCAGTGTTTGGTTTGCAGGAATAAAAAAATTTCGATGTTTGGTATACATGGGAATTGAAAGGAATAAGTAGTATAAAGTCTAAAATGCACATTGTTGTTATTTTTACTATTATTAATGTTATTATTATTATTATTAATCATCTTATATGACAAGTATCTCTTGGACCCATTTGCATATTCAAACACCCAAAAAATATAACATATTAAATTCAAAATTGTGTTCTTCAAAATGTAGGCAAATATGCTATATACACATCAAATTTAAATACTTGAGAGTTTTGAAAAAACATAATTGATTAAGGTTGGCCTAGAATGATTATTTCTTAGGAACGGCGTTCTCTGTTGACAGTAGTCGAAGAATAATACACACTATCATCTAGAAGGAAGGTGAGACATAATTTTAGGTTAAAATGGAGGGATAATTTTGTCTTATGACTCTCTTTTTTTCTTCCTAAAATCCATGAAATTTTTACAGGGAGGCTATGAGATTCTAATTCCATAAAAATGAGGGAATTGCAATTCCACGAAATTACAATTCCCTCCAACCAAACTAGGAATTTAGTTGCCTTTTGAATTAGGTGAGAATTAAGAGGGAATGAAATTCAAATTTCCTCCAACCAAACACCATGTTATAGTTACTAAAGGATTTGATTCCAATAGTTAGATAACAAAAGTAGGCACGCGGTTGCACCCCACATGGATGGGGTGGGTTCGAGTCTCAACGGAGGCGATATTGGCTCTCTGTGCTTCATTTAGTTGAGAAAGTAGCTATGAACAGATACAACATTATAACAGAGCAAATAGTACTCAAAAAAAAAGGTAGGAAAATAAATATGGTAATATATATCAAAATCTAACAAAAGTAGGTAAATAAACATAATAATGAATATTAAAATTCATAGTAGAGTGCAAAAGTACACAACCAAACGCACCTGTACATGTTCTATGGAGTTGATTTTTATTCCTTTTCTACAGTCTGCCAATGGTATAGTTTTTCTTGTTGAGGACCATGTACACCTATGAGAGTTTTGAGAGTGACACTGAGACTTGAATAATGTTGCTCACTTCATACCTTCCTGTTATGTTGGATGGCAAAATGATAATATTTCAATCAATGGGTCAAACTCTATTAAGATTTTAATTGTTTTGTTATAGTAAAAAATACTAAATTGCATATTACTCTGTATCTTTTTAAATGACTTGTATTAATCTTAATAGCATATATTGAACCTAGAGTGTAAAGGTACGCTATATGAAAATATGAGAAGAGATGTAGTGTATTGATAAATGATTAAATAATAAGTGAGATGTCAATCGGCCAATCCAATAATGTTGAGTTAATTAATCTTCTAATAGGAACATAAAATGTGTTGGTATAATATGTATATTGATAACTTTTATATTTTGATTATTTTTCTTATACAATGATAAGATATTTCTAAATTTAATAACATCTTTCCTTTTTAGCTTTTTTCATTCATGTACAAACTTTGATAACAAAATATTACGTACTTTAACTTATTATTATTATTATTATTATTATTATTATTATTATTATTATTATTATTATTATTATTATTATTATTATTATTATTATTATGCTTGACTTGACTTATTACAAAATACTTTTCAACTTTTAATAATAATAATAATAATAATAATAATAATAATAATAATAATAATAATAATAATAATAATAATAACAACAACAATAATAATGGGCATTTTATTATTATTATTATTATTATTATTATTATTATTATTATTAAATTAGTGTACACAAAAGGAACACATGATATTTCTTTTTTATTTTTTGTTTTTGTATATTCTTTGTGCAACTATTTTCTCATTTTGTGATAAAAGTTAAAATAAAATATGCTTAATTTATTTTTTTCTTTAATCATTAAAAAATGTGAAAGATATTATTTGTTGAATCGTCACCCTAATGGTACGTTTGGTTCGCGGAATAGGCCTGGAATGAAATAGCATTCCCAGTAATAGGCCTATTCCGCTGTTTGGTAAATCTTTCTATTCCCAAGAACATTGTTCCTGGGAATGACCTATTCCCCTTGCAAGGGGAATAGAGATTCCTAGGGTCCCCCTAGGTATTAGGCTATTCCTGAGTCCCCAGGAATAGCCTAATGTTGTTATTTCCAATTTTACCCCTTGGCGCGTTTTGGAGAAAGATATTCCTTTTCCCAAAACGATCCTATATTATTAAAAAAAAAAAACTTGTAACTAAGAACAATTAAGGTTCCTTAAATGAATGAGCTTTTGGCTCTTCAATCCGTTTAAGGCTTCCTCGTCCTGTTGTTAATTTCAAAAGAGAAGCAATCTCTTATATAGAGGAGCTCAAATGAGCTCCTCTTCATAAGTTACCAATGTGGGATCAAAAATTTCAATTTGTATTTTAAAAAAATTATTATATATGTAATTTTGTTTTAATTTGCATTATTATTATTATTCCTTTTTTGTTATTGTTGTTATTAATAGTATTATAATTATAATTTTTATTTTATTATTACATAATAATAATAATAATAATAATAATAATAATAATAATAATAATAATAATAATAATAATAATAATAATAATAATAATAATAATAATAATAATATAATAATAATGAATGTCCTTATTATTATTATATTATTATTATTATTATTATTGTTGTTGTTGTTGTTGTTGTATTGTTATTCTTATTATTATTATTATTATTATTTATTATTATTATTATTATTATTATTATTATTATTATTATTATTATTATTATTATTATTATTATTATTATTATTACATATTTTATAAGGGTATTTATGTATAATAATAATAATAATAATAATAATAATAATAATAATAATAATATAATAATAATAATAATAATAAAAATAAAATTTTGTACAAGGGCATTTATGTCTTTTAAATATATATTTCATTTCTATTCCTTTAACCAACCAAACGCTGGAATACAATTCCCAAGTCTATTCCTTCCGCGAACCAAACTGTAACACCCCGTAAATTCATTCGAGCCTTTCAATCGTTAATTAATTCTTAGGGCAATTTAATTAATTCCAATTGGGCTAATTCTTTCCATTTAATATATATATACTTGTGTATATAAATATTCATGAGCCTAATTTCATTATTCTAATTAAGAGCCCAATTAATTGGATTATTCTTGTAAGGGATTTTTATTCGATTTGGACCCTTACAATAATTGCAATTAAATATTCCTACAAGCCCAACTTATTGATCTTATATTATATATGTCTATATATTGTTCCTAAGACACTTAATGGGCTTTCTTATTCTAATCCTTATATTTAATTCATAAGGGATGAACTCATTAGCCCAACTACTAGTCTTGAATATATATAATTAATTCTTATAGCCATCATATTACCTACTTAAGCCCAATTCCAATTAAAGTCTTACAACCTAAATATTGTATGTATTCTTGGTATATGATTTGAAGACTAAAATTTACCCTAAGAGTTTACACTTCTCTTCCTCCCTCCCTCTTGCCTTTCACGCCATTTCCCTTCCAAATTCATCCAAAATTCATCTTCATTTCCCTACAAGTTTTCAAGTAAAGGTTGCTCTTTTAAGCTTGGTTAGGAGTGGATGATCAAGGTGAAGGTGGGGCTTAGAGGACTATCTTGAGGCTTGATTGGTTGGAGAAAAGCTCTTTGAGGTAACCATCCATGTCCATCAAATCTATTTTATTCACCTATTCTATATATGATGTTCTTGGTGTTGGAAATCCTGAAATTTCTTGTTATTTGGCCTATTTCTTGGATGTATTTTGTTGGATTTCATCTTGATCTTTTACCTAGTGTTGTATGATCATTGATGTTATGGATTTCCCTATTTTGGCCTCTAATTGGTGCAATATTGGTGTATTTTGGTCTGATTATACTCTCTGGAAAGGGGATCATTCGTGTCTGTTGTTGGGTTCTGGAATCTGGGAGTGGGATGACCTTGCGGAGGACACTAGCGGCACAATGTAACCCGCTGGCGCGATCCGCAAGGCCACGGCGGTGGATAGTGACGGAGGAGTGGTTTCTGTTGAGGGGGACCGCCTTCTCCTTGCGGAGGAGTGCGGCGGAGGTCGGTGGACCGTTGAAGTGTTCCGCATGAACACTGGGAAATTCGATTCCAGTGAACTAGTTTCTGTTGTTGTTGTCTGTTGTTGGTCCCTTGTTCTGATTATTGTTGGATTGTTTTGTTGGGCATTTTGCCATGGTTTTGGAGTATTTATCCATGCCTTTTGTTGGGTATTTACTATCTTGTTTTGGAGATTGATTCATGTCTTTGGTTTCCCATTCTTGTACTCTTGAGCTATTGTTTCTTGGAATTCATTAACTGGGAGTTGGTTTGTGTTCATAGTTGAGATGAGCACTTTGGTTGGTTGTTTTGAGATGGTGTTGGAGTGTGAGTATGAGATGATGGTTTGTTGGTATCGTTGAGACTTGTTGAATGAACTAACTGTGCTCTATTGGTTATATTCGGGTTCATTACCCCTGTGATTGGACTCCGGTCCCTGTGATTGGGTTGATTACCCCTGTGATTGGACTTCGGTCCCTGTGATTGGGCTTTTGCCCCTGTGATTGGGTTCATTACCCCTGTGATTGGACTTCGGTCCCTGTGATTGGACTTCGGTCCCTGTGATTGGACTACGGTCCCTGTGATTGGGTTTTTACCCCTGCGTACCGGTTTTCCGGGTTTGACTCTCGATTTGTGATTATGAGATTGGTTTGGTCTGGTGGCTGGTTTTGGGAATTAGTGGGTTTGGAGTGGGATTCTCCTTTGGTTGGTTTGTGAGTCCTTTACGTTGTTCGGTTGTTACCCTGTTGTTCTCGTTGAGTTTGGTTGGTTCCTTTGGATGAGTATTCAGTTGGTATCTCTGTTATTGGTTCGTTCTTATGATATACTTGTGTTATTGGATTTTGGCTTTGTTGATTGAGTCTTGGTTATTGATTCATTCAGCTTGTTGTTGTTGAGTATCGGCTTTAAACTGTTGAACAGTTTGTTGGTGTTTATATTCTATATGGGTGTGTAAACCTATTTACAAGCTTATTATATACCTATATCTCCTTGCGGGTGTGAATGGTGGTTGCTTAGCATTCTTTTGCTAATGGTTCTTTGTGTGTTTTTTCAGGTATGGAGTAGTTATCCGCGAGCGCGCTAGAGCTTTCTCTATATGAGGATGATAGTCCTAGTTTATGATTGTTTAGACTTGGTTTTTATTGGGCCTGTGTGCCGTTGAGACACTATGATACTTTTGATTAGAGATTTGAGTACTTATGACTATGGATTGTCTTTGAGGATTCTTATTTCAGTTTCTATAAGATGACAGCTTAGTTCATTCTTGTGTTAGCCTGTGCATCTAGGCTGTGATTATACCTAGATGTGGCATGACGCCCTTAAGTTTTAATTCGCTTCCGCTATGTTTGGTTTGTTGGTTGAGATTGGCAGCTTTTATGTTAAGTTTTAGCTATCTCAGCCCGTGTGAGGTTGGGGTGTCACACAAACGCTGGAATACAATTCATATTCTATTCCTTACCTATTCCATTCCTTATGGAATAGTATTACTATTCCCTTCAAATTCATTCCGTGAACAAAACGTGCTGTAATAGAATATGGAGGTCATACTAGAGCTGAGTATTCTAAGAATATATTGTTTTTTCTTTACTCAAATCAAACATTATTCGTTATAGCACAATTTTCTTTTCTTTTTCAATTTTTCACATAAAATATACATTTTATTACAAGTTAATATATTATGTCTGGCTCTACAAAATTTCTCTACACTAACAATTTAAATGAAAAATGTTCATTAAGCAATCAATCTTATAAAGAAAAAAATTAGTATTTCAAAATATTAATGAAAATTTGTAACAATAAGAGTTCACATATAACAACAATTGATGTCTTAATAATATACACAAGAAAAATATATAAATTCGTGATTTATAACTTCATTGCATAATAACTCTTTATTTAACTACTTATCGACAACATTAGTAATTCTATTATAAGCATGTCATCTTTCAATTAAAGAATACGTTAAGTTTAACAAACTAATCAATAATTATCAAAATCACATTAAGAATATTTAATTTATTTTAATACGAAAATTGTTAGGACATGATTTCAATTTTTGATCATAACTATCTATAACAATACTCATATTTACTAACCCAGTGGGGTAGCTCAAGTGGCAAGTGAGCTCTCTTTGTGGGGAGAAATTTCGGGAGAACCCGGGTTCAATACCCACAAGTGACGATTCCCCCTGGGCCAGCTCCCGTGCCTCTCGGAGCGAACGTGGGTGGACCCCGGACCGTTAAACGGACGGAGAGAAAGACCCTGTAAATTTACCCAAAAAAAAAAATACTCATATTTACTATTACTTCCACCACAAGCTAAAAACACTCATTTTGATTATGTTGAAAATAATCAATTTTAATTTATATTAATTAACTTTTATATTTAAAAATTATATTAATTATTTACTTATTTTAATTTCCATATTGGGTATTAGTTTAATCGTGCATGTATTATAACTTATTAACCATGTTACATTATATTATTTTACTATATGTTTTATATTAGTTGAATCAGTTGTTTAGTCAATAGTCAAGTACCTATAGGCTAGGAGAGTTTTATGCTAACTCTCATATAGGTCCTGACTGTATCTATAATTCAGTTAATTGAATGAAATCCTACGTTTATCTGGTATCAGCCTAGGTTAGGTCCTATTCACTCTCAACAACCTAACTCCCTTCCCGATCCCTTTTCATCCGATGACGACGCCTACTGCCGACGGTGCCATTACTCCGGCCATCGCCACTCCGTCGCCGTCTCCGACACCCACCATCTCTACCGCAAATCATCATGTGACCATCAAGCTTAACGCTAGGAACTACATATACTGGCGAACCCAAATTCTTCCCTTTTTACGTAGCCAAAATCTATTAGGTTACCTAGATGGATCACTACCTTGCCCGCCTTCATCCCTACCCTCTGCCACTCCGTCGTCGGCCACAGCTCCGCAACCCACAGTCCCCAACCCGGCACATGCACTGTGGGTGCAACAGGATCAAGGGATCCTCTCCTTGATTGTTTCCTCATTAACCAGCGAAGTCATGTACTTGGTTGTAGGTAAGGAAACCTCTCGCGATGTTTGGGAGTCGATCACCGCCGCATTCGCCTCCCAGTCGCGCACAAGATGCTTGAGCCTCCTAGGGTAGTTTCAGACCCTACGGCAAGGCAACTCGTCGCCCGCTGAATATCTCGGGCAAGCGCAGATGCTTGTCGAGGCTTTGTCGTTGGCCGGACGCCCCTTGTCTGCCGATGAGCAGATCTTATACGTTCTCCGGGGATTGCGGCCGGAGTTCCGTTCCATGGCGAGCACCTTGACGGCGGCTGCGACGCCAATCACCCTTCCGCAACTGGCCGATCACCTTTAGGCCCAAGAGTTTCTTCATGCCGAAGAACTAGGCGGCGCAGATCTCTCGCAGTCGCACAACGTGCCCGCAGCGTTTTACGCTGGACGCGGCAGAGGTGGATCCAATCCCGACGGCCGTAATTCAGGTAGTCGCGGCGGAAGGCAATGGCGCGGCCATGGTAACGGGAATGGAGGCCGTAACGGTGGTCACAATTCCCCGAGGTGTCAAATTTGCCGGAACTATGGTCACGTTGCCGTAAACTGCTTTCGACGTTATGATGACAGACCGGCGCAGCAAGCCCATGCGGCGTTTTCCGGTGATGGGATGGTCACGACGACGGCTGACTCCTGGTTTCCCGACACGGGAGCTACGGCTCATGCAACGCCTGACGCGGGGCTGATGGATCAATCTGAGCCGTACAATGGAAACGATGTTCTGAAAGTGGGAAATGGTTCAGGTTTGGATATCACAAGTGTGGGTCGCACGGTTATTCCCTCTAAGTTGCACCCTTTAAAAATGACCAATATTCTTCATGTCCCAAATTTGTCACTTTCATTGCTTTCTGTTTACAAGTTAACTAATGAAAATGACGTCCTTTTTGAATTTCATAAAAATTGCTTTATTGTGAAGGATTGCACCACTCAAGCAGTGCTTCTTAAAGGAGTCACATCGGGCGGTTTGTACCGGTTGTTACTTCCCCACAGTCATAAAGCCTTCCTCTCCGCCCGAGCGTCATCAAAGATTTGGCATCAGCGGTTGGGTCACCCGCACAGTCAAGTCCTGCGTCGTATTCTAAAACATTGTCCAGTCACTTCTCCTAAAGATCGTGCCTTAGAAGTCTGGTCGGCCTGTCAACTCGGGAAATCATCACGATTCCCATTAGATAGGGTTTCAAATAACAGCACTTCTGTATTAGACTTAGTTTTTACGGATATATGGGGTCTGTCACCTGTTATTTCACATTCAGGCTATCGCTATTTTGTACTTTTTGTAGATGACTACACCAGGTATACCTGGTTTTATCCACTGCGTGTAAAGTCCGAAATCTATAAAATTTTTACTTTGTTTCGGGCAATGGTAGAACGCCGGTTTTCGCGTTCTATCAAAGCCATCCAGTCTGATTTGGGAGGGGAATACCGTCACTTGCATAACATTTTTGAGTCATTGGGTATCTCGCACCGTCAATCATGCGCTTATACCCACGAACAAAATAGACGGGTAGAACGTCGTAACCGGCACATAGTCGAAACAGGGTTGTCTTTACTCGCCCAAAGCTCAACACCACTTAAATACTGGGATTACGCTTTTGAGTCAGCCACGTTTCTGATTAACTGCTTACCCTCATCAACCATACAATTTCACACTCCTCACTTCCAAATATATAACACACATCCGCCATACACTTTCTTCCGTGTCTTTGGTTGTCGTTGCTACCCATATCTTCGACCCTATAATCGTCATAAAATTGAGTACCGCTCAGCTCCATGTGTCTTCTTAGGTTATCCAGTAACTTATAGGGGATACCGCTGCTTAGATCTTAACACTGGTAGAACCTACACCTGTCGCCATGTTCGTTTTGATGAAAACGTTTTCCCATTTCAGGAACCCTTGCAGGAGAATATCACTTCGACTTCTACAGATGTACCTTGGGCAACTGCTCCTGTCTGTACAACCATCACTCCGCTGCAGTCAGATCCTACCGTTTCGGATCCCTTTATTCCTCCGACTGACTCGTCTCAAAAACAGACTGACTCACTTTCGTCATCACCTTCCGAGACACAAACACCTTCTGTTCAAGGTAAAACCAAACAGGCTACAGCAGGTGTTCATGCTATGCGCACGCGCAAAAAGACCAAGGGTACAGGGGAGCAATTCTATGCTTTACATACCACCGCAGACCCATCTTGTTATACTCAGGCTATTAAACATTCTCACTGGAGGGATGCAATGGATCAAGAATTTAATGCCTTACTGCATAATAACATGTTGAAGTTAATACCTGCAACTCCGCTTATGAATATTGTGGGCTGTAAATGGGTGTTTCGCACCAAACGCAAAGCAGATGGCATTATTGAACGGTATAAAGCTCGCCTAGTCGCCAAAGGGTTTAATCAGGTTGCTGGAGAGGATTTCTTTGACACCTTCAGTCCGGTGGTGAAACCCACAACAGTCAGACTTCTGTTTTCACTTGCTGTTTCGCATTCCTAGGTCCTACGTCAGCTGGACGTTCATAATGCCTTCTTGAATGGGCACTTATCCGAAACAGTTTATATGAAACAGCCTCCAGGGTACAAAGATCCTCTCAATCCCGATCACGTATGTCAACTACAGCGGTCACTCTATGGTTTAAAACAGGCACCACGTGCCTGGTTCAAGCGACTGCATGACTTTCTCCTTTCTGCTGGTTTTGCGTCCTCCAAGACTGATGTCTCCTTGTTTCACTTCACGGCTGGTGAATCTCGGGTTTATCTACTTGTTTATGTCGATGACATCATCATGATGGGTAACGACCCCGCATTGGTTGACTCTCTCCTTCTCCGTCTCAGTAGCACCTTTAAGATTCGAGACTTAGGTGCTCCTGGGTTCTTTCTCGGAATACAGACTCTGTGGGATATGGTGGTGGATTTCTGCTCTCTCAGAAGCGGTATATGCAGGACATTCTGGTTCGAGCGGGCATGACTGATTGCAAAGCACTAGCCACACCAGCGGCTGTTACCCAGTCCGCCTCGCCATCACTGGAGCCTCATGACAATCCTACACAGTATCGACGTATTGTGGGCGCTTTACAGTATCTGACTATTACGAGGCCGAATTTATCTTTTTCAGTAAACCGCCTATGTCAGTACATGCACTCGCCCACGGCAGATCACTGGGGTTTGCTTAAGAGGGTTTTACGTTATGTTAAAGGTACACTGGAAATGGGTCTTCATATTGCACCTTCTGCGCATTCTACTCTACACGGATATTCTGACTCCGACTGGGCAGGGTGTCCTATTGACAGGAAATCTACTAGTGGCTATGCTGTGTTCTATGGTTCTAACCTGATCTCATGGGTCTCTCGGAAGCAACGTACGATTGCTCGCTCTTCTACAGAAGCCGAGTACAAGGGCTTAGCTGACCTCGCTGCAGATGTTACCTGGGTGGTTTCCTTACTTCGGGAGTTGCAACTGCACTCGGGTAAGCCTGCGACGCTTTGGTGTGACAATTTAGGAGCTACTTATATGGCTGCTAATCCGGTGTTTCATGCGCGCACCAAACATGTTGAGGTCGATTATCATTTTGTTCGGGATAAAGTGGCTTCAGGGGAATTCACAGTCAGCTTTGTCTCCACTCAAGATCAGATAGCAGATATCTTCACCAAACCGTTACCTGCACAGCGTTTTTCAACTCTTCATTCCAAGCTCAATGTTGTCTCCTCGCAACCTTGCGCTTGAGGGGGTGTATTAACCATGTTACATTATATTATTTTACTATATGTTTTATATTAGTTGAATCAGTTGTTTAGTCAATAGTCAAGTACCTATAGGCTAGGAGAGTTTTATGCTAACTCTCATATAGGTACTGACTGCATCTGTAATTCAGTTAATTGAATGAAATCCTACGTTCATCTAACTAGTATAAAGTATAGACATAAATATGTAGTGCAACTATCAACTTGAACTTTTAGTTAACACGAATACATCCTTCAATTTAGTATTAGAGTCTACCCAATACAAAAAATCATGGGTTCAGTTTTTTGCATCACTTGATAATTCTAGTTAATTGGGATTGGGATGGTGAGTTATAACTTTAGTTTAGTAAAGGTCAATGGTTCAAATCTCATTACTCCCACTAGTAGATTTTAATACTTTTTGGCCTTTTTAAAAATATTAGTAGTGATATTTTTATTTTCATTCTTTAAAATATAATATGTGCAAGCATTCTTTTATATTAATAGTGATATATATAATTTATAATGTGCAATATTTTCTATTTGAATAATTTAATCAAACTAATTATTTTTCATATTTTGTTATAAATTTTTTTGATGTGTTTTGATTTTTCGTTCATATCCAACAATATTTATGGTTATGCTTTTTAAATATTTTTTTTAAAATTATCTCTTTTGTGTTAATCTTTCGTCCCCACTGAAAAATATTTTTTGATCTACCATTGATTCTTACAACTAATAATTAATCAATATATTAATATATATAATATAACTCTATTATATTTTTCTATCCTAAAATCACTGTCATAAAGATTGTCATATCGCGAATTTCACATAATCATAGCTGACTGCCGCTTTATTTTATCGTTAATATCACAAAAACCTTATCCGTTCGTACATAGGTCTTTGATGGGAAGACAAATATAATAGTATTGTCGTTCAACGGTACAGCCATTCAGAAAATATGTTTAAAACTTGCAGATAAATAAGAATACCTCTGATCTGCACTACTTTTTACTATTAACTTTTTTTTTTTGAAAGTACTATTAATTTTTTTTAAAACATTTATAATTCTTTATAAGATATAATCTGTTTTATTCCTTATCAACCCGTAAAAATATTTTTTTTTCTCGTAGTTTGCTGCAATGAGCTTCATAGAGCATTTGATAGAAAAATATTATGTAGGCTCTCATTTTCAAATTTTTGATGTGAACTCTTTTCTGGAGACTTGCACATGATGATAATAGCCTATATTTGTTTGTCACATCATAAAATAAAAATGAGGAAATAAAATTTGAACCCTATCTGGTATGTTTTTCACTTTGGTTAACTTTAAAAAAAAAAAGAAGATCAAATATGTCTACTTATATAAAAGTGAAAGTTTATTATTAATACACTCTGAGTAGTGTCTATTAGGACTCTATGTATCTGAGTCATGTTAGGACTATCTATCCTACTCTATCTGAGACCTCTATGTATCTGAGTCATGTTAGGACTATCTATCCTACTCTATCTGAGACTCTCCCTGTATATATATCACTTGTGAACTATCATTGTATTGGGAATTCTAATACACATAATATTCAGTTCTCATCTGGTATCAGCTAGCCTAGGTTTCTTTCCTTATGGCTGACGGATCTGTTAACTCCTCTGAACGGACCGTTTCCGATGCCGCTTTATCGTCTGTGGCTCCTCCGGCTGTTATGCCTTTGTCTGCTGCTCATCACTTTGTGAGTATTAAGTTGACTGCTACGAATTTTTTGTTTTGGAGGACGCAAGTTGTTCCGTTTTTTCGTGGTCACGAATTAATGGGCTTCGTTGATGGCACGAATCCATGCCCTACTCCGTTTCTTCCGCCTGCTGCCCGTGCATCCGGTGATGCAGCGCCGCCTCCCGCTCAGCCTAATCCTTTGTATGCTCCGTGGGTTCGTAGTGATCAAGCGGTTCTCAGCCTGTTGATCTTGTCCTTGTCGCCTGAAGTCATGTATCTCGCCATTGGCTGTGATACGTCGCGTGCTCTTTGGATTGCTCTTGAGCGTGCGCTTGCGTCGTCTAGCCGGGCACGTACCATGCGGCTGCTTGGTTAGTTCCACAATATTCAGCAAGGAGACATGTCTATTGTTGATTACATTGCGAAGGCACAGGTGGTGGTTCAGGATCTCGCTCTTGCCGGTCAGCCCGTTTCGTTGGAGGAGCAAAACATGTATATATTTCGGGGCTTGCGACCGGAGTATCATTCCCTTACGGCTTCTCTGAACATTCGCGCCGAACCTGTCACTCTTCCTGAGCTCGCTGATCTTCTCGGTTCGCACGAGTTTATCACCGGTGACGGTGCTCACGGTGGTTCTGTGCCTCAGCCTACGGCGCTTACTGCCCAGCGCGGTGGTCGGTAGCAGCGCTCCTGGAGAGGCGGGCAGCATCGTGGAGGTGGTTCCCAGCAGCACAGCAGCGGCGTGTCTAGTACGTCGCATGGTGGTGCGGTGAGCGGTGGTATGCAGCGTGGGAGAGGCAATCGGTCACGTGGTGGTCGTGGCTCACGCAATTCCAATTGGCAGCCACGTTGTCAGTTATGTGGCACCATTGGTCACGCTGCACCTGCTTGCTATTCATATCTCAATCTACGACCCCAGGCCAATTTAACGTATTCAGAAGGTACTCCAAATCTCGCTTCTGATTCGCATCTCTGGATTCCTGACACTGGGGCAACGAACCACGCCACCCCTGACATTGCTGCGCTATCCACTTCCGAGGAATACACGGGTGATGATACTCTACGTGTTGGTGACGGTAAAGGTTTACTTATTAGTCATACTGGTCATGCTTCTCTTTCTACTCCTTCTAGGGTTTTTAAGTTGTCTCAAATTTTGCATGTTCCTGGTCTCTCCTCTTCTCTTTTATCTGTTCAGCGATTTGCCACAGATAATAATGTCTTCTTTGAATTTCACCCGTCTTTTTTTGTTGTGAAGGATATAGCAACCAAGGAAATCCTTCTACGAGGTCATAGCTCGGGTGGTCTCTACACGCTTCCTGTTCCAAAAGCTGGTCCTCAAGCCTTTGTTTCTTCCCGTGCTTCCTCTTCGGTTTGGCATGATCGCTTGGGTCATCCACATCAGAGAGTTTTACATCGTGTTCTTCCTTTTTGTTCTGTTAGTAGATCTAGTGCTAATGTTCCTTGTACTTCTGCTTTGTGTTCTGCGTGTCAATTGGGCAAGTCTGCCCGTTTTCCTTTGTCACGTATTGAGTCTGCTAGTTCGAATATTTTAGATTTAATATATACTGATATTTGGGGACCAGCTCCAGTTCTTTCAGCTTCTGGTTATCGATATTTTGTTCTTTTTGTTGATGATCACTCTCGTTATACCTGGTACTTTCCTATGAAACAAAAATCTGACCTATATGCTATTTTTGATCAGTTTCGTGTCTTGGTTGAGCGCTCCTTCAATCGAAAAATCAAGTCTATTCAATCTGATTTAGGTGCTGAATATAAGAAATTGCATTCTATGTTCGTTAAATTAGGTATTAATCATAGGCAGTCATGTGCTTATACTCATGAGCAAAATGGCCGCGTTGAACGGAAACATAGGCATGTTGTTGAAACTGGTCTCACTCTTATGGCTCGTGCCTCTGTTCCGTCTCGTTTTTGGGATTTTGCTTTTGAAACTGCTGTTTACCTGATAAACAAAATGCCATCTAGTGTGTTACAAAACTCCAGTCCTCACATGTTACTGCATAAATCTTCTCCCTCGTACTCTTTTCTTCGTGTCTTTGGCTGTCTCTGCTATCCTCACTTGCGTCCTTACAATCTTCACAAAATGTCATACCGGTCATCCCCTTGTGTATTCTTAGGTTATCCTGACTCTTTTAGGGGGTATAGATGCATGGACCTAAAGACTAATAAGATTTATGTTTGCCGACATGTGCTCTTTGATGAAACTGTGTTTCCTTTTGATAGAAAGGTTCCTCCGCCGTCACCACCTCCTGTGCAGGCTCCCTGGGCTGAATCTGTTATGCAGGTGTCTCCGTTGCCTTCTGCTGATTGTGATCAGCCTGATCCTCTGCATGCTGTTGAAGTTGCACCTACTAGATAGAGGGGGAGGCCTCGTGGTAAGTCCACGCGCCCGACCGTTCGCTCTCATGCTATGGCTACTCGGAGTAGGTCTGTGGCTCCGCTCTTGGCTTTGTCTGCTCAGGTTTGCCCTCCTGAGCCCACTTGTTACACTCAGGCTGTCAAATTTCCTGAATGGCGGGAGGCAATGGATCAGGAGTTCAATGCCCTTTTGCATAATCAAACTTGGGTTCTGGTTCCTCTTCAGACAGGTATGAATGTAATTGGATGCAAGTGGGTTTTTCGTACTAAACGAAAGGCTGATGGTTCCATAGAAAGGCATAAAGCACGGCTAGTGGCAAAAGGTTTCAATCAGGTTCCTGGACAAGACTTTTTTGACACATTCAGTCCGGTTGTCAAGCCAACTACGGTACGGTTGCTTTTGAGTCTAGCTATTTCCTCAGGCTGGGTGGTTAGGCAACTTGATGTACACAATGCTTTTCTGAATGGTGCTTTGGCTGAAACTGTTTATATGTGTCAACCGCCTGGGTATGTTGATGTGCAGCTTCCTGATCATGTGTGCTTGTTGAAACGCTCCTTATATGGTTTAAAGCAAGCTCCTAGGGCTTGGTTTAACCGTTTACATACGTTTCTGCTTTCTGTTGGTTTTCAGGCTTCGAAAACTGATGTGTCATTATTCTATTATTCTCGTGGGTCTGCGTGTGTGTACTTGCTAGTGTATGTTGATGATATACTGGCGATGGGGAATGATCAGTCACTGCTGTCTAGTTTGCTCTCCAAATTGTCTACTGCTTTCAGGATTAGGGATCTTGGGGAACCTGGATTCTTCCTTGGAATTGAGCTAGTCAAATCTAGCAATGGTGTTGTTCTTTCTCAGCAGCGATACATGACTGACATCTTAAAACGAGCAGGTATGACTGATTGTAAGCCACTAGCCACTCCTATTTCTGCCTCGAAGACTCCATCTCTCAGTGCCGATTCATATGATGATCCAACGAAATACAGAAGTCTAGCTGGTGCTCTTCAATATCTCACGATTACCAGGCCAGATCTATCCTTTGCAGTCAATCAACTGTGTCAACACATGCATGCTCCAACAGAATCCGATTGGGAGCAACTCAAACGTGTGCTCAGGTATGTCAAGGGGACTCTTTCTTTCGGTTTACGTATCACTTAATCGAGCTCTAGGGAACTTCATGCCTTCTCTGATTCTGATTGGGCTGGTTGTCCTAAAGATCGTAAATCTACTAGTGGGTATGCTGTGTTTCTTGGCACCAACCTTGTCTCCTGGGTGTGTAAGAAGCAGTTGCGCGGTCTTCTACAGAGGCAGAATACAAGGCCTTAGCAGACGTTTGTGCTGAGGTCATATGGATCATATCTCTACTGCACGAGATCAACATTGATGACATTCCTGCTCCTAAACTATGGTGTGACAATCTTGGTGCTACTTACATGTGTGCGAATTCCATCTTTCATGCCAGAACCAAGCACGTAGAGATTGACTACCACTTTGTTAGAGACAGAGTTGCCAGTGGAGACATTCAGGTGAATTTTATTTCAACAAAGGATCAACTCGCTGACATATTTACGAAGGCTTTGCCCACTCCTAGATTTACTTTTCTTCGAGACAAGCTTCAGGTCACAAGCTTGCCCTGCGCTTGAGGGGGAGTATTAGGACTCTATGTATCTGAGTCATGTTAGGACTATCTATCCTACTCTATCTGAGACCTCTATGTATCTGAGTCATGTTAGGACTATCTATCCTACTCTATCTGAGACTCTCCCTATATATATATCACTTGTGAACTATCATTGTATTGGGAATTCTAATACACATAATATTCAGTTCTCATCGTGTCTACGACCCGTAAATTTCTCTCACCACCAAAATAAAAAGTCTTTTTACTTTTAACGAAAGTATAGTTTGATATATTAATTTAAAAAGTAAAATTAGAATTTTAAACTTTCAATTTCTTATAATTAGATTTTAATATTAACATATTTAGTGTAATTAAGTTTTAACTTACAGATTAACGACATTTTTTTGAAACTGACATTTATTTGTGTCCAGATTTATTAAAAAAAAAAAAACATGTATAGTTTTCAAAAGTATAATCTTTTGAATTAAGAGTGAGAGTTTTAATTTAAAAGTTATTCCTTTAAAAGTATTACTTTTTGATTGATAAGTTTTTACTTTAACTGTATGTGTTGTTATTTGACAAGTGTATATTTTTTTAATAAGTTTTTACTTTAAATGTATGTGTTGTTATTTGATAAGTGTCTATTTTTTTTAATTAAAAAGTAATAGTTTTTACTTTTTAGACATTTTGATGGGAAAGTGATTAATTTTCATTTAAATTTGTTGTGTGATTCTTCTTGACAAGTATTTCCTTTTGAAGAGTTAATTCCATTTTTAGTCCTAGATTTATAGGTAACAGTCTATTTTTAGTCCTTTTTATCAGAACATCCTCATTTGAATGTAGTATTATTGCTGCATGATCATTTTTGGCCCTCCGTCAAGAAAATCATTGAAATGCCGTTAAATACAAGGACATTTTGTTCTTTTTTATACAAAGTAGGTTGATCTGCTATATTTTTTTATGTTTATTTTTTTTTTTGAAAAAAAATCAAAATTAAAGACTAAAGTGCTCTTGTTGACGAATTTAAACTATTTTGTTGATGGAGGACCAAAAATGGCTATGCCACAATAATATTAGGATCAAAAGTGGATATTTTGAAAAGAAAGGACTAAGGCTATGTTTGGCAAACATAGCTGAAAAGCAGCTGAAAGCTGAAAGGCTATAAGCTAGTAACTGAAATCTGAAAAGCTGTTAAGCTAGGCGTTATCCTGAAAAAGTATTTGGTAAAATTAGCTTTTTAATAAGCTGATTAATATAAAAAGACTAAAAATGATATCTTCATAAAATTTAAATAGGTTTATTTACATATTATAATATAAAATAATGAAACCAATATATTTTAATATAATATAAAGTAAGAACATATATTTGAAAATATATAAAGTAAAACAAAATATTTATAGTAATACAAAAATTAATGTTCAAACACACAATTGTCAAATTGAAATTACAACCAAAGATATTGCAGAGAAAAGGCCAAAAAATTTTAATTGAGAAAGGTAAAATATGTCATTTATTTAAAATAATAAGGATAAATATGAAAAAAAAATTAAGAAACTACTAGCTTATTTTTGAAACGCTACCTAAAGAAGTTTTCCAAAATAATATCTTATTTTAAGATATTAGCTTATTTTGAAAATATCACCAAACAGAGCTTATAGCTTATTAGTAGCTTAAAATAAGCTTTAAACTCCTAAATAAGCTCTGCCAAACAGAGTCTAAAGTGGACTATCACCTATAATTCTAAAATAAAAAATGAAATTAACTCACTTTTCAATTAAAAAGAAATAGTTATGTCTTTTAAATTATTACCTTTTCGATCGACTGAAAAATAATGTCTTAAATTATTAGATTTATAGTAAGAATTATTATTTATCAGCTGAAATGAGAGATAATTGTTAGGTAAGAGGTGTGTAGTGTAAGCTTAGTTGATGTGATAAACATTATTGAAAGTGGAAATTCCACTGTTTTCTTCACAGAGAATTTCGTGTAAACTACTCTTTTTAGAGATTGAATTGGCATTTGGCACCTGACGCCTTCTATGCCAAGAAAACAATATTGGGAACTTTTTATTTTTATTTTTTTCTTTTTGGTGTCCAGATCCACACCCCGCCCCATCAGCTCAAAATTTCAGGGGTCTTTGCATAACAATCTCGACTCTTCAGGAATTTCGCCTGCATTTGTACGCTACACGATAATATTTAATTCATTACATTATATAGGGCAAAAACTTTTGTGACGTTTCACGGATCTCAATCTGTGAGACAGATTGAATCCTTGATTAATAATGTTAAAATTATCAAAGATCCGACCAGTCTCACGGATTGAGACCTGTGAGACAGTCTCACATTAGTGTTATCCTATATATATATATATATATATATATATATACACACACAGACACACACACACACACAGACACACACACAACACACATATTGGATCAAATGCAGACATGACTTTCCGTGCATATTGGATCATTGGATATGCATAAATGCACCACACAATGTTACAAAATGTACCAGAATGAAATGAACAAATGCACCACACCCAATGGTGCATTTCTGAACACATTGTGGTGCATTTATGCGTAACTAATGGTAAGTGACCACACGACCGTACGGGAAGTCATGTCTGCACGGAAACTTGACCCTATATATATGTCCATATGAGAATATATACTAACATGTGAACTTGAGAACTAATCTGAACTTTTTATCGATATTAGTGGACAGTGCATGTTATCAATAACACAATGAACACACGTTGTGCACCGCATTCTGGGTTGACTTTTTCCGTGCACCATGTTATGAGCCGTTGGATGATGCAATATCAATGATGTGCACAAGTTCTCATATTTAGACAATAAAGTAGGTTTTCACCTAAATAAATTTATCTTAATTGCTTTATTTTATTAGGTATTCAAATTTATTTATCTTATAACGAGTTAATTATGGTTACATATAATCTATCAAAGCTAAATTATTTTCATAGATTTACATTCTAATATTTGCATTCACCCTAATATATAAGAATAATAAATGTACAATTTCATTATTACTTTAGTTTTTTAGTTGAGATAAAACATTAGAACTTTTGTGTATTGCTAGATCCATAATAATAATAAATATATCGTCTTACTATTCATCTAAACTTTTAATTGAAATAAAATGTATTCATCAATTATTTGATTTATTTAATTTATTATTTTTTGTTATTTATGACTAAATAACTTTCTTTTACACTCATAATAACACCGATGAATTTATAAATTATTAATGAATATAAAAATTCATTTTCACGTGAAGTGCAAATTAAGAAATAAAATTGAAAATAACAAATTTTCTGAAAAAATATAAATGATGGATGTTGGTACAAATCTATGGGTGCCGCGCGCCCACAGTAATCCATTAATTGGCCATTGTAAGCTACAAAAGTAATAATTCCCTATTCTTTTCTCATAAATTATCAACCATAGTGGCATGCCGGCCTGTATGGTTGTAGCGTTTCTTTGCTTAAAGTGCCTTTTGAGCTTGCTAGCTATAGATTGGATAGAATCATTCCAATTCAAGGAAAGAAATTAAAATTATCTACAAGGAGATTTCAATAGAAATTTGGTAGAATAATTTTTTTTTTTTTTTTGAGAAAAAGATAGATGCTACTAGAACTTTCCGTCATTAAATAAAATGTATAAAACGTGATCCATGAGATGTGTCTGATCAATATGAAATGTAATTATATTTATACTAGAAAATGTAATATTAAATCAAGAATAAAATATTTATTACTCATATGGAAAAATGTAATACTTTTGAAGAAAAACAAAATACTTTTACATTTTTCATCAAAAGTATTACATTTTTCTTTATAAGGGCAACATTACTTATAATGGAATAATTTTAATGAAAAAAAAATAGTAAACTTTTACATCAAAATATAAAAATATTACATTCGTACTCAAAAGTATTATGTTTTAACAAGTAACAAATATTTTATTCCTAATTTAATATTACATTTACTAGTATAAGAATTATATTTGCACATACATTAACATGACCCGACCCGACCAGTCTCACAGATAAGGATCCGTGAGACGATGTTATATTAGTATGGCTCGAAAGAAAAATTTTCAATTTACTTTAGTTTTGAAATTAGGTAGAAAATGAAAACTGTTGTGCATCTATTTTAGTTTTGAAACTAATAAGATATTTTATCACAAAACTTAATTAGAACTTGTATATGTTGAAAAATTACTTAAAATTGGCATGTAAAGTGGTAATTTAATTTTGATGCAAAGTTTTGGGTGAAGTTTACTTTCAATTTAGTTCGGGTCATAGTGGATTTGAACTCTCCCAAGTGAGGGGTTTAATTTGATAAATTATACACTCAAAATGGATAATGAGTGAATAAGAAATTAATTCTCAAAGTATACCCAGTTGACTTAGAAAAATAATAGAGTCTATGGAAGTCATTTTAAGTAGTATTTGTTCCACATTGAAAGAGTATGTGAATTTGTACTAGTATATAAACAATTCAACTTTTTATGGAGTTTAAATTGTATAGCATAAGTCAAATAGCTTGTAATTCAATGGCAATATTTTGACGCTTCCAAATAGGAGGCCACCGATTCACTGAGTTAGTTTAATTTTTCTTCAAATTTATATCCTGATTTTTTCTATTTCTTTAATTTGAATTACAATAACTAACTAAAAGGGCATATATGAAGGGAACTAAAAGATCAGCTGTTCCACCAAGAGAGGTACCTACAGTCCAGCGAGGGGTTAGTCACTGTGTCCGACGGTGGAGACCCTGGGTTACACCCAAAAAAATGAAGGGAATTAAAACAAAATCATCATACAAGGGTCACACTTGCATTGCGTGAGACCTCCGTGAGAAGGAACAAATTAGGTCGAGTCAATATTAATACTTATACTAGCAAATGCAATACGAAATTAGGAAGAGTCATACTTGTGTGAGACCGTCTCACAGATCTTTATTCGTGAGATAGGTCAAGTCTGGTCAAGTCAATATGTAAATGTAATACTTATACTAGTAAATGTAATACTAATATAAATCAGGAATAAAATATTTGTTACTTAATTATAAGGGAAAACATAATACTTTTGAGGGCAAATGTATTAGTTTTATATTTTGATGTAAAAGTATTACTTTTTTTTTTTCATCAAGTATTATATTTTTCTTTATAAGTAATGTTGAACTTATAAAGGAAAATGTAATATTTTTTATGAAAAATGTAATACTTTTACATTAAAATGTAAAAGTATTACATTTTTCATATAAGTAATAAATATTTTATTCCTGATTTAGTATTACATTTGCTAGTATAGGTATTACATTTCATTTTGACCCGACCCGTCTCACGGATCTTTGTACAAACCTACAATTTAGATTAAAAAGAATACAAATTTTAAGAATATAACTATCACTATTTCTTTATATATATATATATATATATATATATATATATATATATATATATATATATATTATTGTATGATTAATCGTTACTCAAAACGAAGAAATAAATATATAATGGATGGTCCTCAACATATTCATATACATTCTCATGTATAATGGTGATCGTTCAACTTGTACAACCAAAAAATATTTTTTAAAAATACAAATAAAAGTTGTTTAAACAGGATGGATGGTCGTGCATGCACACACAATACATACGTTACATTACAGGAATAAAAATATATTCCACCAAGTTTCAACAATGCAATTTGGATTATTACAAAGCCAATAGAGAATATACCATCTTAAACACTATTAAAACTAATCTAAAACGTGGTCTATCTAAGTTGAATTCCATATCATCTCAGAGAAAAAATGGGACCAAAAAATAAAAAAAAGGAAAAAATTAATTAGCTGTACTTAGTGACTCTATCAAGGCACATTTGCTTTAAAAATGTGCATAGAGAATTTGTACTCCTCCCATTAAGTGAGAATATTCTTAGGAATTCCTATAATATTCTTTCTCCTTATCTGTATCGTTTTATATTATTCAAATACAGTGAATTATAAATCAGAATACGTGTCAGGATAATACATAAATAATACACTAAGGTACACTAAGTTTCATATTACAAAAACAATATAACATATTGACCAAAATTTCTGCACTAAAACTTGTTTAATAAGGTAACCGCATAGTATGGTACTAAAATGGCTGTGTTAGGTTTTCTTAGTTAGATCCATTTTATTTTAGGTTTATGGAGCACCAAGAGACATTTGACCCTTTTATGCACTGAAGGGTCATATTAAAACCAATAAGTCTATCTTTGTCCGGTTTAGGTAATTAAATTAATGCTATAATATTCATGGCATGTCCAATGCTGCTAGCTTAAACAACTTTCAAAACTAAGAAAATAATCATTATTATCATCATATCATACCAAAAAAATACATTATCATCTAAGGCAGCACATTGTTCTTTATTTATAGGGTATAACATGATTATAGAGAATCACATGATCTAAAATAACAAGGTCAAGCCTAGTTTGGTTAAGTTTGTCGTTTAACCCAATTTACACCTACAAAAAAATATGATATATTGTTTTTCTATTGGAAAAAGTAAAACTAGATTAAAAAAACAATACATATTAAAATTTTTGACTTACTAATTGAAATTGACGGAAACTTAAAATAAAATAATTTTTTTGAAAGGATTAAAATAAAATAATTAAATAAATAAAATCCAATAAGAATATCCTTACTCCATCCCATTTTGTCTATTTTCACTTTTCAAAAGTCAATGCCATAAAAGTTTAGGTGAACTTATTTTAAATTTTAATTGTCTATGTTAAAATATATAAATTAGATCTAGTATTAAAAATAGAGAAACCTAACAAAATAAAATTATTAGAAGGTTCAAAACAATTTTTTTTTTCAAGAAACTCTAAAGTTTGTTTCTTAATAAATTACAAAATCAATATGAATTAATGAATAAAATATACTCCAAAAAAATGAGTTTACAATTGAAGCATGTGATCTATCTCAACTAAAAGGCTAAACTGAGAGTTGGATTGTACATATATATTATATATGCTCAACATTTACAACTACAAAAAAGATATGTCTTTAAAACATAACTTATGTTAATAAGTTAGGATTTAAAAAGTAAAAATGGACAAATAAAATTGATCAGGATTAGTACCTCTTCATTTAATTTATTTGTAAGGAAAATTATAAGTGTATTCTTTAAAGTATAAAATTCTCATAACTTATCCTAGTTTTATTAAAAGAACGAAAGAAAAAAAAAAAACAATGTTGATCCCTTTTTTAGGCAAATTATTGTGTGGACCATAACACAAAATACATTTTTTATATATTAAAAGTACATTATTTGTGTACTGAATATACAGTATACAAAATAATGTACTTTTAGTACTCAAATAATGTACTTTCTCTGAATACATTATACATTTTTAATATACTAAAAGTACATTATTTGTGTACTAAAGGTATATTATTTGATAGTATGTTCCACACAGCTGTTATAATGATTGTTTTTCTAATCAATTAAAGTAAAAAGTATTTTTTTTTTAAATATTATTGACCTTGTTATATGTAGTATTTATCCATATACTTTCTCAACCTACTGAAGCCCAACAAAGTCAACATTGACCACACTGAGGCTCGAACCCATGACCTCTTACTTGGGAGAATCACTTCATGCCACTTGACCACAAGGCCTTTGGCAATTAAAGTAAAAAGTATAGTTAAAAGTAAAAGTAGATTTTGTATCTCAGTGAAATATTCATATCATTAAATTAGTTGGATAGGCTAAATGGCAATATTGATTGTTTTTTTTAAAGCAATAAAGAAATTTTTTTAAAAATTGATTGTTTTTTTTTAAAGCAAAAAAAAATTGATTGTTAATATAGAATAGCGCAACAGGTGGGGTTGGCCATTGGAAAGGACCAATATGATGATGTACCCTACGATTAGTACCCCCAAATAACTCCAAAACGCACTTTTGAATAATCAAAATAAATTAATAAGTAATCAAATAAACTATTCCATTAGGGCAAAGCTAAAATATGGGTGGGGTTTAACCTAAAGTACTAAAGAAAAGCCAAAACATGGCATCGAATCTTGAACAAGATTCTCTGGGATCGGAATATCTCCATTCAGGATTGAGGAACCTTTAAAAAATTTTAAAGAAAGAGGGAATATTCTTGACCAATCAAATGGGCATGCATTTTTCTAAAGTTTTTTTAAACCTAATTAGGTTGTAACATGCATAAGCGCAGCTAAGGATGATGAATATGCTTGTTATTATGCCAAGAACATTCCCAAATGCTTTGTATTCTTTTGTTTGGCTTTGCCATAGTGGAATCAATGGACGGAAAAGAAATACTATTTGGCTTATTAGATCTTTTTATTTTTATTTAATTTTTTTTATAAATAATTTACTAGTTTTAGATACAAGGCTTTTCCTATAAAATGTTAAAGTTACATGTTATATTAATATTATTCTCAATACTTAGATGGTTGAATCAATTATCTTATTAAGAATTAAAGGGGTGTTTGGTTGGAAGGACAGAATTAGGGTGAAATAAATTGTAATTTTATAGGAAAAGAATAAGGTAAAAATTTAAATTCCATTGTTTGGTAGACAAGAATAGAATTGCTAAATTGTAATACTAAATTATAAATAAAATATTTGTTACTTATAAGGAAAACATAATACTTTTGAGGATGAATGTAATATTTTTGTATGTCTATACTATTAATAAAAACAAAATCCTCAGTTTTAACTTTCCGCTAAAAAAACTCCTATATTATTAAGGTTTGCTTAATATTATAAAATATATATGGTAATACAATTTCCCTGCAATGCAATCTATTCTATTAATAAAAACAATATCCTCAACTTTAACTTCCCACCCAAAACACTCTTATACAGTGACGGAACCACCCTGGGGGCAGTGGGGGCAGCTGCCCCCACTCACCCCCCACCCTATATAGCCTTGTATGTATATATGTATATATATATACATGTTTTAGATATAAATATATAAAAACAGATATAATAATCAAAGTATTAGCTAGACTAGATGGTAGAGCCGTGTGTTGCTTTGCCAAAGGTCGCCAGTTTGAATCCTGTGGGAAGCATTTTTTTTTTTTATGGTAAAAAGCTTTATGAATTTTTTAATATGTAATATATATATATATATATATATATATATATATATATATATTATATATTATATATAATATATATATATATATATATATATATATATTATAATAATGAGATATGTAATTTATAATTTGTTTTTTATTTGAATTAATTTATCAAATTAATTTGTTATAAATATTTTTATAAAGTTTTGATGTGTTTTATTTATCGCCTATATCCAACAATATTTATGATTATATTTCTTTTAAGTATTTCTTCTTTTTTTTTTTAACTATCTATTTTATTTTAATTTTTCGCCCCCACTGAAACAAATTTCTGGATACGTCCCTACTCTTATACTATTAAGGTTTGCGTAATATTGTAAAATATGGTAATACAATTTCTATTCGTAATACAATTGCAAATTAAAATATGGTAATACAATTCATAATAAAATATATATATATATTCTTCTCTAAGTTCCTATTCGTTACACAATTCTAGATTAAAATTACTAATCGTAATAATACAATACATATATTTTATGCAATGCAATCTTTACTATTAATAAAAACAATATCCTCAATTTTATTGTAAAAAATGGTAATACAATTCTTATTACAATTGTACAAAAAAAATAAGCCCAATGGTTGATGTTACGAAAATTTGGCATAAGTCAACCCGCAAGGCTTGTCGGCGCGAGTCAAGCATTTTAAAGTTCATTTTGGGATTTAATTTGCACCCTCCTGCGTGCGAGAGAGAGTCTCTATGCTATACAATTCAATAAGCCTTAGAAAGACTCTTGTATAAGTAGTTGTGCAAACCTACTTCCCAAACCAATGTGGGACAAAAGCTACTTGAAAGTTTTTTTCTCTCAATTTTTCTAATCCAAATGAGTCAACTTTGAGAATCAATTTCTTATTCACCCATTATCGTTTTGAGCGCACAATATATCAATCTTTTCGTCTAACTACTAAGAACCCGAATCCACTTTGACCCGGCCCAAATCGAAAGTGGACCCCACATATATTTATACCATAATATAGCCACTAAAATGCCATTTTATGCTATTTTTTCCAACAATTATTTGTCCAGAGAATATCAACGCTCTACAGTCACCCAATTGATTATCTCATTACTCCCAGGTGAATTTTTCTCTAATATAGTTATACTTACTAAATATCAAAATATAAGTGTAACTTAAGATCTTGCAATAACTAACCGACAAATAATTAAATTAATGATATATAATGCAATGCAAATTATCTACATATTGCATTTATACACTTATTTTAGAACACTGAATTTTTGTGAAATTTGTTGCATGCAAGAAAGACTCATACTATAGTTTATTTGTTGATTCTTATATGTTATAAATCATAATATCATAAGAAACTGATACTTTGATGAAATATGAAGCATGAGTAGTCTGCCAATCAACGGTTATGGACATCGCATTTCAACAGTTTGGATGTGCATCATTCCAAAAGCCATACACTCCATTTGGTAATCTGGAGTGAAGTTTGGATTAACAGTTTAGACATATGATTCATATATTCTGATATATTTTTGTTTATTGCCTGATGCATTTTATTGAGTATTATCTCCTAGTTTAAAGTTGAGTTCATTGTTTCATTTTGAAGCTAAGTTCCTTGTTTCCCATTGTATCGAATATCCTCTTGTTGAAAACCTCTCCTATTTTTCAAACCTCATTTCTGTTTTCCTCTCAAAATGACTTTGTGGGAGATAAGAACCTAATTTTCCAAGGTAGTAGCCTTGATAATCTTTATAATACTCTTGACAAGTAATATCTATGAATTTAAAATTAAATCTCTCATTCTATTTCCTCCGTGAGGTCAAACTCTTTAAAATCAAGCATATCATATTTAATGTTTTCCTCTACTTATTCTTATTTCAGTTTGACTTCCTATTCTCAAAATGGATTTAGCTTCGGGGACGAAGCTTCTTTTAAGGGGGTAGAGTGTAATACCCCGTAAAATTATTCCAAATAAGTGATATTATTTTAATACAAATACTTTCAAAAATAAAATTTATTTTTCAATCATAAATATTTTTAGCTTAAATGCTATTAAAATCGATTATTTTGTTTTAGATTTTAAATAAACTATTTTATGATCTAAAAATTTTCTATCCAAAATATATCTGAGAAGAGCCTGCCAACATCATTTTTATAACTATCAAACTTTCCTAGTCTAAATAATTTTCTTCCTAAGTCCATTGACCTTGGTTGAGCCCAAAATATTCCTAAGCCCAATTTTTAGCCCATAATCCAATTATGAAAAATTAGAATTTTCTAGAGCCATGATCCTTTATATATATAATGTATGTATTGTGATTAGCTCATTTCCAACATTCATCTCTCTCTCTCACGTATATATATCTATCTCTCTCGTGTCTCTCTTTCTCACTCTCAATATCTTCTTCAAGATTCATCTTCTTCCTCCATAACCCTAGGTCCAAGACTTGGTAAGCTTCCTTTTCTCTACTCCATTTCTTTCCTTTGTTAGCAAATTAGGATGGATTGTGATGTTATTTTGTGTGGGTTTGTGATGGTGTTATGGTGGTGTTTTGACTTGAGAAAAGAAAAGGAGGGTGTAGAAGACAAGATTAAGAGATGGATTTTTGGAGCTTTAGCTATGGAGGTAAGGATTCATGGATGCCCAAACCATTTTGCCCTAAGTTTTGTTGTCGAAATTATTTGAAATTTTTGGTTAATTTGCTACTTCAAATCCTTAAAAATTGTGTAATATAGTGTTATTTTGCTTCTAAAACAGTATGTGTTCATGTTTTAAAGTTTGGAAGTGTTGGTGTATTTTTGGAGTTGTGTTTTGAGGTGTTTTGATATGATTTTTGGGCTGTGATTCCGCAGAAATCTTTGTCCAGAAGCTCCTTGAATTTCTTATAGAACTATTGCGTGTTTTTGTCACTATAGACAGTGTTGGTGGAGTGGTTTGTGCTGTTTATGGTAGAGTGTTGGTCTGGGTTTGATACTTGCTATCAAGATTTTCTGGAGTTTTTATAAATCATACTTCTAAAATTATTTAATAGTTTTGACTAGGAATTGAACCTTAGATAAAATGTTTTAACAATATGAACAACTTCCAATTAAGCTACTTCAACACATTTGAAAGCATTTTAGTTTAATGAACTATTATATGATTTTTAAAAGAGTTATGTACTAAAGAAATTATTATTTTTTTGGGAATGGTTGAGTATTGGAAATCATATATGTTGGTGTTATGCCTATATATATTCTTGAATCAAGTATTTTTCGAAAATGTGGTTGAATCAAGTATCAAAACCTATTCACAAAGTATTTATATTTTTGAACTAAAAATGAACATATTTTACGGGGCAAAGTGAACCTTACTTAACATTTTTATGCTAACTTTGTGTTTTCTATGTTTTTTTTTTCCTAAACTTGTTTGTCAGGATCTGAGTAAGCTTTTGATCAAGAGAGCGCTAGAATCAATTATGAACTGACTGTAGAACAAATGTTGAGAACATAGAATGGTAGATTAGTTTTCTTTTATTGTGATGTGGTTTTGTAATTTAAAATTCCTTGTAGTTGAATTTGGATAGTGATAAAGCTTTATTGGAATATTGAAGTTTGTAATAAAGGTTTAGCCTGAGCATCTAATCTAGGATGATTAGGTGTGGCGGTAACACCTATTTGAAGGATAATTGTAGGTTTATTATGGTTAATTTGGATTATAAAAATTGGGGTGTTACAGTCATGGCCTCATCAGATTCAGAATCTGAGCAGTATTCTGTGTAGTTACACCAAAAGCTACTCCCTTGTTTTTCTTCGAATACTTGTCTTCCTTGTCTAATTCCATATCTAAGGTTTGTAGATTGGCCATCAATGCATCTAGTGTGAATGTTTTCAAGTCTGTAGATTGTTTAATAGCAATTGCTTGCATTTTAAACTTTGGAGGTAGAGACCGCAACACCTTACGAACCATCCTTTCTTCATCAAATGGTTCCCCTAGGTTGAAAGCATTGTTTGCAAGGCATTTGACACCAGCATTGAACTCTGAGACAGTTTCTGTTTCCTTCATCCATAGACTCTTATATTGGGTCATGAGCATCTGTATTTTGGATACTTTCAAAGATCCAGTACCTTCAAAATGAGTTTCTAGTGCGTCCCATGCATCCTTTGCCCGATCTGTGGCGGATATAAGCATAAATTGGTCTGAACTCATGGCGCTATGAATTGCGTTCAACGCTCTATTTGTTTTCTGATGATAACCTTTTCTCCTCAAATTTCCAACTGATCATTGGTTTTTTCTTTATCTCATTTTGTTTAGTGATCGTCGGTGGGGTCCAACCATTTTCTATAGAATCCCAACATTCCTCATCTAGCGACTTTATAAACGCCCTCATTCTTGCCTTCCAAAAAGCATAATTGCTGACACCTTTCAATAATGGAGGCCTTGAAATTGATGCCTCCTCTTCCATCCTGCAAAATTTAACTCGAGTATTTCTAGGATCTTGCTAGTAATTTGAGCGACACTGCTCTGATACCAATTGTTAGTTTATAATGCAAGGATGTAAGTTCACTACCGAATTTAATTTTCACATAAACCAATCTCAAAAATAAATTTAGAAGGTATTGAAGAATAAGAGACAAATAATTATAAACACAGTTATTTGATAACGCAGTTGGAGACTGTCGTCTATTCTGCGGGGCCACGCCCAAATACTTTTTCAGCCAAGCGCAACTCTAAGTTTTTACACTTTACAAGATTCATTGAATTACACAAACTAGGACTAACACATATTTAAACCACTAATCTTGTAAGTAACTTCCTGGAAAATAAAGAATTACAATTTGAAATATTTCTACAAATTACACAAATTGTAACTAACCTGATTTTCCAATTTTATTCGTTGAACTTCGAATTTTCCTCCGTTCAGCTTGTTGAAGTTTTCTTCTAACTATAATATTTCTCAATTGTGTCTGAAAATTTCACTTTGATTGCTATTACAAGGTGCCAATTTATAGGAAAATAATCCTAAGAATAAGGAGCATTACTATAGGAACGTGTGGCTGTAGCTCCATTGTTTTCCTCCACTTACTGCATTAGGCTAATCTTCATTTGCATGCATTAAACTAATCTTCATTTGCATGTATTAAACTAATCTTCATATAATTCATACGTGTAGGTCCCATTTGCATGCATTAGACTAATCTTCATATAATTCATGTACCGGACAAGTGAAGCTATGAGTTGCAGAATTAATTGATCAACATTTAGCCAACATGCTAGTTATAGTATCACAGATGCGAATGGTGGTCGTGCATCACTAAGTCGCCAACTTCTATGCTTGTATCCCGGTCCAACATTTCTTACCGATGCTGCTACTTCTCCTTTGTCGCTACTGCAAATCCTGGAGGCGCTTGAAAAGTACTGACTTGGGATTTGCATGCCTATTAAAACTACTGACTTGGCAGTTTAATTTCATTCTTCAATAATATCCATTCTCCTTTCTTCCTTTAATATAGTTTATATATTCGTTTTTACTTTAGGTTCTATTTCTTACAACATATATTTGTTAGACAATGAGGTCTTTCTTTTATATATATTTTAATTTGAAGAGTAATATTTGTTGAATAAATTATTTTATTCCAGATAATAATTAAATTAAAACATTTAATTATGACAAAATTTTGAAATAAGTAATTTATATTTTGTGCATATGGCTAGTATTATTTGAAAAAAAAAAATTGTAATCAAGAAATGGTCACTTATAAAAACACTAAGATTGAAAATAGTGACATTTTTTCAACTTATTTTAGTGACACAAATTTCACCACTAATTTTCATTATTTTAGTGACAAATACCTTGCCACTATTTTTAAAGATATCAGTGACGAAGATGATTGCTACAAGAAACTGAATTGTTACGTTGTACGACTTTAGTTAACACTAATGATTGTTTTAGAGTTCACTTCTTTTGTCACAAATAAATACAACATTTGTTACT
>CP025653.1:11835538-11891581 GCA_003576665.1 Ipomoea trifida
ACCATGATTGTATTGTCACAACAAAGTAATTATTTGTTACCATTTTTTAGGTCATTGATAATAATTTTTTGTGTCAAGAACAATTCTCACAAATAAGTACAACTATTGTGACTAAAGTGTTGTCACAATAAAATAATTAATTGCAACGATTTTAGTTGTCACTAGATCAATTATTTGTAATAACATATTTGGTCACAAAATGTACATTTATTGTGACCACTGTTGTTATCACTCAAATACTACTTTTAGTGTCCGTAAACATTGTCACGAAAGTTTGAGTAATTGTGACAACTTTCTAAAAGTCATCACTACTACAATAGTGACAGAGGATATAGTGATGACAGGTGACGACTTCAAAAATTGATCACTAATTTTAATAGTGACCGAAATCGATAGTTTTGGTGACAACTTCTATTGTCACTAAATGTGAAATTTCTTGTAGTGGTAGTACATATTTTTATATTTATTTTTATTGGATTTATACAAATTTCTTGTGAAGTGTATTTAAGATTTTAATAAATGAAAGGTGTATCAAAATTACAGAACCTTGTTCAAATCAAGAAGACCAATAAACAATTTTTATTGGAAGACAAATTTGAAATCATTTAGTTATCATAATAAATGTTGAGTGTTGACTAACTTGGATTGCTCTAAAGTTACGTTTATTTTATTACCGAAATGGTCCCTTGACTATTGTGAAATTACCAATTTGATCCTCGACAATTTTTCGTGCCCAATTAAGTCCTCAACTTTGAAAATATTAATCAATTTGGTCCTCCGTTTATTTTGTCGTTAGGCATCCGTTAAATTGACACCAAATTGGTAATTTTGCTATAGTCAAATGACCATTTTGGTAAGATTAAATACCCAAAATAGCCCCTCGACTGTAGCATAATTCACAAATTGGTCCTCGACTTATGATTTTAACCAATAACATCCTTGACTTTCCAATTTTTACCTAAAACCCGTCAACTCGCCGTGAAACACAAGGGCAGTCACGTAATTTCACATGCTTCCCGTCTTCTCCCTTAACCCGGTCGTTATAAGCTGTTGAAGAAGCTCTAATCGTTCTTCATTGTTCAAATCACTACAAACTTTGCTTCAATTCGGAGAGATGCAAGGCAACTACACCCAAGACAGTTACGGTTCCTCAAGCAACCACACGACATTTCAACACGGTAAAGTAATTTCGAATATGCATTGCCACTATGGTGAATCGTTAAACCTACGAACCTCATGGACGAATGACAATCCCAGTAGAAGGTATTGGAATTGTGGACAGAATAAGGTGAGTACTACGTACCTAACAATTTATATTTGTTGAATATTTAATGTTAGACTGTAATGGCTTTTGGGTATAGGGCAGGGGAGGTGGGAGGTGTGGTTTCGTTAGGTGGTATGATCCTCCTATGTGTTCAAGGTCAAAGACAATCATCCCCGGATTGTTAAGGCGTATAAATCGGAATGAGGAAGAAATTCAGAATTTGAAATCAAGGTTGTGAGCTACTGAAGAAGGAGATCGTTTGTGTAGAGAGTCAAAATCGAAGTGTTCTTTTCGGCTAGTGATGATTTGCATTGTTCTATTTGCAATTTTAGTTATGGTGTTATGTAATTCAAATGTTAATAGTGTAGGTCATGGAAAATTGATGGTTCCATTGGCATTGTAGAGTACTGATAATGTACATTTTGTAGAGATGAAGTGAAAAAATGGTCACTGGAAAACTTGTGTATTTTTAACTTTAGTTGAAGAAATTAATGCTCAATTTCACTTGGTTTCAATGAATGGTAAATTGCACTTAGTTTCAATGAATGGTCAAGTTCACTTGGTTTCAATGAATGGTCAATTTATGATGTCAATAATGCAGTGTTTGTATATTTTGGAGCCCAAATGGAGACTTTAACTAAACAAAATAAAGACAATTGCTATGAAAGGTTACTGAACAATTTCATTGCAATTTGGTTTTCACTGCAGTTTGGTTTATAAACACAAAACACCAAATGAGAGACCCAAAAATCTATCAAAATATACCCAAATCTGCCTGCCAAAGCTAATAACAGTTTTTAGCATGGCAAATATGTAATCAAAAAACACCAAAGCTAATTACAGTCTGCTTGGCATATATAATACAAAAACTGAGAGTTTAGCATTAACTAAAGCTAATAACACTGCCTAGTCAATGTTAATTGGATCCTTGTCATTTCCACCATACTTGGACTTGGCCATAACCATTGAGAATCTTGTTCTATATTGCCTAGTCAACTGTGTTCTTGCTTTTGTAAGCCCCAAAGACTTTTTCCCTTTAGCTTTGTCATGAGATTCAATTACTTGCTTCCCTTTGGCAGAGTTGATGGTCTTCATCTTTTTTGGTGGTGGTCCATAACAAGGCTTGACAGCATGAGCAGTTATCTCATCTCCAATGTTTAAGCTTTGACCTAAACAATTTGAAATTAACAAGCATGAGAGTTTAGCATTAACTAAAACCATTAAAGGGCTATTATAATTAAATTGTACCTGGGATGTTTGTAGCTGTTACATGAACTACTTCAACAGGAATTTCAAAACCACAAGCAAGGGCAGGGGATTCATCTTGAATCTGAATGTCAACTGGAATGGTATCAATGTCACTAGCATACTCAGGTTGTGTGTTAATTGGTATCTCTTCTGGAAGAGTGACTTGATCACTTTGAACTCCTGTATCCACCTCAACACCTAATTGGTTCTGCAAAGAAGTCATAAAAGTAAAACAAATAATTGTAGCTAATGTTCATTACTAAAAAGTAAAAACAAATAATTTCAAAGTTGTTCTCATACCTCCACAACTATGTTTGTAGCAGCTGGTTTATCAGGGCACCTCCTACTGTTATGGCCCTTTTGTTTGCATATTTTGCAGTGAAGGCATGTAGAGTTGGAGATATTGAGAGTGAGAAAGAGAGACACGAGAGAGATAGATATATATACGTGAGAGAGAGAGATGAATGTTGGAAATGAGCTAATCACAATACATACATTATATATATAAAGGATCATGGCTCTAGAAAATTCTAATTTTTCATAATTGGATTATGGGCTAAAAATTGGGCTTAGGAATATTTTGGGCTCAACCAAGTCAATGGACTTAGGAAGAAAATTATTTAGACTAGGAAAGTTTGATAGTTATAAAAATGATGTTGGCAGGCTCTTCTCAGATATATTTTGGATAGAAAATTTTTAGATCATAAAATAGTTTATTTAAAATCTAAAACAAAATAATCGATTTTAATAGCATTTAAGCTAAAAATATTTATGATTGAAAAATAAATTTTATTTTTGAAAGTATTTGTATTAAAATAATATCACTTATTTGGAATAATTTTACGGGGTATTACACTCTACCCCCTTAAAAGAAGCTTCGTCCCCGAAGCTAAATCCATTTTGAGAATAGGAAGTCAAACTGAAATAAGAATAAGTAGAGGAAAACATTAAATATGATATGCTTGATTTTAAAGAGTTTGACCTCACGGAGGAAATAGAATGAGAGATTTAATTTTAAATTCATAGATATTACTTGTCAAGAGTATTATAAAGATTATCAAGGCTACTACCTTGGAAAATTAGGTTCTTATCTCCCACAAAGTCATTTTGAGAGGAAAACAGAAATGAGGTTTGAAAAATAGGAGAGGTTTTCAACAAGAGGATATTCGATACAATGGGAAACAAGGAACTTAGCTTCAAAATGAAACAATGAACTCAACTTTAAACTAGGAGATAATACTCAATAAAATAGGATGATTCCCTTAGCTCTTGCTTACTATTACCCGTTTCAAGATCACAAGTTCCAAATGCTTCCCTCAAAACTTGAACATTCAATGCATTTACTAGCACGAAGTGCTCCAAATTCCTTTTACTCTCACCAATAATTAAACGAATTAACTCATCATCCAAACTCCACCACATTCGAATCAAGTCCAAAGAACACTTATTGAACTGATTACCAAGAAGTCCAACATTAATTCTTAGAGATTTCAATCACTAACTTCAACTAAACACATAAGAGTAAGTTTACTCATAAATCTTTCAAGTTCCACTTTCCATTCTTATTCAAGCAGTTACACAAATCAATTCAACGATCAAACTTCATAACACTTAAAGTCATCTAAGGTCATATTCACAAATCATCATTCAATAATTAATCACAACAATTTTAAACTCACAACCTCACCACAAATTCTTAGAGTTCCAATTCCCTAAGGTTTCAAACTTAGAGTTCTCAAAACCACATCAATTCCTATTTCCGAACCTTCATAACTTTAACACCTACAATCAAATTCCTATGTCCTAGAGTCAACCTAGGCTCTGATACCAACTTGTAACACCCCAATTTTATAATCCAAATTAACCATAATGAACCTACAATTATCCTTCAAATAGGTGTTACCGCCACACCTAATCATCCTAGATTAGATGCTCAGGCTAAACCTTTATTTCAAACTTCAATATTCCAATAAAGCTTTATCACTATCCAAATTCAACTACAAGGAATTTTAAATTACAAAACCACATCACAATAAAAGAAAACTAATCTACCATTCTATGTTCTCAACATTTGTTCTACAGTCAGCTCATAATTGATTCTAGCGCTCTCTTGATCAAAAACTTACTCAGATCCTGAAAAACAAGTTTAGGAAAAAAAAAACATAGAAAACACAAAGTTAGCATAAAAATGCTAAGTAAGGTTCACTTTGCCCCGTAAAATATGTTCATTTTTAGTTTAAAAATATAAATACTTTGTGAATAGGTTTTGATACTTGATTCAACCACATTTTCGAAAAATATTTAGCCAAAGGCTTTGTAAGAACATTTTCAAATGAGTTTTCGCACTTTAAGCCAACACTAGAATAAATGAGTGGAATTTTACAAAATAAGGGAGGAGATCCAAGAAGCTTAACTCACCCCAAAACCACGGGTTTTTCCCAAATAAAGATTTAGTGCCCATTTCTAGCACAACATACACTCGCCTTACTAAGGTAAGGTTTTCTTAAAATACCACCTTTGAGACTCCAATGAGACACCAAGTAATAACATCCACTTACACCACAACCTTTGAAAATAGTTTTCATTCAACATCATAAATATGGATTATAACACTTTCCTAAAATTGTTCTCACTTGACATTATAGACAAGGTTTATAACTTTTCCCCAAAATGGTTTACTCAACAACCAAACTACGCTTACCCAACGATAATTCCATATCTCATATAGAGTAATAGATTTTAAAATAATAGTGTTTAGTATCTTCAAAGCATTATAACCACTCACAAATCATTTCACACTCTCTTTCAAAACATAGTGCAAATGCTATAAGCCACTCAAGGCATAGTACTTCGCAAAATGTTTTCAAGGTATAAATATTAGTATGGAGGATTTCAAAATAACACTTCCCAATATAATACTATTAGTCAAATACTCACTCCAAAGTATAATCATTTCCAATAATCATTGCAAAGTATATATAGACATAATTATATTCAAGCATGGAGGAATGTATGGTTCATCTTTTCTTGTAAAACATTTCCAAAGTATAGAATGTACATATATATAAATATAGAGGAAATCATAACATCATATAGTTTAGTCATTTCAAAATATCGATTTCTCAAATTATTCTCATCATAGTCGAGGATATTAATAATTCCAATCTCATTTTCAAATATCAACATATCATGATAATACATAAGTGGAGGTATCCCAATCATAATCAATCACAAGTATAGAGATATCAATCTCAAAATCATAATAGTGGGGCAGAGACATCATCTCAGTGAAACCCTAAGTGAACAGCAACCCTCTTCTGAACACATCACACAACCCCCACTTTACCATAGCTGGAAACAAGACCACTACCTTAAGTGTGCACACCCCCTAACTGGGATTCCAAGTCAAGCGGGTAGTAAACCAGTCCAAGTAACCCAGGATTATTTCTACCAGGTTACTTCTCAAATACTAACCCATGATTATTTCTACCGGGTTTAATTCCAACATAGAGCCTTAGCCCACATCACAATTCACATCACAATCCAACACAGAAAGGGATAAACCTCCAAAAATAATACAATTTTATATAATTCCTCCAAGATAGTAATATTCTTTAAAAAGAGGTTTGCATAAATATTTTCATTTCCCATCGGCTATTACAAAATAAAATATCTCAAAACCAAGAAAGGTGTATATATCACCCATCAATATCCATACTTTTCAAAATAGTACGCGCTCTCCAATTTAAAATATAGTAGCATGCAAAGTAGTATTTCTCTAGATTACACACTTCCTCCAAAAATCAATAATCCTTCAAAAATAAATATAACTCATATCCTCCAATATAATTATAGTTTCACTATTTTCAATAAACCTTGATTTTCAAACATAATTTCTCAAGGTAGGAGTTCTCACCGAACTCTATAACAATATTAAAGAATATAAATAGGCATAACACCAACATATATGATTTCCAATACTCAACCATTCCCAAAAATAATAATAATTTCTTTAGTACATAACTCTTTTAAAAATCATATAATAGATCATTAAACTAAAATGCTTTCAAATGTGTTGAAGTAGCTTAATTGGAAGGTGTTTAAACTGTTAAAACATTTTATCCAAGGTTCAATTCCCAGTCAAAACAATTAAATAATTTTAGAAGTATGATTTATAAAAACTCCAGAAAATCTTGATAGCAGGGATCAAACCCAAACCAATACTCTACCAGAAACAGCACAAACCACTCCACCAACACTACCTATAGTGACAAAGACACGCAATAGTTCTATCAAACCAACACTGCCTATAGTGACAAAGACACGCAATAGTTCTATCAAACCAATACTCTACCAGAAACAGCACAAACCACTCCACCAACACTGCCTATAGTGACAAAGACACGCAATAGTTCTATAAGAAATTCCAGGAGCTACTGGACAAAGATTTCTGCGGAATCACAGCCCAAAAATCATATCAAAACACCTCAAAACACAACTCCAAAAATACACCAACACTTCCAAACTTTAAAACATGAACACATATTGTTTTAGAAGCAAAATAACACTATATTACACAATTTTTAAGGATTTGAAGTAGCAAATTAACCAAAAATTTCAAATAATTTCAACAATAAAACTTAGGGCAAAATGGTTTGGGCATCCATGAATCCTTACCTCCATAGCTAAAGCTCCAAAAATTCATCTCTTAATCTTGTCTTCTACACCCTCCTTTTCTTTTCTCAAGTCAAAACACCACCATAACACCAAACCCTTTCCTCAAATCACAACAAACCCACACAAAATAACATCACAATCCATCCTAATTTGCTAACAAAGGAAAGAAATGGAGTAGAGAAAAGGAAGCTTACCAAGTCTTGGACCTAGGGTTATGGAGGAAGAAGATGAATCTTGAAGAAGATATTGAGAGTGAGAAGGAGAGACACGAGAGAGATAGATATATATACGTGAGAGAGAGATGGATGTTGGAAATGAGCTAAATCACAATACATACATTATATATATAAAGGATCATGACTCTAGAAAATTCTAATTTTTCATAATTGGATTATGGGCTAAAAATTGGGCTTAGGAATATTTTGGGCTCAACAAAAGTCATTGGACTTAGGAAGAAAATTATTTAGACTAGGAAAGTTTGATAGTTATAAAAATGATGTTGGCAGGCTCTTCTCAGATATATTTTGGATAGAAAATTTTTAGATCATAAAATAGTTTATTTAAAATCTAAAACAAAATAATCGATTTTAATAGAATTTAAGCTAAAAATATTTATGATTAAAAAATAAATTTTATTTTTGAAAGTATTTGTATTAAAATAATATCACTAAGTTGGAATAATTTTACGAGGTATTACAATGACACTGTTAACCAAGAAATTTACAAAGTTTCTGAAGAAGGCTAGAGGTCAAGGAAAGACCAGAGGATCAAATTCAAGAAATGAAGGAAGCAATCAAAAACAAAATAGTGTGGGCGCCGACAACAAACAGAAGGGAATTCATTGCTATGAATGTAGAGACTATGAGTACGTGCATGCAGACTGTGCGAACAACAAAGGAAAGAAATCCTTTACTCTCACTTGGTGTGATACAAATGACTTTAACAAAGATACACAAGAGGAACAACAAACCAACTTTGTGGCATTTCACGGTAATATATATATATCACCCAGATGATATAAAAAACGAGTTAACTTTGAAAAATTCTTCAAGTTTGCAGATCAAGAAGAACCAGAGCTCAAGGAAGTGTCATGTCACGAGGATGACTCTCAATCAGAAGATGAAGATGATCTAGCAAAAGCATACAAAGAATTGTGCATAAATTGGTGTAAGGTAAGTAAATTAAATCGTTCTTTGCTTAAAGATGTTAAGAATCTTGAAGAAGAAAACTTGAAACTGAAATCTTCGGTAAAGATACTTGAAAACGAGATAAGAACAAAAGATTCTAGTGAAAGGTCTTTACAGAAGGAACTAGAGCACTTGAGGAAACAAGTCCGGATGTTGAACATGGGTACCGACAAGCTAAAGGAGATACTAAGAACAAATGGACAATCTTTGACCAAAATAGGGTTGGGATATGTTGAAGGAACAACCAATTAGTCAAAAACTAGCTGGTTGAGAGAAAAGACAACAAAGGTAAGGAAAAACACTAATCATCTTTACAATAAAAGTTGTTTTAGGTGTAAAAAACGAGGGCATGGTTGGAGATGGTGTAAAACACTAGAGCTAAAACTGAAAAAAGTGTGGAGACCCAAGATCACATGTATGGCAACGAAAATATTAATGTCAGCTAGCGTGTCATCAACATGGTACTTCGACAGCGGGTGCTCTAGACACATGACTGGACACAAAGGGTATATGACAAATCTAACATATGCACATACTAGTCAAGTCACTTTCGGTGACGAAGAAAAATGAGAAATCATTGGACGAGGAACGATCGACACAGAAGGTATGCCTAAACTTGAAAATGTCTTTCTGGTAGAGGGTCTAAAAGCCAACCTAATTAGCATAAGCCATTATGTGACCAAAACTTGCATGTTAGTTTTACCAAGAAAAAATGCAAAGTGTTTGATACTCAACAAACATGTGTCATGGAAGGGATTAGAACATCTGATAATTGTTATATGATCAAATATGTGCAATGTGCAATAGTGTCACAACCAATGAATGCACAAATTGGCATTACAAACTTGGGCACTTAAATTATCATGACATGGAAAAGTTAGTTAAGGCTAGGGCAGTTAGAGGACTTCCAAACCTCACAATCACGGAGAAACCTCAACTGTGTGAACCATGTCAAGAAGGCAAGCAAACCAGAGTGCATCATAAAAGGTTAGTACACATTTCTACTACTAGAGCTCTTGAACTACTACACATGGACCTAATTGGTCAAACTCAAGTAGATAGTCTAGGAAGAAAAAAATATGTGTTAGTATATGAGGATGATTTTTCACGTTTCACAGGGATTGACTTCTTAAAAGAAAAATCTGATACATTTACTGCCTTTGAAATTTTCTTTTTGAGATTACAAAGAGAAAAGGAAGCACAGATTGTGAAAATCATAAGAATAAAAAGTGAGCACGGTAGATAATTTGAAAATAATGCTTTTAGCAACTTTTGTGACAAAACTGGCATACAACATGAATTTTCTGCTCCTAAAACACCACAACAAAACAGGGTAGTGGAAAGTAAAAAGAGAATTCTACAAGAGATGTCAAGAGTAATGCTACTCACCAAAAATATCTCTCAGAGATTCTGGGCTGAACAAATGAGTACAGCATGTCACATCACAAACAGGGTAATTTTAAGACCAGGTACTAAACATACCCCCTATGAACTATGGAACGGGAGAACCCTGAATCTAAAGTATTTTCATGTGTTTGGAAGTACATGTTACATTTTGAATGACAGGGAACAAAGAGACAAGTTTGATGCTAAAAGTGACGAAGGAATTTTCTTAGGATACTCAACACAGAGCAAAGCCTATAGAGTATTTAACAAGAGAACCAAATCCATCATGGAATCAAGAAACATGGTAGTTGATGATCATGTGAGCCAATAATGTGATGACGATGATGAAGAAGCACATGAAGAGACAACATTCAGAAAAGGCAGAAGAAAATGCACCGTCAACAAAAAATATGGAACACAAAGATAGCTCAGACATTATTCCATCCACAAGAATTCAGAAAAATCACCCAATTGACAATGTGATTAGAGAAATCACATCAGGGGTTAGAACAAGGGGCAAAGAGAAGAAAAACTATCGTGAGATGATAAGTTACTCGTGCTACATCTCAACGATAGAACCAAAAAATGTGTGTGAAGCCCTTAAAGATGAGTGTTAGATATATTCCATGCAAGAGGAACTACTCCAATTTGAAAGAAATGAGGTATGAGACTTAGTACCGAGACCCGAGAATGTTAATGTCATTGGTACTAAATGGATTTTTCAGGAACAAATAAGATGAAAATGGAATAGTTGTCAGAAATAAAGCTCGTTTGGTAGCACAAGGGTATTCACAGATGGAAGGCATTGACTTCGAAGAAACATTTACACCAGTAGCAAGACTGGAATCTATTAGACTTCTCATCTCCATCGCATGTTCAATAGGCTTCAAATTACAACAAATGGATGTCCATATAGCGTTTCTAAATGGATATCTTAAAGAAGAAATATATGTTGCACAACCTAAAGGGTTTGAAAGCTGAAAACATCCAGACCATGTGTAAAAGTTAAAGAAAGTTCTCTATGGACTAAAGCAAGCACCTAGGGCATGGTATGAAAGGCTTACTGAGTACCTAATCAAGAAAGGATATACAAGGGGAAGTGTTGATAAGACATTGTTCATCAAAAGGTATAACTCTGATCTTATAATTGCTCAAGTTTATGTTGATGATATTGTGTTTGGATCAACATCTACAAGTCGTGCTAACAGTTTTGTGAATCTCATACAAGAAAAATTTGAAATGAGCATGGTAGGTGAACTGGCCTACTTTCTAGGTCTACAAATCAAACAAACTTCTGAAGGTATGTTTGACTCACAAACCAAATACGCTAACAATCTGGTAAAAAGATTTGGACTCCCCACTTCTAAATGTGTACAAACTCCATTTCCCACACACACAAAACTGCAGCGAGATGAAATAGGCAAAAGTATTGACCCAAGTCTATATCGGAGCATGATAGGCAGTTTGTTATATCTAACTGCGAGTCGCCCCAACATTAGTTTCAGTGTTGGAGCCTGCGCTCGATATCAAGCAGATCCCAAGGAATAACACCTGACTGCTGTAAAGCGTATCATTAAATACGTAAAAGGCACTGTAAATTTAGGTATTTGGTACTCAAGTAGATCAAACACTCAACTTGTTGGTTTTACAGATGCAGATTGGGCTAGAAATATATATGACCGAAAAAGTACATCAGGGGGCTATTTTTACTTAGGTGCAAATTTAATATCTTGGTTAAGAAAAAAAACTCCATATCCTTGTGAACTACAGAAGCAGAATATATAGTTGGAGGGAGTAGTTGACCCCAATTACTCTGGATGAAACAAATGTTGGCAGATTATGGTCTTTCACAGGAAGTAATTACATTATATTGTGATAATTCGAGCGCTATCAGCATTACAAAAAAATCCAGTATTACACTCCAGAACAAAACACATAGACATTCGACATCATTTCATTCGGGAGCTTGTAGAAGACAAAATCATTTGCCTGGAATATGTTCATACGGAAAACCAACTTGCTGATATTTTTACAAAAGCCTTAGACAGCTACAGGTTTGAAACTCTCAGGCACAAACTGGGATTATGTACATTATGTTAATTTCAATTTTAAAAAAAATAAAAAAAAATGTTTTTTTTTCTTCCGTTTATTGGATGTTTTACCAATGTTGCAAAAATCGCGCCTAGGCGGCGCCTGGCCGCGTCGAGCCGGGCTAGGGCGCCTGGGCCGCCTAGGCCGGCCGGCCGGCTGTTTTTTTTTTTTTTTTTTTTTCCTCTTTTTTTATTAAAAAAATTATAAATCTGAAACATTTAAACTATTAATGTTATAATGTATTAACTAATACTCTAATAATAAGTAATAACTTAATAAAATAATAAGTAATAACTAAATTAAACTAATAAGTAATGCACTAATAATTAATAAATAATAACTAATAACTTAATAAGTATTAAATATTTAACTCTTTTCAAAAAAATATTTAACTATTAAAGTGTAAAGACTTACAATATTAAACACTTTACAATTATTAACACTTAAATTTTTATTTTTTTTAGATTAAAAAAAAAAAAAAAAAAAAACCTAGGCGCCTAGAGGGCGCCTAGCGATTTTTGCAACCTTGTGTTTTACTCAAACATCTCATTTATTTTTTTCTCTTGCGTATCACACTAACATTCAAATTAATATATAACATTTTTTATTTCCTCAAACAATGTGTTTAGTTTTGTTAGGAACTAAAATAGCTTTTATCCCTTTCTAATTTGTAGTGTTATCAAAAATTTAAAAAAAAGAAGGGGTTCACGTTATTTTGCTTCTATTCTTCCTTTAAATTTTCTTTAATTTGTTATCTTTACTTTGACAGATTCTCTTCCTTTGTTAAAAAAAAAATTAGCTTGTTCTATTAGACTTCTTTGTGCATTTTAGGCATTCATTCTCTTTAGACTTTACTATTTAAATCAAACTCAATCTCATGCATGTGTATAGATTTTATCTTGAAAGCCGATTAAATAGATTCCTATTCTCTTCCATGGCTTCTAATTTACAACTCAACCTAAGAACGATAAATAGAGAAAAAATAAACGAGATCTCCGGGAAGGAAATTACCACTACTACCAAGGACAAAATCACAGGTGGTTCAATCCCTCAAACCTCTGATCCGTCCAAGTACAGCTTGGACCCATCTACGCTGCTGTTGAAAACTATGAGCAATACCTCCACAAACAATGAAAAAGACGATATTCCAAACAGTTTGACCAAATGCACTGCCAAACTGAGAATCAACTTCAACATTGTTACTGATAATGAAAGCACTACGCAATCATCTTTTCCCAAGGAAAATCCACCAGATGTGCATGCTGCCAATGCCGAAGAACAATGACTAAATATCCCTGTCTATCCTCACAGAATGACTCGGTCTGCCACCAAGCGTCATCAAGAAGCATTATTAAAATCCATCCCAGTCAGACCGGTGATACAGACATCAACCAACAACTTCTCCGTTTCAGATAAGTCGAGAATTTTTTACACTAATGACTTGAAACTTGTGTTCGATATCATGATATAAAAAAATTTTATCTGTCAATGGAAACTTCTCCTTGATGAGTTTAACCTACACACTGGAGTCACAGGGTTACTTAAAAAAAGTTGGTCTGTTGAAGACTATTGTAAGAATTGATAGGTTTGTGAAAATAGTGGTATGTGAGTTTTACACAAACCTAGTGCCGGAATTGGTTCATCAAGGGAAAGCTTTTCTACGAGAAAGGTTTTATGATTTTAATCCGACCGTGAGTAATTCCCTATTCGGTTCACCAAATATAAATGATGACTAGAGAGAGGATTTAGACATCGTGGCATATGAATTGACTGGTGGGATCAAGCATTTATGGACAACAAAAGACATTGTGCAATAAGCCATTCTCACTGCAACATATGCATTGTTGCATAAAGTTGCCCTGCATAATTGGATGCCAACAAAGCACAAATGCTATGTCAAGGCATCATTAGTTGTGTTTTTGCACAAAATTACAAATGGCGTAAAAATTAACTTAGGGAAGCCATTGTTTGATCAAGTGCTTGAAGCTCGGGATAGCAAACGAAGGAGAAAGAAACTCATTTTACCTAACATGATTTTTAATTTGCTAGTTATGTAGGGATTCCAAATCAATAAAGATGATTGTTTTGAGACGGAGGCATTACCAATTAAAGTTGACTCACGCTTACTAGTCCACGATCATGCCGAGGACATTGGAGTCACGAAGTTTACAACATCGTTTCCCATGAGTCATCGAATTATTAGTCTCCTTCACGAAGAACTGAAATGGATTGATGATTAACAAGAAATGCTACAAGCTAGGGAAAAGGTTACAAATGCTTTCTTGTCCTCACTATTATGGGACTCTGCTGCACCTGTCGGGCCCTCGCAACATACTGCTGACTCTTATGCATCCAACCCAGGTTATATACAGCTAGCACCGGGTGGCACCACTAAATCTCGAGTTGCTTGACTCCCACTCTCCAAATGGAAACCATTGATCTATTTCGTTTGGAAGTTCAAATCTAGTTGGTATGTCAATAATTTCTTCTAGTTTCAATAAACTCTTCCAATGTGACTAGATGTAGGTGTTTATATTGCTAGGGCTCCTTACATTTGCTCCGTATATTGAATTTGTATGCATGTATGCCAAGCTGTCAACCGATTCCTACTCACACTCTTGAAATGAATATTATTGATTTCGAAATACCCGAAAAAAATGTGCCACCTCTGTTTACAGCCATATATACTCATGAGAATTCCTGCATATTGCTCTCACATGATACATAACTACTACCTTTCTCGTTGTGACCAAGGAAAACGGACAGAGAAAGACCCAGACAGCTCATGGATTATAAAAAATCGAAAAAAACAGAAGTACACAAATTGTTTTCTGGCACGTTGGTATGGAAAATCAAATTTTCTTTGCATGTTGAACATGCTACATGCCAATCCCACATACACATGAAATTCCCACACATACTGATTCAATTTTGTGAATAAATTCATAGCCTTGCTCTATATTGTCAGTACATCTATCACAGCCCCAAAAATAACTATTCTCCTCGTTAGCTGCAAATTCATTGCGGGTTTTGTTTGGTTGCTTCCAAATAATACTCTCTAGTTACATTCGATGAATTTATTGTTCGTGATAGAAATTTATGGCTTACTACTTGATTTTGCTATCTTCGAAAGTGGATTCTTTGGCACCTGTTCATCAAAAGGGGGAGTACGTTCCACTCAGGGGGAGTACAATTAATTTTGATCAACATATGCCAAAGGGGGAGTGTGTGATACTATAACTAGCATGTTGGCTAAATGTTGATCAATTAATTTTGCAACACATAGCTTCACTGGTCCGGTACATGAATTATATGAAGATTAGTCTAATGCATGCAAATGGGACCTACACGTATGAATTATATTAAGATTCGTTTAATACATGCAAATGAAGATTGGACAAAACCGTTGTCTTTGCGGTGTTGTCTTTTGAAAAAACGCACATAGGCAACACACTAAAGACAACGGTTCGGTAAAAACCGTTGTCTTTTATAAAAGTGTTGCGTCAAAGACAACGGTTTTGTCCAAAACTGTTGTCTTTTACACAAAAGGCAAAACTTTTGTCAAAAACTATTGTCTTTTTAGTGTTGTCTATGTGCATTTTTCTTGTAGTGAGTTTAATGCATGCAAATGAAGATTAGTCTAATGCAGCAAATTGGCCTACACGTATGAATTATGCAAATTGGACCTACACCAACTATATTCAAGATTATTCATTAACTGCATGAATTGAAAGTTTGGGATGAAAGCGAGAATCACGAAGAAGATTGAAGATTGGAAAAGGCGGAGATGGAAATTTTTGCGCAGTCAGGGCAGGTAGGCATAGGCCGACCTACACAGACGGACTCCGTGAGTTATTAGGCAAGACCGTAGAGGTCGAGCTGGGTATCCCTTGAAAAAAGGGCAACCGATTGAAGCTCGGCTAGGTCCTTAGACCTTAGGTCTGAGGGACTTGAAAGATGTTTAGTTTTAATAGTTGGACCTCAGTGCTTGAGGTACGTCCTAAAGTCAAAGTTCAAGAAAAATTCGACCTCAATCCCGTCGACTAAGGTTTGAGGGACTGGCCCGTCCTTGAATTCGAAGTAGCAAAAGGTCTTGGGTAGTCCTCTTAGGGCCAAGAGAATGACTTTGGTACGACTCGGCCTGATTAACAAAAAGCATGCAAAGAGTAAAAGGCAAGCACGAGCCAAAGAAGATCTTCATTCATGAATCCCGGAGGTTAAGTATTTACATCCAAAATAAAAACAAAGGCCAATAGGGCACCCTTTCAACAAAAACTAGCAAAAAGTGGGGCTATTCTAGGTTAAGTCCCAAACCTACTTAGTCAGAGGATGAACGATTTCAAAAGAGACGGCCGGAGTCGCCAGAACTGGGGTAGATGCTTAATCACGGTACTCCTCCCATAAGATGGCGATGCCCAGAGGAGCACCGTTAGGAGTATCGCGATCCAGCATGGCTTGGAGCTCGTTGAAGAAATGCAGATAATCAGGTTCAAGAATAACACCGGCTCGTCAAGAGCTGGTTCTTTTTCCTCGGGCGCTGGGTCGTTGGGTACGAGAACCTCACCATGTTCTTCCACTTCCGGCGGAATTTCGTTAGGCTAGGAAGAATCATCGCCAGGAAGAAGGCCATGAGACCTAAGGCGTTCCCTTTCATTCCGCCATGCGGGCCTTGGCGGCGCGGCGGGCCCTCTCAGTAAGACGTGGGGAAGATCGCCGATGGGCTGGAGCAGGTGCTTTGGGCTTAGGACCCATGGTTTTCAAAGGCAAGTTTTGGAATGTGGGTGAGTGAACAAATAAGGAAGCAGTAGTGTTATTTATAGAGGGAAATCTGTCTTGAAAATGACAACCATCAGTTGCACTCGAGTGAACGTAATTAAGCTGATGTGACAGTGTTAGAGGCTCACTATTCGACAAAAGATAAGGATCGAAGGGAATTAAATGCATCAGACTTCACCAATGATGGGACCGGGATAAGATAGAGTTAAAAGGTGGAAGATCCAGAAGGCACGAGTGATGGCTAACGTAGGAGGAAAGCTTGAGACCTAGTTGCAGGTACTTTTCCGAGTCGTGCTTCTCATAACTCGGGAAAGTGAGGGACTTAGGGGGGTGGGGGAGTAAAAACTTTCTCTAGGCAAACAAGGTGGAAGGGCTAAAGTGCGAAGAGGATAGGACGATGGTGGAAATAGAGTTATCAGTATTTTTCCGAGTCGTGCTTCACGTAACTCGGGAAAGTGAAGGACTAGGGTTCAATACATTTCCCCAAGCCGTGCTTTGCGTGGCTAGGGAAAATGAGGGACTAGATGATGGGGGATAGACTAAGGCTCGGTACTAGAAACTCGGCGTAGACAAAAAGGGTGACTGATGAAGAGGGAAAGAGGAACGGAGAGGCCGAGCTTGAAGGACTCGGAGGAAGGCATGATGATACAGCGTAGGTCGGTCGATGATGAGTCGGCTGGCCGAGGGTTTGTTATAGAGGTGACAGGGCAGCTGAAGATCTTAGACTAAGAGTGATTGAACAATGTTATTGAAACCGTTAATTACCATGAAAGAAGGAACAGGCTAAAGGAGAGGAGCCGGCCTGGACCAACCGAAGGGTCGTGGCCGAGATAAAAGAGGGCGGTGCGAGAAAGGTAGTTATGGGAGTTTTCTAAAGAAGTTAGGTGGTGGAAGGCAGAAGATATGGAAGAACGGTCGAGATAGATTAGGAAAGTCTCTAAATGTAATAAGGAAAGAATTCCTAACTTGATTATGGCAGTTTAAGGTTTCCAAAGGGAGAAATCTCTCCTAGCTTATATAAATAGGGGTGTAAAGACTTGAAGGAAGAAGATGCAATTCTCTGTAGTCACAAGCAATTTACCGCATTCAAAAGGCAATCTATAATACAAAGAAGGCTGAGAAGTCACTCTAATTTCCGATCAAGTGTTAGTCGATTTTCTGGTGGTATTGGCCTGCCATTCGACCATCTATGGTTGATAAAACCAACACTCATGATTTCTATGATCTCCTTGATAATGATGTAGGACAATAATAATGTTATGGCAGGCCTGATTTGAATGCTGCAACTGTTGAAGTAAGCTCATCAAACATTAATACCATGAATATCGAAGAAGATGAAATTGATAGTGATGGAGATGCTTTTATTAATGATGATGATAATTATGAGATTTCAACAACTGAAGATGAGGAAGCTGGTGATGATGATGATTGAGTATTATATTAATTTTTATTTATAACTTTTGAATAATACTTTTCATATTTTGAGTTTGAATCGTTAATTTTAATAAATCTTTTTGAAATATATTGTTGGTACTAAACATATACATTTTTAGTGACAAAACTTGAAATCAACAAAATTATTGTCACAATTTAGTAATTTTTGTTATGGAACTATAGAGCGTCACAAATAGTTGTAACAATTTCATCACAAAAAATGACAATATTAGTGACAACAATATTTTTTCTTACAATTGTTTCTTATTTCTAATGGTATTAGTGTATTTTTATTGACAAAAAAAATTGTCACAAATATTATAAACAAGAGTGACCAACAACTATTTGTCACAAAAAGTATAAAAATTTGTGTCCACGTTATATTTTCTCACAAAAAAGTATAAAGAGAGACAGCTGCTTCGTGGAGAAGAAACGGGAGAGAAGAGAGACACACGATAGGGAGATGCTGATTTTTGACTTTTAATTTTGACAATGAATCTTAGTCCATAAGGAAATGAACATATGCATATATACTTAATTCTAAATTTATTTTGGGCTTTGATAGTTGGGCTCAATAAGAATTATTTAGGTTTAGGAGATTAATTTATTTGGGCTTAGGTTATGTTTGGGTCCAAACCTAGGTTCAAAACAATGATACAAGGGTCACAGGTTCGTCCCAGATAGATTTTTGAGTCAAAATTTTGATAAATAAATTTATCTTTCTAAATAGGGATTTTAAAACCATAAATAAACATATAAATATTTTGTACCAAATCATTTAAAATAAAGAGCTTAAAATATTTAATTATACTCTTGCTCGACGAAAATTTCTTGTAGAAACTAAATTACATATATAATTTTATTTTAAAAGCTTTATAAGATAGTGGTTCAGAGTAAATGATTTTGGATAATAAAATTATAAGGTATAAAATAATTTATTTTAACTGTGAAGTAAGAATAATTTGTTCTTAAGTATTTGGGTTAAAACATTTAGGATTGAAAAGTAAATTTTATTCTCAAAAATATTTTATTAAAATAAGAATTGTTTAAAATATCGGGGTGTTACAAAGAAGGCTTTTTATGGGTTGCAAGACTATGCTAATGCTCCACATGCAATAACTGGGATGCAAGCTTATGAACGAGTGAAAAATATAAATATTATTTTTGGCAAGGTTCAAAAGCTTAAATCTCAAAAAGGCAAGAGACGGAATAAATCTAATGTTGAGATCTCAAATGAGAAAAATGTCTATAATCTTTGATATTCCATATTGGAAGTTGTTAGACATAGGGATGGCAATTCTACCCTATATGTTACTATATTACTATATGTTTGTTTTATTAGTTACTTAATTATCACTTTAGCAGACTACTAGTAGCTTTCTCTCTAATTAATGGGAGTCCACCGTGTGGTGGTAATATAGTAATTATTTATCAAGTGTCATATTAATGACTAATGTTATATAATGGGTATTCCCCGCACCCGCAAAATCCCCACGGGGACGGGTATGGGAAGGAATTTCATTACCCGCGCGGGTGCGGGTGCGGGTATGGGGAGTGGGGTGGGATTGCGGGGGCGGGGGTGGGGGATATATCCCCCGCCCCCGCCCCGCCCCATTGCCATCCCTAGTCGTAATAGCATAATAAACTTGTATGTGGTTTGACTAATGTATAATAGCAAGTTCATTATAGATCTACCGAAATGTCTCAATTATGGGATTAGACCAGACCGGTAGACCCCTTTGTAGGGGCCTATGACCTGACCCTTAGTAAAAAGCTAAGGCTATGCTTGGGCCTGTTTCAATGTTTATTAAACTAAACAAGTCATGCCTATATATATATATATATATATATATATATATATATATATATATATATATATATATATATATATATATATATATATAGGGGAGGATTCCAATGAGATCACTTGTTTAGATAAGATCGTGAGATCAGATCTTATGCATCCATGTAATATTTTTTAATGGTCTAGATTGATTGACACACACACACTGTTTGCACACATTTAATCACCGTTCGCACACACTCTAACTTGGAATCTTAATCGATCTAGACCATTAAAAAATTTTGAGATCAAATCTCGTACATCAATCTAAAAAATTTTAATGGTCTAGATTGTTTGACACATCACTCCGTTCGCACACTTTTAATCACCGTCCGCACACATTTAATCACCGTTTGCACCCATTTAATCATCGTTCGCATACACTTAATCACCGTTCGCACACATTTTATCACCCTTTGCACACACTTTAACTTAGAATCTTAAATCAATCTCTAGACGATTAAATTATTACATGAATGCACAAGATATGATCTCACGATCTTACCTAAACAAGTGATCTCATATGATCTAACTATATATATATATATATATATATATAGAAAGTAGCTCATATGCGGCCGTGAGCTCCCATGCGGTCGTGTGTGCTGCATGTCTGCATCTGTGTCGTCCGATTGGATTAATCTAACAGTGGCAATATAATCTTAGTGTTTAGGATGTTTTGATAATTTTAGTATCTATATTACATGAATTAAAATGGTTCATTTTAGTACATGGTGTGGTGTGTTTTAATAGCCTCACATAAGAAGCAGGCCACACATGAACTCCCATATATATATATATATATATATATATATATATATATATATATATATATATATATATATATAAAGTTAGTATACATTCTATTTTATACCTAATATAACCCATTAACCTAAAGTATATATAATTACCAAACTCTAACCCTCCATCTTCAAAACTCAATATAAATTCTTATTCAACTATAAACATTATTGTTAATCCTACTATAAATATTTTTATTGTTTAATTGGTTATTAATTGTTCTTACTGTTATAATATTTAATGAAGTCTCGTGACTTAATTATATGAGTTGATTGTTAACTATTTATGAAATTATATAGATGACAAGCAATAATAAAATTGAATTTATTCCAAAACAAGTTAACGAGCATGCTGAAGTCGTGACTTGTTTTATTTTATGCTATGTTTTAATGCTATTATGTTTTCATTGTGGTGATATACTTATATAGTTATGTATTAGTTTGTATTAGGTATATTTCTTAAATTATTTAGAAATACTTATTAAAGTTTTTAAAAAGACTTAACATGTAGGCTTTAAATAAGCTCAAAGCAAGACTTACTTTGAAGCCTTTTTAATGGCCTACATATTAAGTATGACTAAGCCAATTATAGGCTCAAGCTTGAGCCTAACAAAAAGCCTACATACAGCTTAGCCCTATGCCCAGACCTTAGATTTTCGTAACAGGCCCAAGCTGAATTTTTTAAAGCCCGTTCGCCTACGTCTATTCCCATTCGTAGTCTGAATTGAGGTTATATAATATATTTGAATATGATTTGAGTTCATATTGCTAATCTCTTTCTTCTTCCCAATTTCCTTTTCTTGCAGGTTGAAGAATGGAATGGTTTAAACTTTTGATTTGATTTTGAACGACCCCAAACAAATTAAACATATATACTTCCTCATTACTACTCCCAATTTAATTTAATGGCTACTCGTCCTCGAATGGAAACCATACAACATGAAAGAAGGGATTTGATAAGTGGATTGACAATAGAGCTAAAACAAAGAATTTTGGAGTGCTTGCCCACCCGAGATGCTGCCAGAATGGCCATGCTCTCAACCCTCTGGAAGAATGTTTGGTTGCAGCATGGGCAGCTTGTGTTTGATGAGGACTTCTTTCAAAGCATCCAAAATTACGTAGCTGAAAACTCCACAAGTGTTGTGAACATAATCAATAATATTCTTTTACTTCGTCGTGGACCAGTCAAGAAAATTACTTTAAACATCAACATAAAGCCTATGTTGCAGCAATCTGATGTAGAGCGGTGGTGTAGTTTTCTATCAAGAAATGGTATTGAAGAACTCACCTTGCATTTGTTTGTTCTTCGAAGTATGCTTAAGCTGCCAATTTGTATATTCTCGTGCCCCACAATTAAGCGGCTGAAACTCGATAGTCTCATTGTAGATTTCCCAGCAAATGCTCCCTGTATTTTCCCCGGAGTAACTTCATTAGTTTTCGATAACGTTGAGCTTAATGGAGTTGCCTCTACTATTCCTAATCTTGAGAAGCTGGCTTTCCTTGGAGATTGTGAGGGGATGGATAAATTTCAGATCATTGCTCCGAAACTTGAAAGCTTGTGTCACATTAGTGGTTATTCTGGGTTTGAACCGACATGGTTTGCAGTTCAATTGAATAGAATTAAGACTCTTTGCTTATCTGGAGGCAGTTTCTTGTGGGTAAGAATCTATCTTGCTTAGCTTTTATAATATAATGTTAAAGTTGTTGTCTGGCCTGGGCTAATTAATTTGTTTTATCTATTGTACGTTGCTCTGATCTTTTTGTAGCGTAGAGATATTATTGTAGCAGCCGTGCTTAATTCTTCGACTGCAATAAATCTGCAAGTAATGGAACTGCATGATTTGAGTTTTAGTTGTGAGCTGCAGATCGGCACTGCTATGACATTGCTTCAAAAATCTCCCAACCTATGTGAATTGGGTATTGGGGCAGCAATGGTACGTTGAGTTTATTAAGTTTTAGCAATCTTGATTCTTTATTATTTATTTCGAGAGTTCTCTCATGGTGTTTTTCGTTTCTTGTTGAGTTGTAGGCAAGGGCCCAATGTGAAGAAGATACTTTGAATCATTTGGAGGATCCAGACCATTACTTTATTAATCAAGATATGAAAATGCTTAAAACAGTGAAGATTGACGGGTTTAATGGATCTAGGCTTGAAGTTCTCTTTATAAAGTCGGTTTTCTCCAAATGCCCTGCATTGGAGAGAGTTGTTATTCACCCTGCATAGAGTATAACATATGCCTTGGAGATGAATATCCTAAGAGAGTTGGCGTGCTTCCCTCGTGCATCTCCTAATGCACAACTTGTCTTCCTGGAGCACGAGTCTACGTATAACCTTGTTGGTTATAATGTCATAGATGAATACTGATTTGCTGCATAATGACATGCAAATCGAGTTACTTATGTCTTAACTAGGGAATTTGTTGTAATGTTTGATCATGCATGCAGAGTGGCACGCTAAAAACCCTTTGTCTTGTATTCTTGTGTTCTGAACTTAGACATTGCTAGTTAATGAGTTTGTGTAATTTTAAAAAAAAAGTTAATGGGCTTCTTTTCTTAACCTATTGACATTAGTTATGAGGATTCTTAGCTTATTTCCTAAAGATCAGATTTCAAATTCTTATAAATTAAACAAGAGTTAATTAGCATTAAAAAAAAAAAAAAAAAAACAAGAGTTAATTATATTTTTGATCCTAAATTTATAGGTGGCAATACACAGTCCTTTTTTATCATAATATTCACTTTAATTTGGTCTAGTATTATTGTGGCATGATCATTTTTGGTCTTTTATCATCAAAATAGTTTAAATATCCTAAAATATAAGGACATTTCAGTCTTCAATTATAAATTTTTTTTAAAATAAACATAAAAACTATAACTGTTCAATCTACTTTGTTGAACCCTTGTTGTTCTTCCTAGTTTAATAGATTTAATTTAATAAGTTTGCTGCTAGTAGAAATGAAATAAAAAATTTGGAATGGTTGCCAACCCGAATGCTACCTGCAGATCAGAGTTGTTGTGCTCACAACCCGCTCCGATCCAAGGATTTATGGTTGCGGCATGTGCATCTTGTGTTCGATTCGTACTTCTTTAACTCCAATGCAGGGCATTTGGAGAGTACCGACTTTAAGAAAAGGACTTCAAGTGCAGATCCTCTAAAACATTCTATCTTTACAATTTTAAGCATAATCGTTTCCTGATCAATAAAGCCATGGTCCGATCCTAGCTCCAAAAGCCTTCTTGCAACTTCTTTGTCATCCCGTCTCGTCTACAACTCAACACGAAATGAAAAACATCATGAGGAAATTCGAACGAATCAATGAAAACAAAAACAAAACAAAAAAAAAAAAAAAAAAAAAAAGAAGAAGAAGAAGAAGCATGATTGCCAAATATATACTCAACCTGCCATTCTACATTAAAATACAGTTCACATAGGTTGGGCGATTTGCGAAGCAATTGCATTGCAACCATGGCATCGGCTTAGTCTCGCTCTCAATGCATAGAGTAAATTTCTTGGCGAGTTCCACATGGAGCAAGAGTCGAATATTGTTTATGATGTTCACGACACGTTTGGATCTCTCACTTTCGTATTTTCGGACACATTCAAAGAATTCCGAATCAAATTATTCGGTTAAGAGCAAGAGAATATTGTTTATGAGAGCCTCATAATTACTCCGATCCCAATTTAATTTAATGGCTACTCGTTGTCGTATGGAAACCACACAACATATATGAAAGAAGGGATTTGATAAGTGAACTGCCAATAGAGCTAAAACAAAGAATTTTGGAGTGCTTGCCCACCTGATATGCTGCAAGAATGGCCATTCTCTCAACCCTCTGGAAGAATGTTTGGTTGCAACATGGGCCGCATTTGTTTGTTCTTTAATAACAAATTATTCTTTAATGGGGATCATGATCGTAAAGGAGTTGGTGTGCTTCCCTCGTGCATCTCTTAATGCACAAACAAACAATAAACATAATTGGCTATGCATGACTTAACAACTAATTGTCAGAAACCCTAAGATTTTCCCAAATAAGGTATCCATAGAATTGAAATGAAGATTACATATAAAGATTTCAAGTTTTTTATAAATTAAATAATATTCAAAGAAATGAAGGGATGCACTTTTTTTTTTAAATAAAAGCATTCTCATCAAATATGCAAGTAATTATTTAATTAAATGATCGAAATACTATTAAAACAAGTCTAACCTATTGGGCCGGCCTACCCTGCTACGTAATAAGGTAAGTGCATGTAGATTTGGAATTTTGAGACCCGCCGAAAAGTAAGCCACATGTGCTAGCCCGGCTAAGAGGCAAGCTAGCCTGCCATTTTATTTATATAAAAAAAATTATAAATTCTCTAATTCACCAGACTTAATCTCGGATGCAATAGATAGTAAATAATACAAATTAAACCCTAAATGCCAATTCCATCCATTTCTACCTTGCCATTTCCCTCACCCTCACAAACAACCAACAATAACACCGAAACAACTTTGCCAACGCCGTCGTTTGTCGTAAATTCGGCTTTATTGGGCACACCTTATAGCAAAAGTACGAGATTCCCTTACTTTGTTAGAGTTTGTTATTAACCTTTATATATTTGTTTCCAATTTTCTTGTGGTTGACTCAATTTTTGCATATCTAAGTGTATTATTATGTATTGATGTTGTTGGTTATACTTATTTCATCATTTGTTTCACAGTATATTTGTGTTCGGGTGGATGGCTTGCTTTGCTCTAATTGTTAAATTTTTTGTTTATTATTATTTTTTTTTTAAATTATTGGTGGGCAAGGTGCATGCGTTGAGCATTTTTCTTCGCTTACCCCTGGCCTACATTGACAACTCTAATTAAAAGTAAGTTAAGTCTTAAACATTTATATGAGTGAAATTTCAAAATAAAGGTCAAAGAGTTCAAGGAATTAGTAGGCTTGAGAAATGTAAAGAAGATCCTCCAAACATTTCAATAACACATTATTTTATTAATGTGTAATATATGTAATATAATTAAGTATATTACACCCCTTGACACCCCTAGGAGCGCCCATAACTATTTCTCATGTCTTTTCTTTTTCTTTCTTTTTTTTTTTTTTGGCAGACCACCAGATGTTCTAGGTCTTTCTCCGTCCGTTTAACAATTCGGATTTATCATAAAGACATAAGAAATGGCTCAATGAAAAATTGTTACTTGTGAAAATCAGACTCTAGTTATCCCAATAATCATTCCCCCAAAGAAGCCCATGTCTTTAGAAAAGAAAAAATATTACTATTTCACAAATAGTGAGTAATATAAGTGACTGCACGACATATAGTAATACAATATGCAATCCGACACATTTTTCTTAAAGATAGCATCACACAAGTAATGATATGACCTTTGTATTTTTGGATTAATTGAAAGAAATCCCAATCATATGTACACAAGCCAAACATCCTTCCAGTGAGTCTAGAATAGATCTCGTGTCAGCAAACACTACAAAATTCTATCCTTTACCTCTCCAACTTAGTTTGATTTCTGAAAAAGAATTAAAAATAAATTGAATTTCTTGGAAAACAAATTTCTCAAAATATTGATTTCATTATTTAGTTAGAAAGAAATAAAATAAATTGTCAAAAATAATTAGTACAAAATCTCAAATGCCCTTATCTAATAAAAGCATTTGAAGGCAATATAGGAACTTACGTTGTATCTTTTCTCCCAAAATATATGTAAAATAAAATAAAATACCGAAAGAGAACAATAAATTCATTTTCCTCAAATTTGAAGAATAATTCTCTTATAACCAAAGTAAAATATATTTTTACTCCATAATCATATCACTCTCATCTGCTGACTTACCCAATAAAAATCCAAAAACATAATCAATAGTCAAAGTATACAAACTTATAATCAAATTTAAAAATCATTGCATTGAACTTATAAGAAACACTTAGCTTGGCTAAGCACCCACATCATCTGAAGTAAAAAATCTAAGCACTCTACTGCTTGAGAGAGGATTCAAAATAATTCTTACCAAAGCTCAGGGTGACCAATCAGGGTATGTGGCAACCAGGCCTCCTTGAAGACGAGTTGTGCTTTGGGAGATGCAAGCGGGAAGCGCAACAACTCCCTTGAGATATCAGATTCCATAGTAAAACCCTTCTGAATAAATACTTTCTCGAGTTGAGGGGATTTTGAGAGCAGTGCTTTCAAAAATAGCATTTCGAGTGTGGATCCACTATGACATTCAAACTTGATTGTGTTAAGATTTTTCAAATCCCGAATATTAAACAAACCATCTGGATCCTTCAAAACTCTTAGTCTTGAAGCTGCTTCTTTGTCATCCCTCCAACTTGACTGCAACTCAAGAAGAAATGAAAAACACGCACAACTCTGAGGAAATTTGAAAAAGAACAAAAAAAAAAAAACAGATGATTGCAAAATATATACTCAACCTTTTCTGCCACAATCCCCAGTTCACATAGGTTGGGACATTTTCGAATCAATTGCATAGCAAGAGTGAGCTGCTTCCCACAACCAAAACTTAATTCATAAAGCTTCATTACTTGCAGATTTAATGCAGTTGGGAATGTCGCTACGGCTTCTGCAACAGGTTTACGCTTCAAAAACATAATAAACAACAAAAACTAAATCAGTTTGTATAAATAATGGATATGTGTTACATACAAATCCTTTTGCATTAAGATAATATGAAGTCCAGATTCTCACCGACAATAACAGGCCAGACAAACAAAGTGTCTTTATTGCTTTCAAATGAAACGTAAGCCATCTCGATTCAAACACATACACTACATCAACAACAGAGAAGCTTTCAAGTTTTGGAGAACTGATCTCAAATTTATTGATCCCTCCACAAGAACCACTGAAAGACAGCTTCTCAAGATTAGGAATAATACACGACACAATTCCATTATCATTAGGCATAAACTCCACATTCTTGAACCGTAATAAGGTGACACCAGGAAATATACAACGAGCATTACGCGGGAAACCAATAAAGAAACCTACAAGGCTCAGATGCCTAATTGTAGGACAGGAGAGTATGCAAAATGGCAGATCATATTTTATTCCCGATTCAACTAAAGCAATGCTAAGTTCCTCAACCCCATTTCTCGATAGAAAAAGACACCACCTGTCTAAATCACACTGACTCAGCATAAGACCTGACTCGGAATCACATAGGGTAAATTTCTTAACCGGTGCAGGTGCATGATAATGCGATCTATTATGTTTGCCATGCGTTCGTAGCCTATATATTTTTGGGCAAATTTAAAGAAGAAGGAATTATCAAACACAAGCCGCCCGTGCTGCAACCAAACATCCCTCCACTCAGTGGATAGCAGAGCAACCCTAGCAGCGTCTCGAGTGGGCAAACATTCTAAAATTTTATCCTTAATATCTCCTGGCAGCTGACTTATAATATCCCTTCTTGCATTTGATTCTGATTTTCTTCGACAACAACAACAAGCCATTGGATACGAAACAAAAATATGTTTGATGAACTTACGAAATTCCTAAAGCCTCTATGTTTTTGCAGAAATAAGCACCGGAGGATCGGAGACAAAAAGTTTTCTAGTTATAATACATACATACACGCAAACAAATTAAACCTGTAGCCCCATGTATCACAGAGAAGAATCGTACGGCGGCGTGTATGAGAAATTTTTGAAAAGCCTCTAAGCCTTAGAGATGGACTAAAATACAAGGCCGTAAACCCTAACTCTATTGTTTGGGGCCAAATTATTGCATGCACCATGGTCCACGCAGCCATGTGGACCAAAAATAAAAGATACATTATTTTTGTACTGAAGGTACATTATTTTTGTACTGTAAGTACATTATTTGATAGTATATATCAAATAATGTACCTTCATTACAAAAATAATGTACCCTAAAATAATGTACCTACAGTACAAAAATAATGTACCTTCAGTACAAAAACAATGTACTTTTTCTTTTTGGTCCACACAGTTGCGTGGACCATGGTCCATGCAATAATGATTGCTATTTGGTAAGGTAGAGCTTATTTATTTAGGAGGATATAGCTTATTTTAAGTTACTAATAAAGCTATAGTTTTGTTTTGTAATGTTTTAAAAATAAGTTAATAGATTAAAATAAGAATTTATTTTGAAAAGTTATTTTAGGCGACGTTTCAAAAATAAGTTAGTAACTTTCTATTTTTTTTTTTAACCAAATATATGGTATTTCTGAAAAGTATTTGAATTTTTTTTTTTGAAATCCAAACAAGGAGTAGATTAAAAAAGCTCAGAAATAGAGTCGGGAGGAATAGACTCCCAGTACAAAGAATGAGCCTGAGAATAGGCCAAAGTAGCTAACGTGTGAGCACCTAGATTAGCAGACCTAGGAACAACAGTAATAGTGCAACGAGTAAAGGAAGACATCATGGCCCTAGCGGCCTCAATTGAAAAAGCAATATAAGAATAAAGATTAATGCGGGATGATGTTAATAACTTCTGAAGTTGAGAGCAATCGGTGCAGAGTGCGACATTGTCTAGCCCACGTCCTTTAAGCCAAGAGAGTACCTCCTTACAAGCAAGGGATTCGGCCATCAGTGGTGAGAAACACTCCGAGACCGGACCATTAAAAGCAGCCACGAACACTCCAGATGGCGAGACAAGAACTGCGCCAACCGTCGCCTTCTTGGAGTAAGGTTGAAACCCAGCGTCGAAGTAACAAATCGGCAGCGTTGCGGATTCTGGAACAGCAGCAAATTGTGATGGTGAGGAATGAGTATGCGGCTGCAGCTGGCGCCAAGCGAGAACCGCAGCATTCGCCATGCGCCACACGCTTCTCGGATGCGGCAGCTGGCGCTCCCAGACCGCCTGATTTCGGGCCTTCCACGTATAATACATGACTGCAACAGCCAGCAATAAATCCTCCTCAGAAAATAAGTTCAAAACATTATTAATCCAATCACAAAAATCCCCCCCAGCCAACGGTACAGTCAACGTCGACTCATGCCAAACTAACTTGGAATAATCACACAAAACTAGTGTGTGCAATGTAGTTTCATGAAAAATTCCACACATTGGGCATGTTGGTTCAATATCAACTCTCTTTATAATAAGGTTTGTGGTGGTGGGGAGAGTATTAGACAAGGCTCTCCACATAAATACTTTCCACTTTGCTGGGGATTTAATCTTCCAATAAAGATGTAGCCATTTATCAAAAACCCCTGGCTGGGTCTCAAATGAGCCAACAATACGCCTATATCCATCCTTGACTGTATAACAACCTCCGGGGTCCCCGTACCAAAACCACGTGTCCTCATAATCCAGACTAACTGGAACCTTAAGAATACGATCCACATCAGCTAGGATAAAAATGTCACGCAGAATATCATTATCCCAGGTACCAGTATTCTGATCAATCAGCCCAGACACCAGAGAACCATTCAGATCATGGGGCATTATAGTTTGAATCATTGGGGATGGATCATCCGGCAGCCACGGATGACCCCATATTAGGGTAGAGGCACCGTCTCCAACTCGTCTTCGAACACCATTACAAACCAGCTCATGGGCTGCCATAATACTCCGCCAACAGAAGCTCGGGCAAGAACCCACCTTAGCATCAATAAAAGAGGAACGAGGGTAATACCTTGCTTTATTTCTTGCCACCAGTGAGTGAGGTCTAATCAAAAATCGCCAAGCCTGCTTACCCAACATTGCCAGGTTAAAGGCCCTTAAATCCTTAAAACCCAAACCTCCAAACTTCTTAGGCATACAAAGCTGATCCCAAGCCTTCCAATGAATACCTCTATCACCACCTGAACCCCACCAGTACCGGTTCATTGTTCTCTCAATGGAAAGACAAACTGATTGCGGGAGCAGGAAAACACTCATTGAAAAAGTTGGCATTGACTGTGCCACACTCTTAAGCAGAACCTCCTTCCCTGCACGTGATAACAACTTTTTATTCCACGAACCAATTCTGTGACGAATTTTATCCTCAATGTAAGAGAAAACAGCCCTCTTATTCCTTCCCACAAAACTAGGCAGACCCAAATATTTTCCAAAATTCGGGGCTTGAACCACCCCTAAAATTGCTGCCACATCATCTCTCATGAACACAGGGGTATTTCGACTAAAACATACACTGGACTTGTGGAAGTTGACAGCCTGGCCCGACATATTCTCATACTCAACAAGGCATTGCTTCACAACAGTTGCCTCCTGAGCATTAGCTTTAAAAAACAACAGACTGTCATCTGCAAAAAACAAATGTGAGACCGATGGTGCACCTCTTGCCACCCTACAACCATGTAGAGCACCACTTGCCTCTGCTTGCTGTAAAAGCAAAGAGAGACCCTCAGCACAGATAATAAATAAATACGGAGATAGAGGATCACCCTGCCGAATGCCACGAGTTGGAGTAACTTGACCTATAATCTCAACATTAACCTGTAAGTTATATGAGACTGTGGTCACACACAACATAATTAACTCAACCCACCGGTCTGCAAAACCCAAAGCCAACAACATTTTGCGTAGGAATGACCATTCCATACGATCATATGCCTTAGCCATGTCTAACTTGAGAGCTCCCCAACCTGTCAAACCACATTGCTTCCTGTTAAGATAATGTCCCACCTCCGCTGCCACAAGAATATTATCAGTGATTAATCTGTTCGGAATAAAAGCACTCTGGGAGTCCGAAATCACATTCCCCAGCAAAGGTTTCATTCTGTTCGCCACCATCTTGGCCATTATCTTGTACACAACATTACACAAAGCAATAGGTCTAAGATCAGATACCATCTCAGGGTTAACCTTTTTTGGAATTAACACCACATTAGTATCATTCAGACCATTGGGGAAAGAGCAATCATTAAGGCACTTAATCACAAAAGCCGCAACATCAGACCCCACCACATCCCAAAACTTCTGAAAGAAGCCTGGATTCATTCCGTCAGGTCCTGGGGCTTTATCAGGGAACATAGCAAATAAAGCACCCTTGACCTCCTCAACCTCGAAAGGCCTCAACAGATCCTCATTCTGAGCTTGCGTAACACGTGGTGTAATGGTAGCAGTAAACGAATCCACAGAAGAAGCAACAGGGTTTGATGCAAAAATATCCAGATAATAATTCAACACAACATTATTCAAATCCTCCCCCTCTACCCACAAACCAGAATCATTTTTAAGCTTAGAGAGAGTATTCTTTTTTTTGCGGGCCGAAGCATACCTGTGGAAGAATTTGGTATTGGCATCCGCACCCTGCAACCAGTGCTGCTTCGCCCTCTGTCTCCAGAAAACATCCTCCTGAGCTTCCAACTGACAAAGCTCAGACTCAATACGCTGATAATCTGCTAGGGAAACAGGATCCATATGACCCCTTAAGCGCAGCTGATCACTCCGTAGTCTCTTAATCTTCTCACCAAACTTGTGAAAATGATCACCACCCCAGCGATGAAGCTTATCACCACAATGTCTAAGAGAACGAAAGAGGCCATCATTCCTGCCCTCTTGCCATGCAGCTTCTACCTGGCCTCTGCACCCCTCATCCAACAACCATGCCATCTCAAACCTGAAAGCCCTATGTGATCTAACATGCCGCAACCTATCCTCCTTAACCCTCAGAAAGAGAGCTGAGTGATCAGAAGAACGGGTGAGGACATTAGAGACACAAGCACCTGGCACAGCAGCACACCAATCAGTCCCAGCCAGAACCTTATCCAATCTTTCCTCCATCCAATCCAACGTACCTTTACCTCTTTCCCACGTAAATTGGTGACCCTGCATGGGAAGCTGCACCAACCCACAGTCACTGATAGCATCCCCAAAGCCGCGAAGGAGACTATCAGGGTGTGGATTTCCCCCACGCTTCTCATACTGGTAAAGAAGATCATTGAAATCCCCAAGAACCACCCAAGGCAAGGTGGACCTACCAGCCAAAGATCTCAATAAATCCCAAGAGGCCTCCCTCCTCCCCCGTTCAGGAAAACCGTAGAAACCGGTCATCCGCCAAATCCCAACCCCGGGGAGACTGACTTCAACATCAACATGGTTCCTTGAATAACTGAGTAAACGAGCCGTATCATTCCTCCTCCACAACAAAGCTAAACCACCGCTAAGGCCAATATTATCAACATAAAACAAACCTTGGAAACCAAGCTTAACACGAAGACGTTCTGCGTGATCTCGTGCCACCTTGGTTTCCATCAAGAACACAAAATCGGGCTGCTTACGAGACACAAGGTCTACAACTTCTCGAACTGTGCGTGGATTGCCCAAGCCACGACAGTTCCAGCTAAGGGTGCTCATGATGACGGGCGGGTCTGGGAACCAAGACCCGCCATATGCAAGTTTTTTGAGACATCCACCATAGCAACATCATTACCACCACTCCCTTGTCTCCGAACAGCAGCCGCCCCTTCTCTCCTACGCTTAGAAACAGCCACCACCCCCACCTCGGCCTCACGCGTCGCAACTGGAACAACAGCAGTTTGAACATCGCCGGCCGGAACTGGCATACCGTCAACACGTGGCGACCCACCGACTGGAATCAGCCAGCTCTTCCCCACCGCCCTAGGGCCTCGACTCAATCCCGCACGAAGGTCAGCACCGAACGGATATTGATCAACCGGTAGCGTCGACTCCCTCGCACCAAGACAAAATTTATACGAATGCCCTAGCATGCCACAGAAAAAACAAAAGTTGTGTAACCGCTCGTACTTGAACGACACCCAACTATAAGTCCGATCACGTTTTAGAAGTTTCATTCGTCGCTTTATCGGCTTGTTAACAGGCAAGGAAACACGAATCCTATAAAAGTTCAACCATGGTGCACCCACAAACCTGTCATCCCCCTTCACAAAGCCACCAAGAAAATTGCCTATCTGTTCTAAAATCACAGAGGAGGTGTATCCCATGGGCACATCGTGGAGTTGGACCCATGTATCAATCGAATCCAGCGCCACGCTCCTCGGCAATACCCCATCCAAAACCTGCCTGCAAATCAGTGTTGAATTCTCGAACGACCACGGCCCTTCATCAAGAACGTAGTGCATGTCCGTGGCATGAAAGAAAACAAACAGGAAGAGGTTTGGCTGCACCTCAGTAACCTGGACACCCTTCACAGGCTTCCACACAGAAGCCATAACCTGCCTCATATACTCGAGCTTGACAAGTTTGTTGGTTAGAAAACGGCCAACCAGCACCCAAGTTTGCACCGCCGCACCAGCCGTCTCCCCAACCTCGTCCCCAACAGGCTCAAAAGCTATCTCCTCCTCCTCAAGAGCCATGTCGGCCCACCGGGCAGTAAGCCCTGCCATACCACCTTCAGACGACGCCATGCAGATCACGAAACAGAGAGAAACGCCGGCAAGAAACCGGAGAAACGGAGAGAAAGAGTCGGAAAACCTAGAAAACCCTAGGAGAAAAGCTGAACCCTAGACACGGCTTGGGAGAGAAAAAAAAGTCACGTGAATTTATTTTTAGTTAACATAAAAAAAAAAGTATTTGAATTTGGTTGTCCCGCTTCTCCATTATTTTAATTAGAGTTTATTATCAAAATGGTTCATCGACTGTTGTGAAATTGCCAATTTGGTCCTCAACAATTTTCGTGACCAACTAAGTCCCTCGATTTTGAAAAATTTAACCAATTTGGTCCTCCGTTTATTTTTTCCGTTTAACATCTGTTAAATCTAGACCAAAACTCACTTCACCGTTGTCGCACCCAGAGTTCACGCCACTGCCGTCGCACTCCAGATCTCAGGCCACCACCGTCACACCAAGAGTTCACGCCACCGCCATCGCACTCTCGTTTGCTCCAGACATCATGCCACCGCGTAGCTGTGCAGCACGTCTCCACTGCCTACTGCGAATCTGCTCGACTGCTCCTCTGCCAGTCACGCCACCGCCGTCGTCGCAGGTCGTCGCTCCACGTCTCCACCGCTTACCAATTTCAATGTTTCATTCATACCTTTTGGTTGTGATTTGTGAAGTTATCATCTGAATAAATTTTTTTATTTTAATTTTGTAATGTAAGATTGTAAGGGACTCATGGTCCTCAGGGGGACTGGGAGGTGGATTTTCATTTAAAAAAAAAAATTATTATTGACCCGCGAAGCCCGCAAACACGTATGGGACGGGCTCGAGCTATGTACCTCTCGGCCCGCTGGCTTCTCGGGCCAGCCCGCAAAATAAAAAGCCTGCGATGGGGCGGGCCGCGTTGACAACCATAAGTTTATTGCTCCAAAATGTTAAAATTCAAAAAAGCTGCTTAAATAGTTTTTTCAATAAGCTGTTTGAGAAAATAAATTATACTCTTAAAGGTCATTTTGCATGTAATCAACTAACAACTAATTTATAAAACATCTCTCTCCTGCAATAAGCTAATGCTATAAGCTAGTCAAACGCACTAACCCAATCAACTAACAATTATTTGTCAAACACCTACGTTATATCTTGAGGGGAGAGAAAAACCAATATATTGAATTGAGAAGATTAATAATAAGACAAGGAAATATGAAAGTACTTAAGAAAAGTAGAGGATATCTCATATTCCCTTAATTATATTATAGTTTATGAGAAAATTACATAATCTAAACCAAACATAGAATCTTAAGAACCTGTTTACTAACTGAAAAATTTCTCTAGTTTTCTAGAAAATTGAAAAATTGGAGAACAGGAAACAGAAAACACGTTTACTAGCACAGTTTTTAATTTTTAAAACATTAAACAATTTCTAGTTTTCTAGAAAATTGAAAAACGTTAAAAAAATGTTTTCTAAACAAAAAAACAAATCATCTATCATCTATTCGGCTATATGACACTATAACCACATTCTCACCATTATATACTTACATATTTTTTTATTACTACTATTACATTCATTACCATCTTCTTTTACATATCACTATCTTCTATCTTAGCTTTTATACTTGCATTACTTATTTAAACATAACTTTTTGTTTACACTTAAAGTTAGACATTACTCACATTATCCTAATTAAAAATTGAATTCTATACCATGTTTTAGATTTTGATTGAACTCTGATTATTGGTTCAGATATTTTTAGTTATGTTATATCGTAATGGTTTGATCCGCATATCGGATATTGAAATTTCAGATATATTAAAATTCAAACTAAAAATTACATGTCATTCAAATGAATATATTCAAAAATATTATAATCTAAACTAAATTTTATATGAACTTAATAGGTTATTGGTTCGGATATATTTTTAGTTATGTTATATACAAATATAAATTTGGTTTGAATACCAAATGTAAAAATTTTACATATATTAGATTTAAAAGCAAAATAATATTTATTCAATTTATACCATCACATATCTTGAAATATTTTAAATTTTAAAATCTAGAAAGCACTCGAAGTGTTCATTTTATAACATTAATCTAAAAGAATAAATGTTAATAAACAAGTTTTCTAAAAAGGAAAATGATAAATAGAGAATAAAAACTAAAACAGAAGACAAGTTTCCGTTAACAAAATGCCCTTATATTTCCTAAACCCTAAACCCTAATTATACCAAGCATCCCCAATCTGCTCACCCTGCGACCTCAGACCCGCCGACTCGCCCACTCCGGCAGACACCAGAACAGGTATGACCTTTAAGCCTTTTAAGGCTTTAATATTTTAATCTGCAGAATTTAAAACGTCTAAATTCTTGTACGTTCAATTCACCTGTAACAGATTGTTATGATTCTTGTAAAGCGGGAAAGTAAAAGAAGAAGAAATTGAGTCTGTTTATTATTGTTCAACAACGAAAACCCAGCAGCAAGCTGGTTTAAGTATCAGTACATTGACTAACAAGGGTAATATGGGTATTTGACCTTCTAACAACTTAACCGCTAACCCCTTTGTTAAACGCTGCGTTTTGAGTTCTCTTGGGCTGTTACAGTACTTCCCCCTTCAACCAAACCTTGTCCTCAAGGTTTGAAATTAGGAAACTGGGACATGAGATGGTGGTACTCTTCCCATGTAGCTTCATCTGGTGATAAATTGGCCCATTGAACCAGCACCTCTACCCAAGGTGCATTATTCTTCTTTAAAATTCTCCTTCCTAGGATGGCCACTGGTTCTGTTAACATCTGCCCATCAGGCCCAATCTGAGGAGGTTCCATCTGTGCTTGCTTTCCCCTGCTAACTTTACCCTTGAGTTGTGATACATGGAACACTGGGTGAATTAGTGCCCCTGCAGGTAATTTCAATCTATAAGCCACTTGACCTATCTTTTCCAATATCTCATAAGGTCCATAGAACTTAGAACTTAGCTTTATATTCCTTCTGACAGCCACCACTGTCACCTGTCTGTAAGGCTTCAACTTCAGGTAAACCAATTCCCCTACTGCAAAGGACCTTTCAGTTATGTTTTTATCAGCATAATGCTTCATTCTTTGTTGTGCCATTCTTAAGTTTTCTTTGAGGGTTGTTACTGCCTGCAATCTCTCTTGAACCCAACTTTCTGCTTTCTCATCTTCAGCTCTATTTGCATTGTTAACAGACAGTTGTGGTGCAGGGTAACCATATAAGGCCTGAAAGGGTGACATTTTAAGAGAACAGTGGTAATTAGTATTGTACCAATGTTCTGCCAATGCAAGCCATTTCTCCCATTGCTTAGGTCTGTGTGAACTCATACATCTTAGGTAGGTTTCCAGGCATCTATTGATTCTCTCTGTCTGCCCATCTGACTGTGGATGATAGGAGGAACTCATGTGCAGTTGAGTTCCCATTCTCTTAAAGATCTCCTTCCAAAATTTGCTGAGGAAAACCTTATCTCTGTCTGACACTATCCCTTGGGCCATTCCATGAAGTTTGTACACATTCTCCATGTATAGGTTAGCCACACCCTCAGCAGAAAATGGATGGGCTAAACTCATGAAGTGAGCATATTTTGTGAACCTGTCCACCACCACCATTATCACATCTTTGTTATTGGACCTTGGGAGCCCTTCAATAAAGTCCATAGACACCTGTGTCCAGGCCTGATTAGGGATTGTTAATGGCTGTAGCAGACCTGGAGTGTGTATGTTTTCAGTCTTGTTCCTTTGACAGATATCACAACTTCTCACAAACTGTTTGACCTCTCTTTTCATGCCCTTCCAGTAAAAGAGAGCCTTTAGCCTATGATAAGTTACTTGGATTCCAGAGTGTCCTCCAAGAGCAGTATTGTGGAACTCATTGACCAACTTTTCCCTTAATTCTCCATGAGATCCAATCACCAATCTGCCTTTATGTCTCAGTAGTCCCCCTTGCACTCCCATAGTTGGTACAGAATTTGGGTCCAAGAGTACAGCAGTGATAGTCTCTTGTACCCACTTATCTTCCTTGTAACTTTGCCTTACCTCCTTCAACCAAACTGGTTCCACACTAGACAAGGCATTGCAACTACTCTCTTCTTCTTTTCTAGACAGGGAGTCCGCTGCTGTATTGTCTCTCCCCTTTTTGTAAACAATGGAGTAGTCTAAGCCTAAGAGCTTAGTTAATCCCTTCTGCTGAATGACTGTGGTAATCTTCTGTTCTAACAGGAATTTTAAACTCTGATGGTCAGTTTGGATGATAAAATGTCTACCCTGAATATAGGGTCTCCATTTCTCCACTGCATTGAGAATAGCCAAATATTCCTTCTCATAAATGGACCATGCTTGGTGTTTAGGGCCTAATCCTTTGCTATAGTAGGCTATTGGCCTTCCTTCTTGCATTAAAACAGCCCCAATTCCCTTGCAAGATGCATCTGCTTCTATCACAAATTCTTTCTCAAAATTAGGCATAGCTAGAGACAGATTGTTCATACTAATGAGTTCATATTCTGGATTTGCATGAAGAATGTTCATCAAACTATACATAACTTTAATTTATACCTTTAATTTTCCTATGACAGACTTTACGTTTTATATTATAGTGACTCTATTTGATAAATTTCATTGAAATAGAGAGAAGCTAGCAATTCTTGCAGAAAGTAATGACAGATTAAAATTTTCAGGATATCAGGATTGTGGTTTTCTTTCACTCCACCAATGATTCGAAAGAAGCATACTAGGCAACCACGGGTAATATATTAATTTTAATTTATATTCATAAAGCTTTGAATTGGGGGTTGACAGGGATGTGGATTCCCCTTCCCTGCCTAATTCCCCCCCAACGGGGAATTTTTTGATTTCCCTGCTGGCCACGGGATAGCGAGGATGGAGACGGGGAGTATTCATCTATAAAATAGAGAATTTGCAACTTCGTTTCCTAAAATGTTCCTCGTCAATTGAAGTATATCTTCCTTGTCCCCCTGCCCCAACTTCACTATTTTGCAAATAAAATATGAAAACTAAAGAAGGTTACAAAGAAGAAATAAAAGAAATTACTAAAATACCTATATATTAAGTAACACCCTAACAGTGTTTAATAGCTCTACCTCTCCAAGGAGGACTAAAACTAAAACTTATTTGTAAAGTTAGGGGCTATATTGTAATGGCAAAAGTTCAAGGACTAAAACGACTAGCAAGTAACGTTTAAGAGACTAAGAACAAAAATTCCTCTATTAGATATAATTAGAATGTATTAAACATAAGTTGTAAATTTCTTTCTGCTTCATCAATAGAACTTTGTTAATATTCGTTGCGCACTCTATTCTACATCACTACATGTTGCTCAATTTCTTCCACTGGGTTAGTATAGGCATTCCGTTAATTTTCCATCTTGCATATTTGGTGAAGAATTTTTTCTTGGTTGTTAGTTCCTAGTGAAGAGCACAAATAGTGAAAAAATAGGCATGTGTAATGTGTGATATATATTTAGTCGATTAAGTTACGGTTTACTTATTGCAAACTCCAAGTACGATGTTCATATTCATATATACTTGGCATCTTCTTGAGACTTGCACCTTAACTACTATTGCAAAGTTAACCCACATTAGGATTATGTTTTAATTTAAATTTTACTTCTCTTTAATTTGAATGTGTTAAGTTATCTAGATTTATTTTGGATGGGAGAGATCGAATCAGTGAACTTCCGGCGGAAATACTTGACAAAATTTTGGGATACTTGCCAATTGAAGAAGCTGCTAGAACTTCTGTTTTGTCTACCACTTGGAGAAATATTTGGTTAAGTCTTACATATCTCAACTTTGATTTTCACTTCTTTTTATACATTCGGAAAAAATATCACAACAGTTACAACTACTTATCACCTAGTTTGTATGTAATCAACAAAGTTCTTCTGCAGCATAGTGGGCCTATCAGAAAATTTGTCTTTAAGTTCTATGATTTATCAACACATACAACATCTAGGTCTTGGTTGTTTGAGTTTGATCAATGGTTACTCTTTGCTACACGAAATGGTGTTGAAGAAATCGACATTGGTTTTCAATCGGATCCACATAGGCTGCCGGATTGCATGCTTTCATGCATAACACTCAAGAGGTTGCATCTTGTCGGAGTCACTTTCGGACCAATAAATGCCCCTTGCATATTACCCAATGTCACTTCACTTTCTTTTGTAAGTGTTGATTTTGGTTCTACATATCTTCAAGATTGTACTGCTAAAGTTCCCATGCTCGAGAATCTGTCATTTATGGACTGTAAAAACACATTTTATTGTAACATTACTGCACCAAAGCTTTGTAGTTTTTCAATCACTTGTTCTGAAGAGGATGACTATGATGTTTCTTTTCTACCGGTTTACTTGGACTTGAGATCTGTACGTACCATTGAATTGGATTGTTATCTTGAGGTATGCTAGTCTTACTTTTTTTTTTTTTTTTCCTTATACAAACTGTTATTTATTTACAATACTTTTAGTAATTAATCCAACTTTGTTTCCTTTGATTTCCAAGGTTTTTGTTAAAGAAGTTACTAGAACCAGAGGACTATCACCACCTGTGTTAAATGTGGAATACCTTAAGTTATCAGATGATGATGCTGACTCATTGATTTGCTGCAAATATGCCCACAGTTATGCAAACTTGATATAATGAGATTTTGGGTAATCATCATTTTCATGGATGAATTATGCATATGCTTTCCATTATTGTTTTTTCTTTCCTCATGTGAGACGGTGTGTGAATGACTAATTAAATGAGTTCTTTTTTTTTTTTTTTTTTTTTTAATTTCATTTTTGAAGGACGATGATGAGAATAATATTTTGAAATTTTTGAAGAAACTTCCTAGTGTGGCTCAAACGCACAAAATGTTTCATACTTTAAAGCTTGAAAGATTTGAAGGGAAGTGGTCTGAAATGCTTTTCATCAAGGGGATACTAGCTTGCTTTCCATCCCTTGAGAAGGTCATCATTGTACGCCCCAAAGAGATTGCCTACTACTACAATGAGATAGAAATTGTGCAGAAGCTATTGCATTTCCACCGTGCATCTCCAAAAGCTGAAATTGTTTATATCTAAGAATTTTATTGCATTTTTTCCAATTTAGTTAATGAGACTTTATGCTTAATATCTATATTTGACTGATACCTTTGTTTATCTTTTGATTCAATCATGTTCTTCATTATTCTTCCTAAACTTCATCCATATGACCAACCGAGCTGCCCATGTAAGCATGCTCTTCATTATTCTTAAATTAATAATTGGTAGCTTATTAAATTCATGTTTGATGCATGCATTTGTGATAGAGATGTCCTTTGCATTTTTAGATTACCACATGATTTAGAGGAGTAGCATGCAACACGTACTAGAGATATGATGACATTAATTTTCGGCGTTTTGTGTTCAAGTCAAATCATTCAAATGCAACTCACAAATCTTTAATGCTATCTCTAAGGGTTTTAATTTAGAAGAGGTTCTTATTAATTAACCTAAGAATTAGTTGTTAATACTCTTGAAAAATATATTAGCATAAATTAGGAGATCTTGCAGTTTTGGACATTTTCAATTGTACTGTATTGTGACATTTATTTAAGGGATTCATAAGTTCAAGTAACATTCTTCCATTGGTTGTTTGCTCTGTATTTTTCTCTTTGGCTTTCCTCCTTTGTTTTAGTGGTATTTCACATTTTGTAGGTGGTTTTAGTGATTTGTTTGAAACCCAAAAAATGAGTCAAAGAAAAATCTCAGAATGACATTTTGAAGATCTCTTTCTCACGTTAAGTACTCTCTCTCCCTCTCTAAGTGGGGTGGATTAGCAAGGTTCAATTAATAACTAATGCTAAAATAAAGGTGTGATGGAAAAATGTGAAAAATAAAATTAAAAGAAAGTGTAAAGAAGTAACACATAGAACAAACACTTATACAATTTATATTACCAACACAATTTTCATTCTAATTAATATCTTATATTTTATATACATAATAATTTTTTTTAGCAACAGGTTCAAGTGAGAACAAAAGAGCACCCACCATGACAGAAATATATATTTTTTTGAAAGAAAAGCAAACCAATTATAGATGCGATGGAATAAAATCAAGGGTGCAGAGTTCCAGTGCAAACTGTTAGCCTGACCATAGGCTAACGTAGATAATGAATGAGCTAAGAAATTAGAAGACCGCGAAATAAAACTGATAGAGTAGTCTCTAAATGTGACCAATAATTAATCACTGCTCTCCAAAGAAATGTGCTCCACTTAGGGGGACCTTTAATTTCCAGAAATGAGACCAATAATTAAAGCTTGAACGTTGTGCATCAAATTCCCCTATCATTTTTTTTATATCCTTCCTTGACAGTATAGTAACCCCTAGAATTTCGATACCAATATAGCACGAGTCTTCATAATTTAAACTTATAAGAACCGAGTAATACGGTCAATATCAGAATGAAGAAATAATTCTAATAAGAGAGGCATTCTTTTCTATATTATGGAGATGTTGGGGTGTGGACCTAGGTAAAAATATTCTTTAGTTTTTCGATCCGCATAGTTCATCTTCGTTATGAATCACAAAGACCATGAGATTCTAATTCCATGAAAATGAGGGAATTGTAATTCCGTGGAATTGCAATTCCTTCCAACCAAACGAAGAAATTTAGTTGCATTTGGAATTATGTGGGAATTAAGTGGGAATGAAATTGTAATTCTTTCCAACCAAACGCCCTGTAATAGTATAGGAGTACAGTGTCAATTAAAATCCCATGGGGCTATGGGATTCTAATTCCATGAAAATGAGGGAATTGCAATTCCCTCCCTCCAACCAAACGAAGGAATTTAGTTGAATTCGGAATTAGGTGGGAATGAAATTGTAATTCCCTCCAACCAAACGCCCTGTAATAGTATAGGAGTGTTTTGAGTTTGTTTTTATTAATAGTATAGATATGGATAGATAGATTAATATTTCCAATTTCTAATTTTCATTATGTTTATTTTATAATTTCCATGCATATTTTTAATATTTGCAAGTTTCCTTAAAACAGTTTATAGTTTTGAGCCAAGCACCTTGTGCTCAATTGGCATGTAGTGGCCACCCTCAGATGGGAGGTCATGAGTTCGAGTCTCAGTGGTGGAGATCTCGAAATTGAAATTGAGAAAAGTATAGATGAACAGATAAAAAAAAAGGATAGTTTTTGCTTCCATCAGACGATAGCGTCATAGAGAGAATAGGGGGTGTTTGGTTATTGGCTTATAAGCCAAATTTTAGCTTTTTGACCAACCAATAAGCTATTTTGAAGTGTTTGGTAAATGGCTTATTGGCCTTGGTTTATTGGGCCAATAAGCTGAAAATTGAAAAGCTAATGAATGTAGCTTTTTGTATCAGCTGGTTGGGAACAATGGGTATATTGACTATTTTATCCTTTAAAATTAATGGGATTTACTTTTAAATGGGTGGTGTGTTTGTTATTTTATAATAATAATAATAATAATATATGTCATTTTACATTCAATCAGCTACTAGTAAACAGCTAATTTACCAAACAGTTTTTTATAACCAGCTAATACAACCAGCTGGTCAAACCAGTTAACGCAATCAGCCATCAGCTACTAGCTAAACCAACCAGCTATAAGCTATAAACTATCAGCCGTTTGCCAAACACCCCTAGGTTTCCAACACTTCTCACCTTTTTTTTTTTTTTTAAGGTGAGAAGTGTTGGAAACCTATTCTCACCTAATCTCTGTTTTCTTCCGAGATACTCCCAAATTTCCTTTTCTTCCCGAAATTTGCAAGCAATCACTCCCAATTTAATGGCTGGTTCTTCAATCAAAATCGTACCGGATGCAAGAAAGGATTTGATTAGTGAACTCCCCGCAAAGGCCCAAACCAAACATCAGAGGTGAGGGTTTCTGTCACTTTTTCCCCTTTTCTTCCCAACTCTTCCTAATTTCGTTTTATTTACGAAGTACAAAATCTTGCAGTTGAAGAATATAACAATTTTAGCTTTTGATTTCAACTGACGCCTCATTGTTCTTTCAATTTAATGGCTCGACGTCTGCGACTCAGAATTGTACCGGATGCAAATAGGGATTTGATAAGTGAGCTGCCCTTAGAATTAAAGGTGGGAATTTTGGAGTGTTTGTCCATCCGAGATGCCGCCAGAACCACTGTGCTCTCAACACAGTGGAATGATGTTTGGTTGCGGCTTGGCCGGCTCTCTTTCAATATTGATTTTTTATTGTGGCATATCCAAAGATGCAGTGATAAAAGTATGAACCCGTTAAGAAATTTAGGGTATACCTCAGTTCCTCAACTGATCCTACGCTGAAGCAGCAGTCGTATTTGGATGAGTGGTGTCTTTATCTGTCAACAAATGGCATTGAGGAACTTGACATCTCTTATAATACCTACATCTACCGTCCATATAAGCTGCCATTCTGTATAGTCTCGTGCCCCACAATCAAGCAGCTGAGACTCCGTGGTTTTGATTTCCCAATAAATGCTCCATCTATTTTTCCCCGTCTCACTTCATTAATTTTCTCTGAAGTTGTTTTTATTCACAATGTTGATGGAGTTGTGCCTAGCATTCCTAATCTTGAGAAGCTGGAATTCAATCATTGTTACGAGATCATACGAGATCAGGAATTTTAAGTTCAGAGCTCCAAAACTTGAAAGCTTGTCTATTTCAGGTTTTAGACCTGCAGCTGAATCCAGATGGCTTGCATCTCATTTGGATACAATTAAGGTTCTTTGCTTGAATCATAGATGCATGTTTGTGAGTATCTCTCTTCCTTCATATATCTATTATTGTTCTATTTAAATCTTATATTCTTTTTTTTTTTTTTAATAAGTGGGAAGATGTTGAAGAAGCCTCCTTCCCGACTGCAATAAATCTGCAAGTAATCAAACTAGATGGTGTAGAGTTTGCCAATGAAAAACAGGTCATGGATGTTTTGAAGTTGCTTCAAAAATCTCCCAACCTATGTGAACTAGACATTACAGTAGTAAGTATTGTGAGACAGAAACCTATATAGAGTATATATTTGGCAATCATGATTTTTGTTTTCTTAACATGCTCATGGTTGTTCATGTTTTTTATTTATTTATTTTTTATTTGTTGTTGAGTTGTAGACAGGTTCTGGAAATGGCATAGAAAATGATGAAGTTTTACGACTTTTGAATGATCCAGACAGTTGTATTATTAATCAAGATCTCAAAATGATTAAAACAATCAAGATTTATCTGTTTCGTGGATCCACCGCCGTAATGCTTTTTGTGATGAAAATGTTGCTCTCAAAATCCCCTACATTAGAGAATGTTGTTTTTTTGGAAAGTTATTATTGGCATCAGCAATACAATGACGTGGCAAAATTCCAAAGGGAGTTGTTGTGCTCGTTCCCTCGTGCATCTCCGAAAGCACAAATTGTATGGTGAAACTCCATGGGTTCAATTTGTATGCAACTTAGAAATGTAAGCGACGGTTGTGGTGGAAGTTGTAAGATGAGGATAATACCTTGCTTGTTTCTAAGGTGTTGATTAGACTCCAAGAATATCCTTCTTTAGTTTTTGCTTCTCTTAATTGTTCTAAATTTTACTTCAGATAATGTGATGATGTGAGTTCTTACTGCTTAGCCAAGTGTTTCTTATGACTAAAATGCAGTAGTGTTTCCATTTTGATGGCCCTATTTCCTATGGAATATAATGCAAATTGTGGATTGTGTGGTGCATTGTAGTTCTAATTTTTTTGTTGATGTTTAAAGTATTATTGTTGTATTTTGGTTAATATGTCAACCATATTAGCAACCTTCTCAAATAGCTAAGTTTTAACAATTTGATTAAAAGTAAGTTAGGTCTTAATCTTACATATAAGAAATGTTTTGAAGAATTTAGATGGTTTGTACATGTATGTCACATACCAAGATCCAATCCTCCAAACTGCTCAACATAGGAAGTTTATCATATAAGCTTTCATTTTGTATACTCTGGTGCCGGACAATTAAGCAACTGAGTGTACGCCATCCTTTTATTATTGATTTGCCGGTAAATAGTGTTGGTGGTATATTTTTTAATTTCACTTCATTATTTTGCTTGGCTGTTGAATTTAGACGCACGGTTAATGGAACTGCCTCTAGTATTACTATTCCTAACCTTGAGAGGCTGAATTTCTTTGATTGTCAAGGGATTAATAAATTTGAGATTAGAGCTTCAAAACTTCAAATGTTGTCTGTTTGTCTTATTGTGCATGATGTGGTTGAATCAAGATGGTTGACACCACATTTGAAAGCAATTAAGGCTCTTTGGTTGTGTGGTTATTTCTTGCCGGTGAGAATTTAATATGCTTCATTTTACTTTATGCAAATGGATGGGATTTAATTTAATTTAATTAGTTTCATTCTGGTTAATTTTTTTCTTTCTTTATTACCATCTTTCAAGTATATGGATGCACCTTTGTTTGCAACTGCAATAAATCTCTAAGTACTGGGGTTGTGTAATTTATGTGTTGGTTGTGGGAAGCAGCTCACCGTTGTTATGCAATTGCTTCAAAAATAACCCAGCTCACCGTTGTTATGCAATTGCTTCAAAAATAACCCAACCTATGTGAACTGGGAATTATGGCTAATCAAGTCGAGTATACATTTAATTTGGCAATCATTCATATATGATTCTTCTGTTATTTCTTTCTCAAATGTGCTCAGAGTTGTGCATGTCTTTCATTTCTTCTTGAGTTATAGGCAACATCCAAACCTGATAAAGAAGCTACTTTAAGACTTTTTGGAGGATCCAGATGGTTGCTTTATTGTTCAGGATCTAAAGATGTTTAACACAATCAGGATTGAATCATTTAGTGGATCAACAGTCAAAATGCATTTTGTAAAAATGCTACTCTCAAAATCCCCCGCACTAGAGAAAGTTGTTATTATGGAATCTTGTGCTATTGACACATCTGTAGCTGTCAAAAGCGTTTTCCTAGTGCATCTCCAAAAGCTCAAATTGTTTGCACGGAACACTATGACTCCATGTTTGGTTGGGCCATGGGCAAATTGTGGTCAATCAAGATTTGATAGAATGTGTCGAAAGATGCAAAGGTGATAAAAGCGTAGCTTTTTGTGAACATGAATAATGACATTCGATCTTTTGCGCTATGCCGGTCGCTAGGGGTGAGCAAACGGTCGGACGTCGGTTACATAACCGACCGAAAAACCGATTGCAAAATTTGACCATCATAACCGAACGAAGTAAATGCCCTAACTGATCGAAACCGATGATCGGTTTTCGGTCGGTTATCTCGGTTAACCGAAAAATCGAACAATTTTTCTAGTTAAAAACGTAATCATGCAATGATGCAAACCTAGTAAGACATTGTTTGAAATTTTACTCCAATATTAATTTTCTCAATGTCTCAAAACCATTTGTTTGTTTGTTTTTTTTTTTTCTAAAATTTACATAAAATAGTAATCAACAATTAAAGAAAACTTTAAGAATTTCAAACACAGTAAGCACACTGCCCAAGTGTCCAGACTCCAAAAATTAATTTTGAAACACTAACAACATACGATTTTGTAAGAAATATATACAAATTTAATATATGAAAATATGAAATAAAGAGAGTTGCAACAATTACATCATATAATGTAAGAAATCCCTTTTAATTTTAATATGTAAAATTAAAAATTTACTTACAGCCTCAGAGTTACAGTAAGTCGGTGACTCAGTGAACCAGACTAGCAAAGGGATGATTGGCTGACTGAGGCTCGAACCTACTCCCCTCCACGTGAAAGTGTAAACCGGGTGTCACTAGACCACAAGGTCTTTGGCATGCATTCCCTTTTTTTTTTCCTTAATTTTCTCATGGGTGTACTTAATTTTCATTTAATGTTGAGTTGTAGACATTTTTATATGATAAGATAAAACTTTTGGAGGATCTTATTGATTAGGATCTAAAAATACTTAACACATTGAAGATTGAACTAATTTAGGGTATCCAACCTTGAAATGTTTTTTTTTTTTTTGGCGAAAATGTTGCTCTTTAAATCCCTTGCTGGGAGAATCGAAAACTGTTATTCAAGAATCATATGATGCTACATACATCTTTGAAGAGCACTCATTAATTGCATTCAGACATTTAGTAACAAATAATGATAGTCTTTTCAACTGATAAAAGGTAGGGAAGTAACCCCTTTAATTAAAAGCATTTCAAACTTTAAATCTTTAAATGAGCTAAGCTTCGAAGTATGACTAATCTGATCATAACGAAAAACATATATCTATAGGCTTATTATGATAACTACTAAATCTGTATGCTTTCAAGCTAGAGCATATCAATGCGAAAAGCTTGTAGATTTACAATACGGCATGTCGAAATAATCGTTTGGAAAACATTGAGATTAGACACCTGAAAGTTCATGATTAGTAATAGAAGGGGAATTAATATAGAACTAAAAAAATATATATGACTAGCTAAGGGGAATTAATATAAAACTAAAAAAATATATATGACTAGCATGTCTTATGATAAGAACTAAATCTAAAAATATAGTATAGCACAAAGAGTCTAACAATTGACTCCTCATCCATGTGAGAATGTAAACCGGGACACCGGGTGCAACTATATTACAAGGTCTTTGGCGATTTTTTTTGTGTTTAATAGTAGTTTAGGTGTAATTTCTAAATATATAAATTTTGTACTTTAATATTAAATTTGAATAGTATTTTCACCCATGCGATGCACAGAATGAATTTGTTATAATATATCATTGCTTAAGATTTTTATAAATTGGGTAAATATGCTCGTTCTCTATATATAACTCAGATTCACAGGTATATATAAGTAAAATTTACATCTAAAACCTAATTTTTTTGTCAATATTTCATACATATAAAGCAAGTTTCTGACTATTGTGAGAAGTTAGTAACCTTGAGTCTAACATACAACATAAAGCATTGTGTGATAGTGGGTAGTTAACTTTGAGGTAAGACCACTTAAGCATATAAGCATGTTTCGAGCTTGTTTCTATGCTTTCAAAATTCAAATCATCATACTGGCATCAGGCAAACAAAAATATATCAGAGTGTATGAATCATATATCTAAACATTTAATCCAAACTTCACTCCAGATTACCAAATAGAGTGTATGACTTTTTGGGATGATGCTCATCCAAACTGTTGAAATGCGATGTCCATAACCGTTGATTGACAAACCACTCATGCTTCATATTTCATCAAAGTATCCATATCTTATGATATTATGATTTATAACATATAAGAATCGACAAATAAACTATAGTATGAGTCTTCCTTGCATGCAACAAATATCACAAAAATTCAATGTTCTAAAATAAGTGTATAAATGCAATATGTAGATAATCTGCATTGTATTATATATCATTAATTTAATTACTTGTTGATAAGTTATTGCAAGATCTTGAAGTACACTTATATTTTGATATTCAGTAAGTATAACTATATTAGGGAAACGTTCACCCCGGAGTAATGGAATAAGCACTTGATGAGTGATTGTTGGTTGACCGTAGAGTGTTGATAATCTCTGGACAAATAACTGTTCGAAAAAATAGTATAAAATGACATTTTAGTGGCTATTGTGGTACAAATATATGTGAGGTCCATTTCCGATTTGGGTCTGGTCAAAGTGGATTCGGGTCAGGTCAAAATGGATTCGGGTTCTTCGTAGTTAGACCAACAAATTGATACATTGTATGCTCAAAACGGATAATGGGTGAATGAGAAATTGGTGACTCATTTGAGTTGGAAAAGTAGAGAGAGAAAAAGCTTTCAAGTAGCTTTTGTTCCACTTTGGTTTGAAAAGTGGGTTTGCACAACTACTTATACAAGAGTCTTTCTAAGACTTATTGAATTGTATAGGATAGAGGCTCTCTCTCACGCACAGGGGTGCAAATCAAATCTCAAAATGAGTCTGAAAAGGATTGACTCGTGTATGCTGGTACCTGCGGGCATAAATGTCGTTCAGAAAATTGGCTGGCCTTCCGAGATTTGTTATGCCAAATAGAGCCTAATATACAATATTACGCAAACCTTATTTGGAGGATTTTGTATTTTAGATTACGTTGTGGAAATATATGTAAGGTATTATATATTACGATTAGTAATTTTATCTAGAATTGGATTACGAATAAGAAAGTGGGGAAGAATATATTTGATCAAAAATATAACTGTATTACCATATTTTAATGTACAATTGTAGTACTAATAGGAATTGTATTACCATATTTTACAATATTATGTCAACTTTAATAGAATAGAAGTGTTTTGGGTGAAAAATTGAAATTGAAGATTTTGCTTTTATCTACTATACTAATAAGAGCCAAAGAGAGTTACGCCTAAAATGGGTAGAAAAAATGGCGGTCAAATTATTTAATCAAATGGATGACTCAGATTGTTTAGATTTATATTTTCACTTGAGATTTCCTAATTTATCCTTAATTATATGATTATCCGTTAAATTATCCGTTAAATATTCTCTTTCCCGTTAAATTTTTCGTTAACTTTTAACTTACCTATTAATTTCTATAAGTAAGGTCTTAGGTTCGAACCCTATCCCCAAAAAAAATAATACATATGCATTTATTTAATTTATAATTCAATGTCTACAATGTCTTTATTCAAAAACAAATATTCATTATCAAAAAATTTAAAAAGAGAAATAATTTCATTATTATTTATATTGTCTATATTTTCTACAATGCAAAGATTCCCTACCTTCAAATTTATTAATTAATTATATTCACTACATTCTTCATTGTTTTCTTTTTACACTATCTTGTAATTAAATATCAAAGTTATACTAAAAAAATAATGTTATATATTTATTTACCAATTATTATGTTAATAACATGGAAAACAATTAAAAAACAATTTGAAACCAATCATATTAACTACGTAAGGATGATTTGTTTACAAAGAAAACATTCAAATAACACAATAAATTGATTTAAAACTCATTATTAAAAATGTCAATCTAGGGAAATAGAATATTGTGACACACTTGATGCATTGAAAATATGCTGAGACTACAACATTGTTGAAATCAATCTTTCAAATTCAGAAAAAGAAGAAATTTTAAAAATAACTACTATTGCAACATTCATTAATCTTGTATGTAAAATACTTATTGTGCATTCTTGAAATATATTAGAACTAATATAAATATATAATTCATTCATTTTTCTACAATCAACCTGTTTGGATTAAAGACAAAATCAACATCGATCTTGACAACAAAAATAATTGGTATATAGGATTGGACATTATCTCATTCGCGCAATGCGCGTAAAAAACTAGTTAATAGTATAAATTACGTTGCACGGAAATATATGTACTGTATTATATATTACGATTAGTAATTTTAATCTAGAATTGTATTACAAAAAGGAAAGTAGAGAAGAATATATTTTATTAGGAATTGTATTACCATATTTTAATGTACAATTGTACTACAAATAGAAATTGTATTACCATATTTTACAATATTATGCAAACTTTAATAGTATAGGAGTGTTTTGGGCGGGAAATTAAGATTAAGGATTTTGTTTTTATTAATAGTATAGATATAGATATAGATTGTGTTGCAGCAAAATATATGTAATATATTATATATTACGATTAGTAATTTTAATCTAGAATTGTATTACGAATAGGAAACTAGGGAAGAATATATTTTATTAGGATTTGTGTTACATCATATTTTAATGTACAATTGTAGTACGAATATGAATNNNAACCTGTTTGGATTAAAGACAAAATCAACATCGATCTTGACAACAAAAATAATTGGTATATAGGATTGGACATTATCTCATTCGCGCAATGCGCGTAAAAAACTAGTTAATAGTATAAATTACGTTGCGCGGAAATATATGTACTGTATTATATATTACGATTAGTAATTTTAATCTAGAATCGTATTACAAAAAGGAAAGTAGGGAAGAATATATTTTATTAGAATTGTATTACCATATTTTAATGTACAATTGTACTACAAATAGAAATTGTATTACCATATTTTACAATATTATGCAAACTTTAATAGTATAGGAGTGTTTTGGGCGGGAAATTAAAATTAAGGATTTTGTTTTTATTAATAGTATAGATATAGATATAGATTGCGTTGCAGCAAAATATATGTAATGTATTATATATTACGATTAGTAATTTTAATCTAGAATTGTATTACGAATAGGAAACTAGGGAAGAATATATTTTATTAGGATTTTTGTTACATCATATTTTAATGTACAATTGTAGTACGAATATGAATTGTATTACCACAATATGACGCAAACCTTAATAGTATAGGAGTGATTTGGGCTGGAAATTAAAATTGAGAATTTTATTTTTTATTAATATTATAGTTTGCGTTGTAGAGAAGTATATATATTGTATTATATATTACGATTAGTAATTTTAATCTAGAATTGTATTACGAATAGGAACGTAGGAAAGAATATATTTTATTAGGAATATAATTGTATTACTATATTTTAATGTACAATTGTAGTACGAATATGAATTGTATTACTATATTTAACAATATTACGCAAACCTTAATAGTATTGGAGTGTTTTGGACGGAAAATAAAAATTGAGGATTTTGTTTTTTTGTTTGTTTGTTTTTTTTTTTTTTTTGAATTTTGTTTTTATTAATATTATAGATTGCGTTGCAACGAAATTTATGTACTGTATTAATAGTGTTTTGGATTTTGTTTTTATTAATATTAGGAAAGTAGAGAATAATATATTTTATTAGGAATTGTATTACCATATTTTAATATTTTAATGTACAATTGTAGTACAAATAGGAATTGTATTACCATATTTTACAATATTAAGCAAACCTTAATAGTTTGGTTGAACTTATATTGAATAACATTTGTTTTTATATTATCGAATGAAACTGCAGTTATATTGAAAATGAACTGCAGTTGTGTTAAACTAATCTATATCTATATTTATTATATATAAAAGCATTATCCTCCTCCAAAATTTTCCCGCCCAAACGTAGGGGCATTTTAGTAATATGGTAATTATTATTCTAATTATAATTAATTAATATTATTCTATCATAATATTAGTAATTATGGTAATCATAATATATTATATATAGTATAGATTGGTAATTAGTTATTAGTAATTATGGTAATTCGTTATTAGTAATTATGATAATTATTATGATAGTATATTTGTATTTTATAGATTAATACATATACGTGCATTAATGTAATACCACTGGAAAATTTTTATGGTAATTAATTATTATGATAGTATATTTGTATTTTATAGATTAATACATATACGTGCATTAATGTAACACCATTGAAAATTGTTTATGTTAATTAATGATTATGATAGTATATTTGTATTTTAATTTATAGATTAACACATATACATGCATTAATGTAATACCACTGACAAATGTTTATGGTATAGATTTATTTATTTATTATGGTATAATAATAATAATCTATATCTATATTTTTTTTAAAAAAATATAATCTATATCTATATCTATATAATAATATATAAAAATATATTAGTTATAATTTGTCATAAACAAATAGCTATAATTGTATGGAATTCTATTAATTATAATTGAATTCCATATATATTATATTCCAATACCTATTTGGTTACAATACCATTTATTTATTACCAATTACCAATTATTACCAAAAGATATGCTATTATTACGTTAATGGTGAAAACATAGGAATGTTAATCAAAAGAATTACCAATTACCAATTACCAATTATTACCAATTACCAATAATAGCTCTACCTCTCTCTCTTTATGGCTATAAATACAATAAGAAACTCAGTCAACCACCGCCATCACCAATTTTAATCTCTCTTAGTTCTATTGTTTTCGTTTGTGAAAGCATCAATGTACATAGGAAGAACCACCCTTCTCCATAAAGGTTTGACATATTTACTTTTTTTTTTTACTGTTCTTATCGTTATCTTTATCTTTTTTTATTTTCTGGTTACACTCATTGCAGGTTCTTATATTTTGCAATCACAAGCGATGGGGTTAATTGTTGGTAGCTTCAATTGTCGAAAGGTAAGCTAATTTGTCAAATAACTACAACTTTTATTCTAAGTATTAACTATTCTTTTTTAATTGATTTTTTTAACTATTCTTTTATATTTGAAATCTTATATTTCCAGCTCTCTTGATCCTTTAATTACAAATGCAGATATTTGGAGCATAATAAGTAATGTGATGCAAAGGATAATGGATTTGTTAAGAGATGTGAAAGTTGAGAAGCAGTTAATGGAATATTTTCCTGTTGAAATCCTAGAAATTTTATGTTTTTGGGCATTAAAGATTTCAAATTTTAAATTTGTGTAATTTTTTTAAATCTTAACATTTCAGGGTTTTACATTACTTTGAATATGTAGTTGTTTTATTCGTTTATCCATACCATGTTCAGAGGTGAAATTATAGTTCAAAAAAAAGAATATTAAAAAAATAATTAACTTGAAATTAAATGGCACGAAATTTAGGCCATTGGAAAAAGTAAATTAATATTAATAACTGATTGAAAATTGAACAAAAAAGGAAATGAATTTATTTTGACAATTAAATTATTATAATTATATTAATCATATTAATATTTATGAAGGAAAAAGAAAATGAATATATTAATATTTCATTGGAAATATAATTGGCAATTATATCTTTATAATTATATTACTTATTAATTATATGGAAATGCATATTAAAATCTTTTTATGAATGAAAAAGGAAATAAATATTACACACGGGAATCTGTTATTAATATTATGTTACTAATGTTACTAATTGGCACAGGAATCGGACCAAATAAAAAAAGAGATTAATAATAAAAATTCACTATAAATATAATATAGCTTTCCCTATGCAAAAATTAGTAACCACCAAATGAAATATTAGCAAAAAATTATGAAGGAAAAAGAAATGTAATGAATATTTATTTCTTTTTTTATATAGGAAAAAGGAAATGAATATATTCATATTTCACTGGAAATATAATCGACAATTATATTATAATTATAATTATATTAATTATTTAGAAGAAAAAACAAAATGAATTTATTAATATTTCACTGAAAATATATTCAACAATTATATTTTTATAATTATATTAATTTTTAATCATATGAAGATTAATATTAAATTTTTATGAACGAAAAGAAAATGAATATTACATAGGAATCTGTTATTAATATTTTCTTACTATTTGGTAAGGAATCAGGCCAATTAATTGGCAATTATCAGGAAACATGAATGGAAAGCAATATTGATTGTTTTGATGAAGGAAAAAGTAAATGAATATACTCAAAAGAAAAATGGAATATTATGAAAAATGAAATGAATATATTAATATTTTACTGGAAAGATAACACAACTTTTCCCTACAAAATAATTACTAACCACCAAATGAATGATTGGGAAAAATTATAAAGGAAAAAGGAATGTAAAATAATATTAATTCTTGTTAGGAATATAGTGTAATTGTTTTGATGAACCAAATATGTATTTTAGACCCCCCAATTTTATTTTGAGTCTAGCAACATTTTATGTCCAAAGTCAAAGCCTAGTCAAGATTAGCAACGACGGTTTGAAATTTAGAATAGAGTATAAAATTATTTTATACTTGTAAGTCGTTTGCTTCCACTAAATAAAAATAGAAGAAGTGGAAAAATGATCGAGCACCGGAATTATCTTCGACGCTAAGGTCACGAGTTCAAGCCTCAAATTAATTCTTTTGGAAGAATTAATTTATCAAGGAAGAGGATGACTAGCACAAGTCAAAATTGAAGAAGTCAAATTGAATGAGTTCTCTCACAAATCAATTTTAAGGAAGAGGTTGACAGTTCGATCAGGATGACATCAGATCAGGATGACCTCAATCAATTGAAATCAAGTTAAGTCTCGAATCAATTTAGTCAAGATGACATTGAAATCGAGAGGCTGACATTGAAGAGGATGAGGTTGACATTGTGAAATTGAAAAGGATGACATTC